>OZ012659.1:80478797-80640153 GCA_963942545.1 Oxycera nigricornis
AATAGTCTTCACATCACCATGTTTTAACTTTTATGAAAAAACTGCTTTGTAATCTGTCCCCACTCCGATGAATACTCAATCAATGGACGCTCCCGTAGATGAAACGATTAATATTAAGTCATTCCAATAACTTTTACGAGAAGTACATTTTTATTATTTGAAGTAGTATGATTTCCATAATTATTATTGTGTTTAATATTTTCAATATCTTTTTAACTTCCCAGTTCCCTATGGGAAGTTATTGTAATGGGGTCGATTTTGCGAATCCCAAATTTTGACATATCTCCACGTTTTAAGGTCTCTAGAATCCAAATCCATCGTTTTTAGAGAGATGTCTGTGAGTGTGTATGTACGTATGTGCGTATGTGCGGATGTGCGTATGTGCGTATGTACGTATGTGCGTTCGGAGTAATTTTTCGTCTCGATTATCTCAAGAACCAAACATCGGATTGACGTGGGACTGGTTTTAAACGACGCGTAATTACGTAACTTAGAACTGAATGACTTTTCAGCAAAATCGGTTGGGCTGTTTTTTATTTAGGATGAAAAAACTGAAAAAACGACTAAAAATTGCTTATTTTTAAATTGTTGATACGCATTATTAATTCGTGCAGATACCAAATACCTTCATAGTAATGTTGTTATTATTGTGCGTTTTAGCAAAATTGTGATCAAATTTGTAAAAAATGTTATTTAAAACAAAGATTAATTTATAAAATTGCAAACTTTTATTATCAGGTTTGGGTGAATGGGGGTAGAGACGCTAATGCAGTTAATAATTGGATATTCTTATAAATAATTTAATATTGTTAATAACAATCAAATAATATTAGTTATAATCTGATATTGTATATATAAATTCAATTATAATTATTCAGTAACGGTCAAACATTCTTAATAACGAATGATTATTTTAAACAATAATTAAATACCCTCAATAATAGTTGTGGATTCCGAGGCCGAGATGGAGGACAAGAAGGGTGATGAGGACGAAGAGGACGAGGTTGCCAAGGCTTTGGTAGAGGATGACCAGGTGGTGGAGACGTCTTCCTCTACCAAAGCTTTTATGGTTAGATAAAAAATTGATAAAAATAGTAACAGTAATTATATTAATTTAGAATAATAATGTTTAATAATAATTATTATTAATAATAGTAATTAATAATAAAAGCAAATTATAGCTTTTTATTCAACCACTGGGAAGTTAGTCGTGTGGGCCTCGAGGGTCGCACTTAGACCACATTTTTAGATATTACTGGGAAGTTGACCGTGTGGACCTCATGGGTCGCACCTCACGGCTTATTTTCTGTTGATTTTGAGACACATTGATTATGCAGTCAAAAAAGGTTCAATTACATGTAAAAAGTAAAATTTATGTATTACAAATGATGACGGAAGTAACTGAAATTTTACGAATATTAAAGAACAAAACTCCTAAAAACTACAATTTTTTATTTGATGAAAGCTTTTCAAAGCATATGATCTCAAAAAGTGTTGACTACAAAACATTTTACCATTCAAAACGTTGATTATCACAATTGCAAATTTGATTTGATTTGTATTGGTTTTCAAAATTTAAGCAGTTTTTTTATTAAAGTTAAAACACGGTTCTGTGAACACTATTAAAAATCTCCGCAAATTATGCAAATAATAATAAACTTTGATTGACTTTACAACAATGTCTTTAGAATAAGAGATTTAAAGTATACAAATTCGTATGAACCCTTTTTACATCGTGACTTTGAACGATATTTTTTATTTTTTATTTAATTTGTTTTGAAATCATGAGTAAATATTTTGCTAATTTCTACAGAAATTGATAAAAGTTTATAAATTTTATAAACATTTATTATCACGATGTTAATTTTATTAATTATTAATTAATTTTTTTATGGAAAAAAACACTAATTTTCAATATTTTTTTATTAAATTAAAAAAATGGCTTTAAAGATTTTTTTAACTTCCCAGTATATGGGAAGTTCTTGTAATCGCCTCGAAAATCGAAATTGAAATTTTCAACATTTCTTTACGTTTTGAGGTCTATAGAGTGTATATAAAGTGTTTTTAGAAAGGGAGATGTATGTGTGTGTGTGTGTGTACGTACGTACGTTCGTGGACACTTCACATATAACGCATGACAGAAATGATCTTCAAAGGAGCAAAACAACAAACCCCCCCGACCGAAGTATCCCAAAAACTAATCAGCTCTTAAGATTGCAAAGACGCTTCGATTGACACCTTAACGAAGTCGATACGACTTTGTTTACGTGAGTTATGCTCGTAGAAAAAAGTGTCCACGAACGTACGTACGTACACACACACACACATACATCTCCCTTTCTAAAAACACTTTATATATATCAAAACGTTAAGAAATGTTGAAAATTTCAATTTCGATTTTCGAGGCGATTACAAGAACTACCCATATACTGGGAAGTTAAAAACTGCTTAAATTTTGAAAACCAATACAAATCAAATCAAATTTGCAATTGTAGTAATCAACGTTTTGAATGGTAAAATGTTTTGTAGTCAACACTTTTTGAGATCATATGCTTTGAAAAGCTTTCATCAAATAAAAAATTTTAGTTTTTAGGAGTTTTGTTCTTTAATATTCGTAAAATTTCAGTTACTTCCGTCATCATTTGTAATACATAAATTTTACTTTTTACATGTAATTGAACCTTTTTTGACTGCATAATCAATGTGTCTCAAAATCAACAGAAAATAAGAAATAATTATGAGTTTCATTGATGTAAAATCGTAAAAAATTAAAAATTCAGTGATTATGCCGAAGTGCTAGCAGTTTTGACCGCAACTATTCAAAATGGCCATCACGCGACAAAATCTCTTCAGTTGTCGTAATAACAAAAACTGCATTCATTTTTGCTAGCGCTGTTTTGTCCTTCAAGCATCGATATGAAAATAACAAATAACGTAGAAATGGCTTTGTAACCTGTCCCCGCTCCAATTGATCGACGCGAATATTCAATCAAAACAATCCACGAAAATCTTTACGTAATCAATTGACGCTCGCGTAGATGGTATGATGAATATTAAGTCATTCCAATAGCTTTTATGAGAGGTACATTTTTATTTTAAAAAGTAGTAGTATTTCCATAATTATAATTGTGTTTTATATTATTTTTATTTATGTAAATATTACTGGGAAGTTGTACGTGTGGACCTCAAGGGTCGCACCTCACGGCTTGTTTATTTTTTATTTAATTTGTTTTGAAATCATGAGTAAATATTTTGCTAATTTCTACAGAAATTGATAAAAGTTTATAAATTTTATAAACATTTATTATCACGATGTTAATTTTATTAATTATTAATTAATTTTTTTATGGGAAAAAACACTAATTTTCAATATTTTTTTATTAAATTAAAAAAATGGCTTTAAAGATTTTTTTAACTTCCCAGTATATGGGAAGTTCTTGTAATCGCCTCGAAAGTCGAAATTGAAATTTTCAACATTTCTTTACGTTTTGAGGTCTATAGAGTGTATATAAAGTGTTTTTAGAACGGGAGATGTATGTGTGTGTGTGTGTGTACGTACGTACGTTCGTGGACACTTCACATATAACGCATGACAGAAATGATCTTCAAAGGAGCAAAACAACAAACCCCCCCGACCGAAGTATCCCAAAAACTAATCAGCTCTTAAGATTGCAAAGACGCTTCGATTGACACCTTAACGAAGTCGATACGACTTTGTTTACGTGAGTTATGCTCGTAGAAAAAAGTGTCCACGAACGTACGTACGTACACACACACACACATACATCTCCCTTTCTAAAAACACTTTATATATATCAAAACGTTAAGAAATGTTGAAAATTTCAATTTCGATTTTCGAGGCGATTACAAGAACTACCCATATACTGGGAAGTTAAAAACTGCTTAAATTTTGAAAACCAATACAAATCAAATCAAATTTGCAATTGTAGTAATCAACGTTTTGAATGGTAAAATGTTTTGTAGTCAACACTTTTTGAGATCATATGCTTTGAAAAGCTTTCATCAAATAAAAAATTGTAGTTTTTAGGAGTTTTGTTCTTCAATATTCGTAAAATTTCAGTTACTTCCGTCATCATTTGTAATACATAAATTTTACTTTTTACATGTAATTGAACCTTTTTTGACTGCATAATCAATGTGTCTCAAAATCAACAGAAAATAAGAAATAATTATGAGTTTCATTGATGTAAAATCGTAAAAAATTAAAAATTCAGTGATTATGCCGAAGTGCTAGCAGTTTTGACCGCAACTATTCAAAATGGCCATCACGCGACAAAATCTCTTCAGTTGTCGTAATAACAAAAACTGCATTCATTTTTGCTAGCGCTGTTTTGTCCTTCAAGCATCGATATGAAAATAACAAATAACGTAGAAATGGCTTTGTAACCTGTCCCCGCTCCAATTGATCGACGCGAATATTCAATCAAAACAATCCACGAAAATCTTTACGTAATCAATTGACGCTCGCGTAGATGGTATGATGAATATTAAGTCATTCCAATAGCTTTTATGAGAGGTACATTTTTATTTTAAAAAGTAGTAGTATTTCCATAATTATAATTGTGTTTTATATTATTTTTATTTATGTAAATATTACTGGGAAGTTGTACGTGTGGACCTCAAGGGTCGCACCTCACGGCTTGTTTATTTTTTATTTAATTTGTTTTGAAATCATGAGTAAATATTTTGCTAATTTCTACAGAAATTGATAAAAGTTTATAAATTTTATAAACATTTATTATCACGATGTTAATTTTATTAATTATTAATTAATTTTTTTATGGAAAAAAACACTAATTTTCAATATTTTTTTATTAAATTAAAAAAATGGCTTTAAAGATTTTTTTAACTTCCCAGTATATGGGAAGTTCTTGTAATCGCCTCGAAAATCGAAATTGAAATTTTCAACATTTCTTTACGTTTTGAGGTCTATAGAGTGTATATAAAGTGTTTTTAGAAAGGGAGATGTATGTGTGTGTGTGTGTGTACGTACGTACGTTCGTGGACACTTCACATATAACGCATGACAGAAATGATCTTCAAAGGAGCAAAACAACAAACCCCCCCGACCGAAGTATCCCAAAAACTAATCAGCTCTTAAGATTGCAAAGACGCTTCGATTGACACCTTAACGAAGTCGATACGACTTTGTTTACGTGAGTTATGCTCGTAGAAAAAAGTGTCCACGAACGTACGTATGTACACACACACACACATACATCTCCCTTTCTAAAAACACTTTATATATATCAAAACGTTAAGAAATGTTGAAAATTTCAATTTCGATTTTCGAGGCGATTACAAGAACTACCCATATACTGGGAAGTTAAAAACTGCTTAAATTTTGAAAACCAATACAAATCAAATCAAATTTGCAATTGTAGTAATCAACGTTTTGAATGGTAAAATGTTTTGTAGTCAACACTTTTTGAGATCATATGCTTTGAAAAGCTTTCATCAAATAAAAAATTGTAGTTTTTAGGAGTTTTGTTCTTTAATATTCGTAAAATTTCAGTTACTTCCGTCATCATTTGTAATACATAAATTTTACTTTTTACATGTAATTGAACCTTTTTTGACTGCATAATCAATGTGTCTCAAAATCAACAGAAAATAAGAAATAATTATGAGTTTCATTGATGTAAAATCGTAAAAAATTAAAAATTCAGTGATTATGCCGAAGTGCTAGCAGTTTTGACCGCAACTATTCAAAATGGCCATCACGCGACAAAATCTCTTCAGTTGTCGTAATAACAAAAACTGCATTCATTTTTGCTAGCGCTGTTTTGTCCTTCAAGCATCGATATGAAAATAACAAATAACGTAGAAATGGCTTTGTAACCTGTCCCCGCTCCAATTGATCGACGCGAATATTCAATCAAAACAATCCACGAAAATCTTTACGTAATCAATTGACGCTCGCGTAGATGGTATGATGAATATTAAGTCATTCCAATAGCTTTTATGAGAGGTACATTTTTATTTTAAAAAGTAGTAGTATTTCCATAATTATAATTGTGTTTTATATTATTTTTATTTATGTAAATATTACTGGGAAGTTGTACGTGTGGACCTCAAGGGTCGCACCTCACGGCTTGTTTATTTTTTATTTAATTTGTTTTGAAATCATGAGTAAATATTTTGCTAATTTCTACAGAAATTGATAAAAGTTTATAAATTTTATAAACATTTATTATCACGATGTTAATTTTATTAATTATTAATTAATTTTTTTATGGGAAAAAACACTAATTTTCAATATTTTTTTATTAAATTAAAAAAATGGCTTTAAAGATTTTTTTAACTTCCCAGTATATGGGAAGTTCTTGTAATCGCCTCGAAAGTCGAAATTGAAATTTTCAACATTTCTTTACGTTTTGAGGTCTATAGAGTGTATATAAAGTGTTTTTAGAACGGGAGATGTATGTGTGTGTGTGTGTGTACGTACGTACGTTCGTGGACACTTCACATATAACGCATGACAGAAATGATCTTCAAAGGAGCAAAACAACAAACCCCCCCGACCGAAGTATCCCAAAAACTAATCAGCTCTTAAGATTGCAAAGACGCTTCGATTGACACCTTAACGAAGTCGATACGACTTTGTTTACGTGAGTTATGCTCGTAGAAAAAAGTGTCCACGAACGTACGTACGTACACACACACACACATACATCTCCCTTTCTAAAAACACTTTATATATATCAAAACGTTAAGAAATGTTGAAAATTTCAATTTCGATTTTCGAGGCGATTACAAGAACTACCCATATACTGGGAAGTTAAAAACTGCTTAAATTTTGAAAACCAATACAAATCAAATCAAATTTGCAATTGTAGTAATCAACGTTTTGAATGGTAAAATGTTTTGTAGTCAACACTTTTTGAGATCATATGCTTTGAAAAGCTTTCATCAAATAAAAAATTGTAGTTTTTAGGAGTTTTGTTCTTCAATATTCGTAAAATTTCAGTTACTTCCGTCATCATTTGTAATACATAAATTTTACTTTTTACATGTAATTGAACCTTTTTTGACTGCATAATCAATGTGTCTCAAAATCAACAGAAAATAAGAAATAATTATGAGTTTCATTGATGTAAAATCGTAAAAAATTAAAAATTCAGTGATTATGCCGAAGTGCTAGCAGTTTTGACCGCAACTATTCAAAATGGCCATCACGCGACAAAATCTCTTCAGTTGTCGTAATAACAAAAACTGCATTCATTTTTGCTAGCGCTGTTTTGTCCTTCAAGCATCGATATGAAAATAACAAATAACGTAGAAATGGCTTTGTAACCTGTCCCCGCTCCAATTGATCGACGCGAATATTCAATCAAAACAATCCACGAAAATCTTTACGTAATCAATTGACGCTCGCGTAGATGGTATGATGAATATTAAGTCATTCCAATAGCTTTTATGAGAGGTACATTTTTATTTTAAAAAGTAGTAGTATTTCCATAATTATAATTGTGTTTTATATTATTTTTATTTATGTAAATATTACTGGGAAGTTGTACGTGTGGACCTCAAGGGTCGCACCTCACGGCTTGTTTATTTTTTATTTAATTTGTTTTGAAATCATGAGTAAATATTTTGCTAATTTCTACAGAAATTGATAAAAGTTTATAAATTTTATAAACATTTATTATCACGATGTTAATTTTATTAATTATTAATTAATTTTTTTATGGAAAAAAACACTAATTTTCAATATTTTTTTATTAAATTAAAAAAATGGCTTTAAAGATTTTTTTAACTTCCCAGTATATGGGAAGTTCTTGTAATCGCCTCGAAAATCGAAATTGAAATTTTCAACATTTCTTTACGTTTTGAGGTCTATAGAGTGTATATAAAGTGTTTTTAGAAAGGGAGATGTATGTGTGTGTGTGTGTGTACGTACGTACGTTCGTGGACACTTCACATATAACGCATGACAGAAATGATCTTCAAAGGAGCAAAACAACAAACCCCCCCGACCGAAGTATCCCAAAAACTAATCAGCTCTTAAGATTGCAAAGACGCTTCGATTGACACCTTAACGAAGTCGATACGACTTTGTTTACGTGAGTTATGCTCGTAGAAAAAAGTGTCCACGAACGTACGTATGTACACACACACACACATACATCTCCCTTTCTAAAAACACTTTATATATATCAAAACGTTAAGAAATGTTGAAAATTTCAATTTCGATTTTCGAGGCGATTACAAGAACTACCCATATACTGGGAAGTTAAAAACTGCTTAAATTTTGAAAACCAATACAAATCAAATCAAATTTGCAATTGTAGTAATCAACGTTTTGAATGGTAAAATGTTTTGTAGTCAACACTTTTTGAGATCATATGCTTTGAAAAGCTTTCATCAAATAAAAAATTGTAGTTTTTAGGAGTTTTGTTCTTTAATATTCGTAAAATTTCAGTTACTTCCGTCATCATTTGTAATACATAAATTTTACTTTTTACATGTAATTGAACCTTTTTTGACTGCATAATCAATGTGTCTCAAAATCAACAGAAAATAAGAAATAATTATGAGTTTCATTGATGTAAAATCGTAAAAAATTAAAAATTCAGTGATTATGCCGAAGTGCTAGCAGTTTTGACCGCAACTATTCAAAATGGCCATCACGCGACAAAATCTCTTCAGTTGTCGTAATAACAAAAACTGCATTCATTTTTGCTAGCGCTGTTTTGTCCTTCAAGCATCGATATGAAAATAACAAATAACGTAGAAATGGCTTTGTAACCTGTCCCCGCTCCAATTGATCGACGCGAATATTCAATCAAAACAATCCACGAAAATCTTTACGTAATCAATTGACGCTCGCGTAGATGGTATGATGAATATTAAGTCATTCCAATAGCTTTTATGAGAGGTACATTTTTATTTTAAAAAGTAGTAGTATTTCCATAATTATAATTGTGTTTTATATTATTTTTATTTATGTAAATATTACTGGGAAGTTGTACGTGTGGACCTCAAGGGTCGCACCTCACGGCTTGTTTATTTTTTATTTAATTTGTTTTGAAATCATGAGTAAATATTTTGCTAATTTCTACAGAAATTGATAAAAGTTTATAAATTTTATAAACATTTATTATCACGATGTTAATTTTATTAATTATTAATTAATTTTTTTATGGAAAAAAACACTAATTTTCAATATTTTTTTATTAAATTAAAAAAATGGCTTTAAAGATTTTTTTAACTTCCCAGTATATGGGAAGTTCTTGTAATCGCCTCGAAAATCGAAATTGAAATTTTCAACATTTCTTTACGTTTTGAGGTCTATAGAGTGTATATAAAGTGTTTTTAGAAAGGGAGATGTATGTGTGTGTGTGTGTGTACGTACGTACGTTCGTGGACACTTCACATATAACGCATGACAGAAATGATCTTCAAAGGAGCAAAACAACAAACCCCCCCGACCGAAGTATCCCAAAAACTAATCAGCTCTTAAGATTGCAAAGACGCTTCGATTGACACCTTAACGAAGTCGATACGACTTTGTTTACGTGAGTTATGCTCGTAGAAAAAAGTGTCCACGAACGTACGTACGTACACACACACACACATACATCTCCCTTTCTAAAAACACTTTATATATATCAAAACGTTAAGAAATGTTGAAAATTTCAATTTCGATTTTCGAGGCGATTACAAGAACTACCCATATACTGGGAAGTTAAAAACTGCTTAAATTTTGAAAACCAATACAAATCAAATCAAATTTGCAATTGTAGTAATCAACGTTTTGAATGGTAAAATGTTTTGTAGTCAACACTTTTTGAGATCATATGCTTTGAAAAGCTTTCATCAAATAAAAAATTGTAGTTTTTAGGAGTTTTGTTCTTTAATATTCGTAAAATTTCAGTTACTTCCGTCATCATTTGTAATACATAAATTTTACTTTTTACATGTAATTGAACCTTTTTTGACTGCATAATCAATGTGTCTCAAAATCAACAGAAAATAAGAAATAATTATGAGTTTCATTGATGTAAAATCGTAAAAAATTAAAAATTCAGTGATTATGCCGAAGTGCTAGCAGTTTTGACCGCAACTATTCAAAATGGCCATCACGCGACAAAATCTCTTCAGTTGTCGTAATAACAAAAACTGCATTCATTTTTGCTAGCGCTGTTTTGTCCTTCAAGCATCGATATGAAAATAACAAATAACGTAGAAATGGCTTTGTAACCTGTCCCCGCTCCAATTGATCGACGCGAATATTCAATCAAAACAATCCACGAAAATCTTTACGTAATCAATTGACGCTCGCGTAGATGGTATGATGAATATTAAGTCATTCCAATAGCTTTTATGAGAGGTACATTTTTATTTTAAAAAGTAGTAGTATTTCCATAATTATAATTGTGTTTTATATTATTTTTATTTATGTAAATATTACTGGGAAGTTGTACGTGTGGACCTCAAGGGTCGCACCTCACGGCTTGTTTTATTAACTATTAATTAATTTTTTTATGAAAAAAACACTAATTTTCAATTTTTTTTTATTAAATTAAAAAAATGCCGTTAAAGATTTTTTAAAATTTAAAAACATCGTTAAAATGTTAATACGCGTCGATTGACACCTTAATGATGCAAATATTATATTTGGTGCTCGAGATATAATGAATGACATAAATGACCATGAAGGTCATGATGACTTTTCATGATTTTTTATTTTTAATTAAATTTTTTTTTCGAATCAAGAAAAAAAAATGTGGTGGTTTTTTCACAAAAACTGTTTGGAGTATATAAATTATATAAACATTTATTACTGCGTGTTGAAAATCAAGTTAAAAATTTGATGTTTTTGAAAAAAACACCATTTTTTTGCACTTTTTTTCAAAAAATTAAAAACCGCTCCAACATTTTTTTTAAAAATTTGACAGAATAACGTAAATGTTAATACGCGTCAATTGCAACCTTAATAATCAAAATCGCATGTTTGGTTCGTTAGATATAGCGCATAACATGGTTGACCTTCAAGGGGTGAAAACAGCAAACCCCCCCGACCGAAGTGTCCCAAAAACTATTCAGCTCTTAAGATTGCAAAGACGCTTCGATTGACACCTTAACAAAGTCGATACGACTTTGTTTACGTGAGTTATGCTCGTAGAAAAACTGTCCGCGAACGCATATACGTACGTACGTACGTACATACACACACACACATACATACATACATACTTCTTTCTAAAAACACTTAAAATATACTGGAAAGACCTCAAAACGTAAAGAAATGTTGAAAATTTCAATTTCGATTTTCGAGGCGATTACAAGAACTTCCCATATACTGGGAAGTTAACAACCCATTTTTTGAGGGTTCTGATCAAAGATAGAAAGAAACATTCAAAAATATAACTGTTGCTACTAGGATATGGGTGCGAATTAAATAAATTACCCTTTTCTGGAATTTTATTTCGAAAACTTTCATTAAGGTGACCATATTCTAATGTTCCTACCACCTCTTTATCTATATAAAAAATTGCTAGGCTTCATACAATAAGTAAAAGAAAACGGCACACACGGATCCAATTTGTGCAAATTATGCCCGTATCACCCCTAGCTGAGATCTCTAAAGCACAATAGGCCATAAATCAGGCCCATATGGGTTTTACTGTGAAATATATGAAAGATCTAATTGCGTAGAGATACTGAATCTCACTCAACTCCGACGTTCCAGAGTATGTATGTTATGTGGGTGACTTAGTTAGTGGTTAACGCTTGTTCAAGGCTCCTTGTCGACAAATAGTTTTCGGGAATGAGATTTGATGCCGCGCTATCATTTCACTCAGCTGTGAATGAGAACCTGAATCAAATCAGGATAATAATCACGGGTGAGCGTGGTCCTGACCACTTCACATCCTAATGTTCCGTTGGTCAAGTAAACGAAATAACTCTCATATTGCCTGAAGGCCCAATTTTGGCGGTTGCGCCATCGATTATTATTTTTTACCAACCTCTTCCCAGGCAATGACGAAGCCTTATGTAAATATGCTTGAGATATATAATTCATAACATTCGAATCTTCGAATTTTCTAAATTTACGCGAGGTGATCAAAGTTTTAAAATGCCGATAATGATACAAACTTAGTATTCAAAACTCATCTAAAGTAACGGTGAGGAACAGTGTAAAATGGGATTTAAATTTTATGTCCAACAGAACGCTTCGCCGGATAAAATTATAGTGAAATATCTAAACGACGATTTATTTTCATTAGCTCATTTAACACATCTTCTGTAGATGGAGTGAGATCTCTATGAATATTTAGAAGTGCCAATCCATTTAGCTGTTCATTGCTGGTGGAATTTCGCAAGTAATGTCGTTGTAATGTTGAAAATGATCGTTCGTTTGTACACGTAGATACTGAGAGAACAGCCGTTTTTGGACGGTTTACTATTTCAAGATGCCCTAACTTTCTGTATCACAGAGTCAACTCAGCATTCAATTATTCTTCATGGGGGGGTTTGAACCCGTAACCCCCCCCCCCCCTTGGGTACGCCACTGATCGAAAGCAATGCTGCTACTTATGTGTTTTAAACCCATCGCATTGAATCTGACTTACGTAAATCGTAAACTTGGAACCGAATGCTTACTTAAGTCGGGGACTTACTGTATGGATACACATGCACAATTATACATTTTAAGTTAATGTTAAATATATTGCCTTTGTAATCTATCACTCCCTTGTATGTTGGCTGTTACCAGTATCCTTTTTCATCTTACCAATACCTTTTTTGTCTGTGTGAAAATGCTTAGGTCGTTCTGGTGATTGATCTTTCCAATCAGTTTCCAGTGAATGAGAACTGCTTATTCAAGATATTTTCGGTTTGTTGAAGTTAATAATCAGCTGTAGACTTCTGTAAAAACTGCTCAATATACATATACAGGTATCCCTCGACTTAGGACGCTTCGACTTATGTCATTTCGACTTACAACGCATGAAAAATTAAGTACCATGCCTCGAGTTACGACGTTTTTTGCTTCGACTTGCAACGCAGTTTGAAGCTATTTTTGACTGGGAAAATATGATTTGTATGTGCATGGTGAGAAACGGTGGAATCGAGGAATACCGCAACGACGTGATTGTTCGTCCAGTGTTGACTGGCATTTCCTCAATGAGTAGTACTATCATCACAAAAACAGGCCACCTGCATTGGAAAAGGTGGAAAAAATGCTGTACACATGAATTCTTGATTTGAACCAGAAAAATTTACCAATTTCAACAGCGATCATTCAAGAAAAAACGAAAAGTTTGTTCTTTGGCCTCATAGATGAAAATGAACCTTTGAATTCCAATGGAAGCCGAGGATGGTTTGAAAAATTCAAATCGAGATATGGTCTACATAGCGTAAAATTATGTGGAGTAGCCGCAAGCGCTGATAGCAAAGGAGCAGGGAGGTTTCGTGCTTCTACATTTAAGAAGATTATCGATGAAGATGGTTAAAGCTCGAAACAAGTTTTCAAAGTTGACGAGGCAGGGCTTTATAGGAAACGTCTACCATCACAAACATTCATAAGCAGGAAGGAAGCTACAACACCAGGCTTCAAGGTCTTCAAATGAAGCAAGGGACTTTAAACTCAAATCTCTATTAGCAGGACCGGCTCAATATTTTGTGGCGCCCTGTGCAAAAGTGCAACTTTGCGCCCCCAAGCCAAACAATAGTCGTTTCCACGTAACCCACGAGGTAGCATTTTTTACGCGCTTTTTTAATGAGGTATCTCGGTAGGCCTATTCCTCAGATTAAATTTGCAAAATCACAGAAAGTTTAAAAATCTTTAAATTAAATATAGCGTCGTAAAGTGCCGTAGGGTGCCGTAAAGTGCCGTAAGGTGCCGTAAGGTGCCGTAAAGTGCCGCAAGGTGCCGTAAAGTGCCGTAGGGTGCCGTAAAGTGCCATAAGGTGCCGTAAAGTGCCGTAGGGTGCCGTAAAGTGCCGTAAGGTGCCGTAGGGTGCCGTAAAGTGCCGTAAAGTGCCGTAGAGTGCCGTAAAGTGCCGTAAGGTGCCGTAAGGTGCCGTAAGGTGCCGTAAAGTGCCGTAAGGTGCCGTAAGGTGCCGTAAGGTGCCGTAAAGTGCCGTAAGGTGCCGTAAGGTGCCGTAAGGTGCCGTAAGGTGCCGTAAGGTGCCGTAAGGTGCCGTAAAGTGCCGTAAAGTGCCGTAAGGTGCCGTAAGGTGCCGTAAAGTGCCGTAAGGTGCCGTAGGGCGCCGTAAGGTGCCGTAGGGTGCCGTAAGGTGCCGTAAAGTGCGCCTAGGGTGCCGTAAAGTGCCGTAGGGTGCCGTAAAGTGTCGTAAGGTGCCGTAAAAAGCCATAGGGTGCCATAGGGTGCCGTAAAGTGCCGTAAGGTGCCGTAGGGTGCCGTAAAGTGCCGTAAAGTGCCGTAGAGTGCCGTAAAGTGCCGTAAGGTGCCGTAAAGTGCCGTAAAGTGCCGTAAAGTGCCGTAAGGTGCCGTAAGGTGCCGTAAAGTGCCGTAAGGTGCCGTAGGGTGCCGTAAAGTGCCGTAAAGTGCCGTAGAGTGCCGTAAAGTGCCGTAAGGTGCCGTAAAGTCCCGTAGGGTGCCGTAAAGTGCCGTAAGGTGCCGTAAAGTGCCGTAAAGTGCCGTAGAGTGCCGTAAAGTGCCGTAAGGTGCCGTAAAGTGCCGTAAAGTGCCGTAAGGTGCCGTAAGGTGCCGTAAAGTGCCGTAAGGTGCCGTAGGGCGCCGTAAGGTGCCGTAGGGTGCCGTAAGGTGCCGTAAAGTGCGCCTAGGGTGCCGTAAAGTGCCGTAGGGTGCCGTAAAGTGTCGTAAGGTGCCGTAAAGTGCCGTAGGGTGCCGTAAGGTGCCGTAGGGTGCCGTAAGGTGCCGTAAGGTGCCGAAAAGTGCCATAAGGTGCCGTAAAGTGCCATAAGGTGCCGTAAAGTGCCACAGGGTACCGTAAGGTGCCGTAAGGTGCCGTAAGGTGCCGTAAAGTGCCGTAAAGTGCCGTAAGGTGCCGTAAAGTGCCGTAAAGTGCCGTAAGGTGCCGTAAAGTGCCGTAAGGTGCCGTAAAGTGCCGTAAGGTGCCGTAAAGCGCCGTAACGTGCCGTAAGGTGCCGTAAGGTGCAGTAAGGTGCCGTAAAGTGCCGTAAGGTGCCGTAAAGTGCCGTAAGGTGCCGTAAGGTGCCGTAAGGTGCCGTAAAGTGCCGTAAGGTGCCGTAAAGTGCCGTAAGGTGCCGTAAAGTGCCGTAAGGTGCCGTAAAGTCCCGTAGGGTGCCGTAAAGTGCCGTAAGGTGCCGTAAAGTGCCGTAAAGTGCCGTAGAGTGCCGTAAAGTGCCGTAAGGTGCCGTAAAGTGCCGTAAAGTGCCGTAAGGTGCCGTAAGGTGCCGTAAAGTGCCGTAAGGTGCCGTAGGGCGCCGTAAGGTGCCGTAGGGTGCCGTAAGGTGCCGTAAAGTGCGCCTAGGGTGCCGTAAAGTGCCGTAGGGTGCCGTAAAGTGTCGTAAGGTGCCGTAAAGTGCCGTAGGGTGCCGTAAGGTGCCGTAGGGTGCCGTAAGGTGCCGTAAGGTGCCGAAAAGTGCCATAAGGTGCCGTAAAGTGCCATAAGGTGCCGTAAAGTGCCACAGGGTACCGTAAGGTGCCGTAAGGTGCCGTAAGGTGCCGTAAAGTGCCGTAAAGTGCCGTAAGGTGCCGTAAAGTGCCGTAAAGTGCCGTAAGGTGCCGTAAAGTGCCGTAAGGTGCCGTAAAGTGCCGTTAGGTGCCGTAAAGTGCCGTAAGGTGCCGTAAAGCGCCGTAACGTGCCGTAAGGTGCCGTAAGGTGCAGTAAGGTGCCGTAAAGTGCCGTAAGGTGCCGTAAAGTGCCGTAAGGTGCCGTAAGGTGCCGTAAGGTGCCGTAAAGTGCCGTAAGGTGCCGTAAAGTGCCGTAAGGTGCCGTAAAGTGCCGTAAGGTGCCGTAAAGTGCCGTAAGGTGCCGTAAAGTGCCATAGGGTACCGTAAGGTGCCGTAAGGTGCCGTAAAGTGCCGTAAGGTGCCGTAAAGTGCCGTAAGGTGCCGTAAAGTGCCGTAAGGTGCCGTAAAGTGCCGTTAGGTGCCGTAAAGTGCCGTAAGGTGCCGTAAGGTGCCGTAAGGTGCAGTAAGGTGCCGTAAAGTGCCGTAAGGTGCCGAAAAGTGCCGAAAGGTGCCGTAAAGTGCCGTAGGGTGCCGTAAAGTGCCGTAAGGTGCCGTAAAGTGCCGTAAGGTGCCGTAAAGTGCCGTAGGGTGCCGTAAAGTGCCGTAAGGTGCCGTAAAGTGCCGTAAAGTGCCGTAAAGTGCCGTAAGGTGCCGTAAGGTGCCGTAAAGTGCCGTAAAGTGCCGTAAGGTGCCGTAAGGTGCCGAAGGGTGCCGTAGGGTGCCGTAAGGTGCCGTTAGGTGCCGTAAAGTGCCGTAAGGTGCCGTAAAGCGCCGTAAGGTGCAGTAAGGTGCCGTAAAGTGCCGTAAGGTGCCGTAAAGTGCCGTAAGGTGCCGTAAAGTGCCGTAAGGTGCCGTAAAGTGCCGTAAGGTGCCGTAGGGTGCCGTAAAGTGCCGTAAGGTGCCGTAAGGTGCCGTAAGTAAGGTGCCGAAAGTGCCCGGTAAGGTGCCGTAAAAGGTGCCGTAAGGTGCCAGTAGTGCGTAAAGTGCCGTAAGGTTGCCGAAAAGCGCCGTAAGGTGCCGTAAAGTGCCGTAGGGTGCCTTGAAAGTGCGTAAGGTGCCGTTAAAGGCGCCGTAAGGTGCCGTAAGGTGCCGTAAGGTGCAGTAAGGTGCCGTAAAGTGCCGTAAGGTGCCGAAAAGTGCCGTAAGGTGCCGTAGGTCAAATGCCGTAGGTGCCGTAAAGCGCCGTAAGGTGCCGTAAGGTGCCGTAAGGTGCAGTAAGGTGCCGTAAAGTGCCGTAAGGTGCCGAAAAGTGCCGTAAGGTGCCGGTAAAGTGCCGTAGGGGTGCCGTAAGTGCCGTAAGGTGCCGTAAAGTGCAGTAAGGTGCCGGAAAGTGCCGTAAGGTGCCGTAAAGTGCCGTAAAGTGCCGTAAGGTGCCGTAAGGTGCCGTAAAGTGCCGTAAGGTGCCGTAGAAGGTGCGAGGGTGCGTAGGGTGCCGTAAGGTGCCGTAAAGTTCCGTAGGGTGCCGTAAAGTGCCGTAGGCAGGCCGTAAAGTGCCCGTAGGGGCGTGCCGTAAGGTGCCGTAAAGTGCCGTAGGGTGCCGTAAGGTGCCGTTTAAGTGCCGTAAGGTGCCGTAGGGTGCCGTAAGGGCCGTCAAAGTGCCGTAAAGTAACGTAGGTGCCGTATAGTGCCGTAGGGTGCCGTAAGGTGCCGTAAAGTGCCGTAAGGTGCCGTAAAGTGCCGGTAGGTGCCGTAGGGTGCCGTAAGGTGCCGTAAAGCGCCGTAAGGTGCCGTAAGGGTAAGTGCCGTAAGGTGCAGTACAAGTGCCGTAAGGTGCCGTAAGGTGCCGAAAAGTGCCGTAAGGTGCCGTAAAGTGCCGTAGGGTGCCGTAAAGTGCCGTAAGGTGCCGTAAAGTGCCGTAGGTGCCGTAAAGTGCGTAGGGTGCCGTAAAGTGCCGTATGGTGCCGTAAAGTGCCGTAAAGTGCCGTAAGGTGCCGTAAGGTGCCGTAAAGTGCCGTAGGGTGCCGTAAGGTGCCGTAAAGTGCCGTAAGGTGCCGTAGGGTGCCGTAAAGTGCCGTAGGGTGCCGTAAGGTGCCGTAAAGTGCCGTAAGGTGCGTAGGGTGCCGTAAGGTGCCGTAAAGTGCCGTAAGGTGCCGTAGGGTGCCGCAAGGTGCTGTAAAGTGCCGTTAGGTGCCGTAAAGTGCCGTAGGTGC
This sequence comes from Oxycera nigricornis, assembly GCA_963942545.1. NCBI lineage: Eukaryota > Metazoa > Arthropoda > Insecta > Diptera > Stratiomyidae > Oxycera > Oxycera nigricornis. Next base: position 80,496,603 of record OZ012659.1, read on the forward strand.
CGTAGGGTGCCGTAAGGTGCCGTAAAGTGCCGTAAGGCGCCGTAAAGTGCCGTAGGTGCCGTAGGGTGCCGTAAAGTGCCGTAGGGTACCGTAGGGTGCCATAAATTGCCGTAGGGTGCCGTAAGGTGCCGTAGAGTGCCGTAAAGTGCCGTAAGGTGCCTTAAGATGGCGTAAAGTTCCGTAGGTTGCCGTAAAGTGCCGTAAGGTGCCGTAAGGTGCCGTAGGGTGCCGTAAGGTGCCGTAGGGTGCCGTAAGGTGCCGTAAAGTGCCGTAGGGTGCCTTAAAGTGCGTAAGGTGCCGTAGGGTGCCGTAAGGTGCCGTAAAGTGCCGTAAGGTGCCGCAGGGTGCCGTAAAGTGCCGTAAAGTGCCGTAAGGTGCCGTAAGGTGGCGTAAAGTGCCGTAAAGTGCCGTAAGGTGCCGTAAAGTGCCGTAAGGTGCCGTAAAGTGCCGTAAAGTGACGTAGGGTGCCGTAAGGTGCCGTAAAGTGCCGTAGGGTGCCGTAAAGTGCCGTAAGGTGCCGTAAGGTGCCGTAAAGTGCCGTAAGGGCGTAAGGTGCCGTAAGCTGCCGTAGGGTGCCGCAAAGTGCCGTAGGGTACCGTAAAGTGCCGTAAGGTGCCGTAGGGTGCCGTAAAGTGCCGTAGGGTGCCGTAGGGTGCCCAAAAGTTGCCGTAGGGTGCCGTAAGGTGCCGTAAGGTGCCGGTAAAGTGCCGTAGGGTGCCGTAAAGTGCCCGTAGGGTGCCGTTAAAGTGCCGTAGGGTGCCGTAGGGTGCCGTAAAGTGCCGTAAAAAGCCGTAAGTTGCCGTAAAGTGCCGTAAGGTGCCGTAATGTGCCGTAAAGTGCCGTAAGGTGCCGTAAAGTGCCGTAAGGTGCCGTAGGCTGCCGTAGGGTGCCGTAAGGTGCCGTTAAGTGCCGTAAGTACCGTAAAGTGCTGTAGGGTGCCGTAGGGTGCCGTAAGGTGGCCGTAAAGTGCGCCCTAGGGTGCCGTAAAGTGCCGTAGGGTGCCGTAAAGTGTCGTAAGGTGCCGTAAGGTGCCATAGGGTGCCGTAAAGTGCCGTAAGGTGCCGTAAGGTGCCGTAAGGTGCCGTAGGGTGCCGTAAGGTGCCGTAAGGTGCCGTAAAGTGCCGTAAGGTGCCGTAAAGTGCCCGTAAGGTGCCGTAAAGTGCCGTAAGTGCCGTAGGGGTGCCGTAAGGTGCCGTAAGGTGCCGTAAGGTGCCGTAAGGTGCCGTAAAATGCCGTAAAGTTGCGTAGGGTGCCGTAAAGTGCCGTAGGGTGCCGTAAAGTGACGTAGGGTGCCGTAAGGTGCCGTAAAGTGCCGTAGGGTGCCGTAAAGTGCCGTAAGGTGCCGTAAGGTGCCGTAAAGTGCCGTAAGGGCCGTAAGGTGCCGTAAGGTGCCGTAGGGTGCCGCAAAGTGCCGTAGGGTGCCGTAAAGTGCCGTAAGGTGCCGTAGGGTGCCGTAAAGTGCCGTAAGGTGCCGTAGGGTGCCCAAAAGTTGCCGTAGGGTGCCGTAAGGTGCCGTAAAGTGCCGTAGGGTGCCGTAAAGTGCCGTAGGGTGCCGTAAAGTGTCGTAAGGTGCCGTAAAGTGCCATAGGGTGCCGTAAAGTGCCGTAAGGTGCCGTAAGGTGCCGTAGGGTGCCGTAAGGTGCCGTAAAGTGCCGTAAGGTGCCGTAAAGTGCCGTAAGGTGCCGTAAAGTGCCGTAAGGTGCCGAAAAGTGCCGTAGGGTGCCGTAAAGTGCCGTAAAGTGCCGTAGGGTGCCGTAAAGTGCCGTAAGGTGCCGTAGGGTGCCGTAAAATGCCGTAAAGTGCCGTAAAGTGCCGTAAGTTGCCGTAAAGTGGCCGTACGGTGCCGTAGGGTGCCGTAAAGTGCCGTAAAGTGCCGTAAAGTGCCGTAAGGTACCGTAGGGTGCCGTAAAGTGCCGTAGGGTGCCGTATGGTGCCGTAGGGTGCCGTAAGGTGCCGTAAAGTGCCGTAAGGTGCCGTAAGGTGCCGTAAAGTGCCGTAGGGTGCCGTAAGGTGCCGTAAGGTGCCGTAAGGTGCCGTAAAGTGCCGTAAGGTGCCGTAAGGTACCGTAAGGTGCCGTAAAGTGTCGTAAGGTGCCGTAAGGTGCCGTAGGCTGCCATAAGGTGCCGCAAAGTGCCGTAAGGTGCCGTAAAGTGACGTAAGGTGCCGTAAAGTGCCGTAAGGTGCCGTAAAGTGCCGTAAGGTGCCGTAGGGTGCCGTAGGGTGCCGTAAGGTGCCATAGGGTGCCGCAAAGTGCCGTAAGGTGCCGTAAAGTGCCGTAAGGTGCCGTAAAGTGCCGTAAGGTGCCATAGGGTGCCGTAAAGTGCCGTAGGGTGCCGTAAAGTGCCGTAAGGTGCCGTAGGGTGCCGTAAAGTGCCGTAAGGTGCCGTAGGGTGCCGTAAGGTGCCGTAAGGTGCCGTAAAGTGCGCCAAGGGTGCCGTAAAGTGCCGTAGGGTGCCGTAAAGTGTCGTAAGGTGCCGTAAAGTGCCATAGGGTGCCGTAAAGTGCCGTAAGGTGCCGTAAGGTGCCGTAGAGTGCCGTAGGGTGCCGTAAGGTGCCGTAAGGTGCCGTAAGGTGCCGTAAAGTGCCGTAAGGTGCCGTAAAGTGCCGTAAGGTGCCGTAAAGTGACGTAGGGTGCCGTAAGATGCCGTAAAGTGCCGTAGGGTGCCGTAAAGTGCCGTAAGGTGCCGTAAGGTGCCGTAAAGTGCCGTAAGGGCCGTAAGGTGCCGTAAGGTGCCGTAGGGTGCCGCAAAGTGCCGTAGGGTGCCGTAAAGTGCCGTAAGGTGCCGCAGGGTGCCGTAAAGTGCCGTAAGGTGCCGTAGGGTGCCGTAAAGTGCCGTAAGGTGCCGTAGGGTGCCGTAAGGTGCCGTAAAGTGCCGTAAGGTGCCGTAAAGTGCCGTAAGGTGCCGTAGGATGCCGTAAAGTGCCGTAAGGTGCCGTAAAGTGCCGTAAGGTGCCATAGGGTGCCGTAAAGTGCCGTAGGGTGCCGTAAAGTGCCGTAAGGTGCCGTAGGGTGCCGTAAAGTGCCGTAAGGTGCCGTAGGGTGCCGTAAGGTGCCGAAAAGTGCCGTAGGGTGCCGTAAAGTGCCGTAAAGTGCCGTAAAGTGCCGTAGGGTGCCGTAAAGTGCCGTAAGGTGCCGTAGGGTGCCGTAAAATGCCGTAAAGTGCCGTAAAGTGCCGTAAGTTGCCGTAAAGTGCCGTACGGTGCCGTAGGGTGCCGTAAAGTGCCGTAAAGTGCCGTAAAGTGCCGTAAGGTACCGTAGGGTGTCGTAAAGTGCCGTAGGGTGCCGTAAGGTGCCGTAGGGTGCCGTAAGGTGCCGTAAGGTGCCGTAAGGTACCGTAAGGTGCCGTAAAGTGTCGTAAGGTGCCGTAAGGTGCCGTAAGGTTCCGTAGGGTGCCATAAGGTGCCGCAAAGTGCCGTAAGGTGCCGTAAAGTGACGTAAGGTGCCGTAAAGTGCCGTAAGGTGCCGTAAAGTGCCGTAAGGTGCCGTAGGGTGCCGTAGGGTGCCGTAAGGTGCCATAGGGTGCCGCAAAGTGGCGTAAGGTGCCGTAAAGTGCCGTAAGGTGCCGTAAAGTGCCGTAAGGTGCCGTAAAGTGCCGTAAGGTGCCATAGGGTGCCGTAAAGTGCCGTAAGGTGCCGTAAAGTGCCGTAAGGTGCCGTAGGGTGCCGTAAAGTGCCGTAAGGTGCCGTAAAGTGCCGTAGGCTGCCGTAAAGTGCCGTAAGGTGCCGTAGGGTGCCGTAGGGTGCCGTAAAGTGCCGTAAGGTGCCGAAGGGTGCCGTAAGGTGCCGTAGGGTGCCGTAAAGTGCCGTAAGGTGCCGTAAAGTGCCGTAAGGTGCCGTAAAGTGCCGTAAGGTGCCGTAAAGTGCCGTAAGGTGCCATAGGGTGCCGTAAAGTGCCGTAGGGTGCCGTAAAGTGACGTATGGTGCCGTAAAGTGCCGTAAGGTGCCGTAAAGTGCTGTAAGGTGCCGTAGGGTGCCGTAAGGTGCCGTAGGGTGCCGTAAAGTGCCGTAAGGTGCCGTAAAGTGCCGTAAGGTGCCGTAAAGTGCCGTAAGGTGCCGTAGGGTGCCGTAAGGTGCCATAGGGTGCCGTAAAGTGCCATAGGGTGCCGTAAAGTGCCGTAAGGTGCCGTAAAGTGCCGTAGGGTGCCGTAAAGTGCCGTAGGGTGCCGTAAAGTGCCGTAAGGTGCCGTAGGGTGCCGTAAAGTGCCGTAAGGTGCCGTAAAGTGCCGTAAGGTGCCGTAAAGTGCCGTAAGGTGCCATAGGGTGCCGTAAAGTGCCGTAGGGTGCCGTAAAGTCCCGTAAGGTGCCGTAGGGTGCCGTAAAGTGCCGTAAGGTGCCGAAGGTGCCGAAGGGTGCCGTAAGGTGCCGTAGGGTGCCGTAAAGTGCCGTAAGGTGCCGTAAAGTGCCGTAAGGTGCCGTAAAGTGCCGTAAGGTGCCGTAAAGTGCCGTAAGGTGCCATAGGGTGCCGTAAAGTGCAGTAGGGTGCCGTAAAGTGACGTAAGGTGCCGTAAAGTGCCGTAAGGTGCCGTAAAGTGCCGTAAGGTGCCGTAGGGTGCCGTAAGGTGCCGTAGGGTGCCGTAAGGTGCCGTAAGGTGCCGTAAAGTGCCGTAAGGTGCCGTAAAGTGCCGTAAGGTGCCGTAAAGTGCCGTAAGGTGCCATAGGGTGCCGTAAAGTGCCGTAGGGTGCCGTAAAGTGCCGTAAGGTGCCGTAGGGTGCCGTAAAGTGCCGTAAGGTGCCGTAGGGTGCCGTAAGGTGCCGTAAAGTGCCGTAGGCTGCCGTAAAGTGCCGTAGGGTGCCGTAAAGTGCCGTAGGGTGCCGTAAAGTGCCGTAAGGTGCCGTAGGGTGCCGTAAAGTGCCGTAAGGTGCCGTAAAAAGCCGTAAGGTGCCGTAAAGTGCCGTAAGGTGCCATAGGGTGCCGTAAAGTGCCGTAGGGTGCCGTTAAGTGCCGTAAGGTGCCGTAGGGTGCCGTAAAGTGCCGTAAGGTGCCGTAGGGTGCCGTAAGGTGCCGAAAAGTGCCGTAGGGTGCCGTAAAGTGCCGTAGGGTGCCGTAAAGTGCCGTAGGGTGCCGTAAAGTGCCGTAAGGTGCCGTAGGGTGCCGTAGGGTGTCGTAAAATGCCGTAAAGTGCCGTAAGTTGCCGTAAAGTGCCGTACGGTGCCGTAGGGTGCCGTAAAGTGCCGTAAAGTGCCGTAAGGTACCGTAGGGTGCCGTAAAGTGCCGTAGGGTGCCGTAAGGTGCCGTAGGGTGCCGTAAGGTGCCGTAAAGTGCCGTAAGGTGCCGTAAGGTGCCGTAAGGTGCCGTAAAGTGCCGTAGGGTGCCGTAAGGTGCCGTAAGGTGCCGTAAGGTGCTGTAAAGTGCCGTAAGGTGCCGTAAGGTACCGTAAGGTGCCGTAAAGTGTCGTAAGGTGCCGTAAAGTGCCGTAAGGTGCCGTAGGGTGCCATAAGGTGCCGTAAAGTGCCGTAAGATGCCGTAAAGTGACGTAAGGTGCCGTAATGTGCCGTAAGGTGCCGTAAAGTGCCGTAAGGTGCCGTAAAGTGCCGTAAGGTGCCGTAGGGTGCCGTAAGGTGCCGTAGGGTGCCGTAAAGTGCCGTAAGGTGCCGTAAAGTGCCGTAAGGTGCCGTAAAGTGCCGTAAGGTGCCGTAAAGTGCCGTAAGGTGCCGTAAAGTGCCGTAAGGTGCCGTAAGGTGCCGTAAAGTGCCGTAGGGTGCCGTAAGGTGCCGTAAAGTGCCGTAAGGTGCCGTAAAGTGCCGTAAGGTACCGTAAGGTGCCGTAAAGTGTCGTAAGGTGCCGTAAAGTGCCGTAAGGTGCCGTAGGGTGCCATAAGGTGCCGTAAAGTGCCGTAAGGTGCCGTGAAGTGACGTAAGGTGCCGTAAAGTGTCGTAAGGTGCCGTAGGGTGCCGTAAGGTGCCGTAGGGTGCCGTAAAGTGCCGTAAGGTGCCGTAAAGTGCCGTAAGGTGCCGTAAAGTGCCGTAAGGTGCCGTAAAGTGCCGTAAGGTGCCATAGGGTGCCGTAAAGTGCCGTAGGGTGCCGTAAAGTGCCGTAAGGTGCCGTAGGGTGCCGTAAAGTGCCGTAAGGTGCCGAAGGGTGCCGTAAGGTGCCGTAAGGTGCCGTAGGGTGCCGTAAAGTGCCGTAAGGTGCCGTAAGGTGCCGTAGGGTGCCGTAAAGTGCCGTAGGGTGCCGTAAGGTGCCGTAAAGTGCCGTAAGGTGCCGTAGGGTGCCGTAAAGTGCCGTAAGGTGCCGTAAAGTGCCGTAAGGTGCCGTAGGGTGCCGTAAGGTGCCGTTAAGTGCCGTAAGTACCGTAAAGTGCCGTAAGGTGCCGTAGGGTGCCGTAAGGTGCCGTAAAGTTCCGTAGGGTGCCGTAAAGTGCCGTAGGGTGCCGTAAAGTGCCGTAGGGTGCTGTAAGGTGCCGTAGGGTGCCGTGAAGTGCCGTAGGGTGCCGTAAAGTGCCGTAAGGTGCCGTAGGGTGCCGTAAAGTGCCGTAAGGTGCCGTAGGGTGCTGTAAGGTGCCGTAGAGTGCCGTAAAGTGCCGCAGTGTGCCGTAAAGTGCCGTAGGGTGCCGTAAAGTGCCGTAAGGTGCCGTAGGGTGCCGTAAAGTGCCGTAAAGTGCCGTTAGTTGCCGTAAAGTGCCGTAGGGTGCCGTTAAGTGCCGTAAAGTGCCGTAAGGTGCCGTAGGGTGCCGTAGGGTGCCGTAAAGTGCCGTTGGGTGCCTTAAGGTGCCGTAAAGTGCCGTAGGGTGCCGTAAAGTGCCGTAAGGTGCCGTAAAGTGCCGTAGGGTGCCGTAAGGTGCCGTAGGGTGCCGTAAGGTGCCGTAAAGTGCCATAAGGTGCCGTATAGTGCCATAGGGTACCGTAAGGTGCCGTAAGGTGCCGTAAGGTGCCGTAAAGTGCCGTAAAGTGCCGTAAAGTGCCGTAAGGTGCCGTAAAGTGCCGTAGGGTGCCGTAAGGTGCCGTAAAGTGCCGTAAAGTGCCGTAGGGTGCCGTAAGGTGCCGTAAAGTGCCGTAAGGTGCCGTAGGGTGCCGTAAGGTCCCGTAAAGTGCCGTAAGGTGCCGTAAAGTGCCGTAGGGTGCCGTAAAGTGCCGTAGGGTGTCGTAGGGTGCCGTAAAGTGCCGTAAGGTGCCGTAAAGTGCCGTAGGGTGCCGTAAAGTGCCGTAAGGTGCCGTAAAGTGCCGTAGGGTGCCGTAAGATGCCGTAGGGTGCCATAAGGTCCGGAAAGTTGATTTAAAAATCTTTAAATTAAAAATAGCTCAAAAAGAAACTAAGAATTAAACAAATTGCACTTTTCTGGCCTTTTGCTTCGCAAACTCGGCAGTCAAATGGTCATATTCTAATCTTTCTACCAAATCTTTTCTATTGACAAAATAGCTAAACCAAACAGGCGATCTTGAGTCATTGTATTCCTTAAATAATTTTTAATTAATTTTAGTTTCGAAAAGCTAAGTTCGCCTGACGCGACTGTAATTGGTAACGTATTAAGCACTTTCAAGTCAATGACTGAATTTGGAAATGCTTGATCCAAATGTGCTTGATAAATGTAATTCAATACATTGAACTACCAGGTTTAACGAACGTAGACAACATCATTGATTCTTGTCACAACTCTTCGCCATTTAAATCTTTTGATTCAATAAATATTAAAGCATTTTCTAGATTCTTACATAGGATATTCAAATTATCTAATAAAGCCGCTTCATGGATATCATACAAGAAACAAATAATACTATTATGATTTCGGAGCTGCTAAAATCTTTCATTAGTTAACTTTATATTGCATTTCAGGATCTAATAAAACTTCAACAATGTCGTTTGAATAAAAAGATTTATGGCGGCGAGAGCGCAGAGAAGAAGACTGTGGAAAATTTGCTTTTAATTAGCTTTATGTGAAAATTATGAACATCGTGCAGCTGATAAAGTAAACCAAATGAAGTAAGTTAACATGCAATAAAATTTCAGATGCAAAATAAGTCTTGTTTATGAATAAATTATATAAATTTCCAATCAATGCATGAGGAGGTATATTATGTTAAAAATCCAAATATTTTACTCCTTATGTAAATATTTTACGCTTTCAATGATGAAATGGTGCATCTTAATTTATTCTCACAAATAATTCAATTATTTTCACATACGTACTTTACACCTCATATCCTATAATTCCTATTTCTGCCCTTCACGGTGCAAGTTTTCATTTCTGCACTGTTTGCGCCCATCTACACCCATAGAAACGAAAATCAATCGTTCTTTTTTCCATGCAAACTATATATAGTACAGTCAATTGGGAGTTCAGCGTGCATTTTCAAAAGACAGAAAATTTTTCATTGCAATGCGTGTAGAATAATATAATTAGGTTAAGTTCCCCGATGATGGCGTTTGGGCTCCATCTTGAAAACAAAAGAAAGTGGGACACCCCCATATCTCCCAAACCGTGGCTTCCACAAGAAAGTTGTGGATGGCAAACTTGCGTAGAATATAATTTTTAGCAAGTCGTCCATACATTTTGCGTCGTGTCAACAACAAAAAAGAAACAATCCAAAAACCGTACCCAAAAAGGGGGGATTAACTTTCGGGCGCCACAACTTTTTTAATTTCACGTTTAACGCGAAACACGTTTGAATACTTTTCTAAGATAATTTTGTCGCCAATCGTTTGCAGTATTGATTGTTCCAATCACTGCACGTTAACGGGAGTTATTCTATCCCAAAGGGGAGAAAGTCGCGTGAAAACCCGTTTTTAGGCCAAATAATCGACTTTTGGTGGCGAACCCCCCGTTGCGAAACTCGCGGAGCACTTTTGAAGGCAGCCGGATTTTTGGCGCAATGTGTAATATATCTTACTGTGAGCTTAAATCCAAGTTTCTAGGGTCGCAGCCCCAATCCTCTGGGCTCCATCTTGGAAACAAAAAATAGTGGGACATCCCCCATATCTCTGAAACCATGGCTCCCACAAGAAAGTTTCATATAACAAACTTGTGAAGAATTTAATTTTCAGCAAGTCATGCATACATGAATTTTACGTGGTTTTAACAATAAAAGAGTTACAAGCTCAAAACGGCATCCAAAAAGGGGGGAACATCTTTCGAGCGCCACAGATTCATTGTTTTTACTTTAACCCCAAAACATATTGGAAATAACTTTAAGGTAATTTGGTCGCAAGTCGTTTGCGATATTGATCGTTTTGATCGCTTTACACTGGCGGGGGCTATTGCATCCCAAAGGGGAAAACTCACGTGAAAAACTCATTTTTAGGCCAAATAATCGGCTTCCGATGGCAAACCCCCCATTGCAAAACTCACGGAGCATTTTAGTGGGCAGAAAATTTTTAATTGCAATTAGTTGTATGCCTCTATGTGAGCTTATATTGATGTTTCTGGGGTTATAGCTCCAATCCCCTTGGCGCCATCTTGAGAACAAAAAAAAGTGGGACGGCCCCATATCTTGGAAAAGAACGTCCCCACAAATAAGTTTAATATGACAAACTTGTGTGAAATTTAATTTGCATTAAGTTGTGGATACATCATTTTCACGTGCTGTCAATATTAAAAGAGTTACACGCCAAAAACGATGTTGAAAAGGGGGGATCATTTTAACACCTGTTTATCTTGTCCTACAATGCTTTTTTCCTATAACTTGTCCCACTTCGAGATACAATATCTCCCGACATGGTACAGTGATCAAAACAAGCAATACCGCAAACGTTTGGTGATAAAACTGCCTAAAAGTTATTTTCGGACGAATTTCGCCGTAATAGGGGAAACCAAGAAATTGTGGCGCGCGAAAGTTAATCCCCCCTTTTTGGGTACGGTTTTGGATTGTTTCTTTTTTGTTATTGACACGACGCAAAATGTATGGACGACTTGCTAAAAATTATATTCTACGCAAGTTTGCCATCCACAACTTTATTGTGGAAGCCACGGTTTGGGAGATATGGGGATGTCCCACTTTCTCTTGTTTTCAAGATGGAGCCCAAACGCCATCATCGGAGACTCCAGAAAATTGAACTTAAGCTAATTATAGCATTCCACAAGCATTGCAATAAAAAAAATTCTGCCTTTTGAAAATGCACGCTGAACTCCCAATTGACTGTACTAACACGTATTCAACGCATTGATCAGTAGATATATCTACATTAGTCCATACATACATATGTGTATAGCTGGAGCCATTGATGTCCGAATGTATGAACTGTGTGCGAGATTTGGGATTGCTCGATCGTGGCAGAATGAATTTAACACCTTATGGTGAGTGATAGAATTTGGCGCAACACTCTGAATAAAACTCCACAGTTGCGCAACCGCAACAAATGTGTTAATTGCACTAAATAATATTTTAATAGGATGTTTGTAAGCTACTTTAATCTTATTCATGCAATATGAAACTAAAATTATCAGTAAGTGTAGATAATAGGTATCCCATTTTATCAGTTTAGGGTTTTAGCGCCCTTCTTAAATGGCGCCCTGTGCAATTGCACATCTTGCACATATGAAAGGACCGGCCCTGTCTATTAGTCTATCATTCCGAAAACTCAAGAGCTTTAAAAAATATTTCAAAAGCCAATCTGCCTGTTATTTGACGCCATAATAAAAAAGCTTGGATGACGTCAGCATTATTCACCAAATGGTTCAAAACTGAATTTTGTCCTGCTGCCAAAGAATATTGTACGAAACAAAACTTATCGCACAAAATTTTGTTGCTAGTCGTTAATGCTCCAGGCCATCCGTCAACTCTCGCCGATATTGACGAAAATGTTAAATTGGTCTTCTTGCCGTCAAATACTACTTCCCTGCTGCAACCCATGGACCAAGGTGTGATTGCTACCTTTAAATCATATTATCTACGTCGAACATTCAAAAAAATTGTTGAACGTTTATACGAACGATATTACAGCATTGAATAAAGATAGACGATTATCAATTAAGGAAATCTGGAGGAGTTTTGATATTATCAAGGCTGTTGAAAATATTGGAGCTTCTTGGGAAGAGGTAACTTCTTACACTATAAATAAAGCCTGGCGTAAAGTTTGGTCAGAATCGGGAGAACCTTCTTCTAGTGCCGATATCTTCAACGATTTCGAGGAAATTAACAATGAAATACTGCAGATTGCCAGGTCTGTAGGCTTCAATGAATTGGATGGAAACGATATTACTGAGCTAATCAATACTCGCGAAAAATCTCTTTCTTATGAGGATTTATTAAATATTTCGCAAGATGACCCGGAATCACCTCGAGAAAAATTAGAGGAAGGAAAACAAAACTTTCCGATTCAAAAATTGTCTGAGTTTTTGCAGCACATTGAAAGGGCTTTGGAGAATTTGGAGGATGATCCAGATACCATTAGAAGAGAGAAGGTGTCATTTGCAATAAATACTAGCATTAAATGTTATAAAGAGTTATATAAATCGAGAAAACTACAAGCGGGTCAATCAGCTTTAACAAAAAAATTTAAGCCCTCAACTTCTCTGGCAGCTTCTTACTTACTGACCACCTCGATTGCGGGAAGTCATGTTGTGATATTTACGCCCCAATGCTTCCTTTTTGCAATGAATCTACGTTTATGCAGTTATCTTTACTTCCGTTTTTACTACTTAACCTTGATAGGTCTGATTTGCCATTGGGGCTAAAAGTGACATGTGATCGGGGCAGGTTGTGACTTGTTACTACCTGCCCCGTAGTGCTTGTTACTGACTGGTATAATTAGAGCTATATAGTTTGTTGTTTTTTGTAGGATTAGGACGTATAAAAGAAAAACTGAGCGTGGAAAAATGTCCAAAGAGACTTACGAAAAAGCAGCAGCTACTATTTACGAGGAGGATGAAACCAAAAAAATTCGTGGCATCGCAAAAGATTTTGGGTTATGTCGAAGATGCCTCAGAAATAATAGATGTCGTAGCAGAATACGAAAGCTACATTTATACTAACCCAGTTGCTGGTTCTAGCAGAGATTTGATTCGCAATGAAGATACTTTTTCTCCCGAGATCATTCGGCCTTATCCAAAAGCTACTGCGAGAACAAACAAGATAACACGAAAAACTCGCAAATCATCTATTTTAACTGATACGCCGGAAAAAATGCATTGGCACTGGAACATAGCAAGAAAAAGGAAAACAAGCCGTGAGGTGCGACCCTTGAGGTCCACACGTACAACTTCCCAGTAATATTTACATAAATAAAAATAATATAAAACACAATTATAATTATGGAAATACTACTACTTTTAATAATAAAAATGTACCTCTCATAAAAGCTATTGGAATGACTTAATATTCATCATACCATCTACGCGAGCGTCAATTGATTACGTAAAGATTTTCGTGGATTGGTTTGATTTAATATTCACGTGGATCAATCGGAGGGGGGACAGGTTACAAAGCCTTTTCTACGTTATTTGTTATTTTCATATCGATGCTTGAAGGACAAAACAGCGCTAGCAAAAATGAATGCAGTTTTTGTTATTACGACAACTGAAGAGATTTTGTCGCGTGATGGCCATTTTGAATAGTTGCGGTCAAAACTGCTAGCACTACGGCATAATCACTGAATTTTTAATTTTTTACGATTTTACATCAATGAAACTCATAATTATTTCTTATTTTCTGTTGATTTTGAGAAACATTGTATAAGCAGTCAAAAATAGGTTCAATTGCATGTAAAAAGTAAAATATATGTATTACAAATTATGGCGGAAGTAACTGAAATTTTACGAATACTAAAGAACAAAACTCCTAAAAACTACAATTTTTTATTTGATGAAAGCTTTTCAAAGCATATGATCTCAAAAAGTGTTGACTACAAAACATTTTACCATTCAAAACGTTGATTATCACAATTGCAAATTTGATTTGATTTGTATTGGTTTTCAAAATTTAAGCAGTTTTTTATTAAAGTTAAAACACGGTTCTGTGAACACTATTAAAAATCTCCGCAAATTATGCAAATAATAATAAACTTTGATTGACTTTACAACAATGTCTTTAGAATAAGAGATTTAAAGTATACAAATTCGTATGAACCCTTTTTACATCGTGACTTTGAACGATTTTTTTATTTTTAATTTAATTTGTTTTGAAATCATGAGTAAATATTTTGCTAGTCTCTACAGAAATTGATAAAAGTTTATAAATTTTATAAACATTTATTATCACGATGTTAATTTCATTAATTATTAATTAATTTTTTTATGGAAAAAAACACTAATTTTCAATATTTTTTTATTAAATTAAAAAAATGGCTTTAAAGATTTTTTTTAACTTCCCAGTATATGGGAAGTTATTGTAATCGCCTCGAAAATCGAAATTGAAATTTTCAACATTTCTTTACGTTTTGAGGTCTATAGAGTATATCTAAAGTGTTTTTAGAAAGGGAGACGTATGTGTGTGTGTGTGTACCTACGTAAGTACGTACGTCTGTACGTTCGTGGACACTTTTTTCTACGAGCATAACTGACGTAAACAAAGTCGTATCGACTTCGTTAAGGTGTCAATCGAAGCGTCTTTGCAGTCTTAAAAGCTGATTAGTTTTTGGGATACTTCGGTCGGGGGGGTTTGTGGTTTTGCCCCTTTGAAGGTCATTTCTGTCATGCGTTATATCTCGCGAACCAAACATACGATTTGCATGATTAAGGTGTCAATCGACGCGTATTAACATTTTTGTGAATCCATCAAATTTTCAAAAAAATTCCTACAGCTGTTTTTTAATTTTTTTAAAAAAAGTGAAAAAAATTAAGATTTTTTTAATAAACAATAAATTTTTAACCTGATTTACGGAAGACAGTATTCAATTTTTATAAAATTTGTTTACTTCAAGCAGTGCTTGTAAAAACAACATTAAAACTTTTTCTCATTATCATGTAAAAAATTAAATAAAAAATAAAAAATCATTAACAGGTATCATGATCTTCAAGGTCATTTCTGTCATGCGTTATATCTCGCGAACCAAACATACGATTTACATTGGTAAGGTGTCAATCAACGCCTGTTAAAATTTTCATGAATTTCTCGAATTTTGAAAAAAACCGTTGGAGCCGTTTTTTAATTTAAGAAAAAAAGTGCAAAAAATAAGGGTTTTTTTTAATAAACATTGAATTTTTACCCTGATTTACGGAAGACAGTATTCAATTTTTATAAAATTTATATACTTCAAGCAATGTTTGAAAAAACTTCATCAAAACTTTTCCTCATGAAAGCAAGAAACATTAAATAAAAAATAAAAAAATCATTAACAGTCATCATGATCTTCGAGGTCATTTCTTCCATTCACTATGTCTCACGAACCAGATATAATATGCATCATTGAGGTGTTAATCGACGTGTTTTAAAATTTCTTTGATTATTTTAACATTATAAAGATCCGTTTCAGCGGTTTTTTTAATTTAATAGATAAAAATGAGAAAACTTTTTTTTTTCATAAAAAATATTTTTTTAACCTGATTTGCACAACACAGTAATAAATGTTTATAAAATTTATACATTCCTATCAGTTTTTGAAGAGAAACCAGCAACACTTTTTTCATGACTCCGAAAAAAATTCAATAAAAAATAAAAAAATCATTCAAAGTTACCATATGAAAAAGGTTCTTCCGAAAGATATTACCTTATATCTTTTATTCTAAAGCCTTTGTTGTAAAGTCAATCAAAGTTTTAAAATGTTTGGATAATTTGAGCAGATTTTTAATAGTTTTTGCAGTTTTTTCATAAAAATAAGCGGCTTAAATTTTAAAAACCATCAAAATTTCAATCAAATTTGCATTTGTGGTAATCAATCATCATCACTCATCCACTAAAAGCCTTGCGTAATCAGTGGATGCTCCCGTAGATGATATGATTAATATTAACTCATTCCTGTTACTGCTATGAATACCTCTCATTATTATAATTTAAAGTAGTAGTATTTTCAAAATTATTATTGTGTTGAATACTTTTAATATTTATCTAGATATTACTGGGAAGTTGACCGAGTGGACCTCAAGGGTCGCACTTCGCGGCTTGTTTAAATTTAAAAACATCATTAAAATGTTAATACGCATTGATTGACTTCTTAATGATGCAAAGATTATATTTGGTTCTCGAGATATAATGATTGACATAAATGACCTTGAAGGTCATGATGACTTTTAATGATTTTTTATTTTTAATTTACTTTTTTTTGTAATCATGAAAAAAAATTTTGGTGGTTTTTTTACAAAAACTGTTTTGAGTATGTATATTTTATAAATATTCATTATTGCGACTTAAAAATAAAGTTAAAATTTTGATGTTTTTGAAAAAAAACTCCACTTTTTTGCACTTTTTTTCGAAAAATTAAAAAACCGCTGCAAAAATTTTTTTAAAAATTTGATAGAATAACACAAACGTTGATACGCGTCGATTGACACCTTGATAAAGCAAATCGTACGTACGTTCGTGGACACTTCACATATAACGCATGACAGAAATGATCTTCAAAGGAGCAAAACAACAAACCCCCCCGACCGAAGTATCCCAAAAACTAATCAGCTCTTAAGATTGCAAAGACGCTTCGATTGACACCTTAACGAAGTCGATACGACTTTGTTTACGTGAGTTATGCTCGTAGAAAAAAGTGTCCACGAACGTACGTACGTACGTACGTACACACACACACACATACATCTCCCTTTCTAAAAACACTTTATATATACTCTATAGACCTCAAAACGTAAAGAAATGTTGAAAATTTCAATTTCGATTTTCGAGGCGATTACAAGAACTAATCATATACTGGGAAGTTAATAAATTTAAAAAAGGAAAATTATCTAAGAAAGGAAAGTCAACTAAACTAGGAAAGACAAATAAACAAGGAAATACAAGGAAGGGAAGAAAAACAGCTAAGGAAACAGGAAAGTTTGCTGTAAAGAGGAAGGTGTATATGACTCTGACGAAGAAAATGTAAAAGATGATTATTTTTCCCTGACATGTTGTGAACCTTTTGATTAGAGTCGAGCCGGCGAGTGGGTACAGTGTGTTTGTAAAAAATGGTCACATGTGAGATGTGCTAAAGGAAATGTTCTATCCTACATATGTTTAAATTGCGAAAGTGATTGTTCAGGCTATAGTAACTGAACTGCTTTGTTTAGCTTTAAGAATCTGTAGAGAAAGGGAAGAAGGGAAGAGAAACATAATTTATTTTTGTTGATGAGGCATAATGTATAATTTCTTGATTCATACTAAGTTTTTGTTTAAAAAAGATGTTTATAATGTGCTTATAGGTTGGAAGTTACCTATATTTTGTTTTTATGAAGCATAAGAAAATTAAATGATAATTTTGTTTAATTTTTTCTCAATAAAAATGTCTTAGATCACGTTTGTGTTTTTGTTGTAACATTTTGCCCCTTGTAGTGTAACAACCAGCCCCTGACGCGGGGTTAAAAGTTACACGCTTTTTTCTCAGAATTCATTCATTTATGTAATTTCTAATAGTCTGGTACATACTTTTATTTTTAAATTTAAATTTTGAGTAGTTACTTAATCAAACAAACCTATATTCAGGCAAAACAATCAAACCCATGAAAAACTATGACACTTTATAAAAAAAATGTCACAACCAACCCCAGTCTCCCCTACGTCAATCTTCGAGCATCTCTATTTCTTAGATGCGTATTAGCGTATCGAATCAGAGTGATGATAAATACAAACAAAAAAAACAAGGGTGTATTAGGGCATAGAAGTTTCCATGAAGACAAAAGCATATTAGCAAATTAGTCTTAAATGGAAGTGCGTCTGAAGGTTTTCATTGTTTCGTGAATCAATAATTAATCAGGATTATTCAAGCTCCTATTGCATTTAATTTTTGTTTCATTATGTGATAAAAATTTGGTAAAAGCTTTTTTTTTAAATAAAAATGTACTCACTGGTTAAATGGTTTCAACAGAAAACAAATTAGGGCCAGGTGGATAAGACACAGTACGTTTAAGAATAAGAAACCGAGACAAGCGATAAATTTTAAAATCAAGATGGAAGTCATAAAACGGGTAGACAAAAGCGAGAGGCCCTCTCAAATTGCTACGTCAGTAGGATTGAGTGCATCAACCATCAGATCGATCAGACAGAAAGCAGGGAAAATTCGTCATGGCATCAACGCTGGCATTTCCTCAACGAGTAGTACTATCATCACAAAAAACCGGCCACCTGCATTGGAAAAGGTGGAAAAAATGCTGTACACATGGATTCTTGATTTGAACCAGAAAAATTTACCAATTTCAACAGCGATCATTCAAGAAAAAGTGAAAAGTTTGTTCTTTGGCCTCATAGATGAAAATGAACCTTTGAATTCCAATGGAAGCCGAGGATGGTTTGAAAAATTCAAATCGAGATATGGTCTACATAGCGTAAAATTATGTGGAAAAGCCGCAACCGCTGATAGCGAAGAAGCAGGAAGGTTTCGTGCTTCTACATTTTAGAAGATTATCGATGAAGGTTGTTATAGCTCGAAACAAGTTTTCAACGTTGACGAGACAGGGCTTTATTGGAATCGTCTACCATCACCATGAGGATTTATTAAATATTTCGCAACATGACTC
The DNA here is from genome assembly GCA_963942545.1 of Oxycera nigricornis. NCBI lineage: Eukaryota > Metazoa > Arthropoda > Insecta > Diptera > Stratiomyidae > Oxycera > Oxycera nigricornis. Next base: position 80,514,125 of record OZ012659.1, read on the forward strand.
GGAATCACCTCGAGAAAAATTGGAGGAAGAAAAACAAAACTTTCCGATTCAAAAACTGTCTTAGCAGCACATTGAAAACGCTTTGGAGAATTTGGAGGATGATCCAGATACTGAAAGAAGAGAGAAGGTGTCATTTTCAATAAATACTAGCATTAAATGTTATAAAGAGCTATATAAATTGGGAAAACTACAAGCGGGCCAATCAGCTTTAACAAATTTTTTTAAGCCCTCAACTTCTCTGGCAGCTGCTTACTTACAGACCCCCTCGAAAGGGGCGAATTCGTGTTGAGTCATCGAGTGATGAAGATTAAATTACAAATACCCACTCATGCTGATATATAAACTTTTACTTTAAAATATTTTTTTTTAATTTTCGTTAAACTGAACATGTTTCTTTGCCCTTTTAATTGATTTTATTATATGTTACATGTGCGTGCCGTGTTTATTAGGATTAATAATAAATAAATAACGTTACAAAATACCACAAAAATGTGTTGACTCGTGAATCCTTACTACTGTATGGGGCATATATATTATTATTCGACTTACGTCATTTTCGAGTTAGGACGCGTTTTCTCGGAACCAATTAGCGTCCTAAGTCGAGGGATGCCTGTATAGTTTACATGTAAATACAAATTATTGAAGAAAATATTCTTTCGACTCTTATACTAAGGACACACATGTGGTATTGATACCATGGTATTGCAATACTACATGGTATACCACATGTGTGTCACTGTATACCACCATCGAACCTAGTATTGAAATTCGATAAAAATTCCTGGTTTTCCTATACAAAAACCCAGTTTGGACACTTTTTCCCTGATTTAAGCGCCAGTTTGTGATGGCGGGAAAACGTAGAAATGAAATTATCAAAATATTGTTGACCATTCTTGATAAGTGTCAATCAAAACAATTGTGTTGATAGTTGAGTTCCGAAGCGCTGACAAGGTTGAAAGTGGAAACGTCAAACTATACCATGAACACAATGTGTGTCACGTGTTTTATACCAGCTGGTATAGTCGTGTTCGTAGTTTCTATACCATGGTATCGATACCACATGTGTGTCCACAGTATTAGACTTTTACTTGGCTACTTAATAAACAATTTCATAACAATTTACTATGCCCTAATTTTGCAGCGGTTGCATTAGTCTCTTTTCTCAGGTGCAAGTATTCGCTAAATCATTTTATGTTATTATAAATGTATGATGACGGTACAATGGCCTCTACAACATCGGTTCCCAAACTGTGGGAGGCGCCCCCCTGGGGGGCGTGTGGACATGTCAGGGGAGCTCTTCATTTATATTTGCCTTTTTCAAGCACCTATTTGTGCGAAAAAGCATTTTCAACACTTGTGGCAATTAAAACAAAATATCGGAATAAACTTGATGTTGCTAGTGATTTGCGTTGTGCACTTACTAAAACTCAGCCACAAATAGGCATACTAGAAAAGAAAATGCAAGCCCATCTATCTCACTAACCAACCTAATCTATTTTTCTTTCATTAGTAATTTTTGTACTTTATGAAAACTGATATTACTGTATCTTATGGCAGTATAAATAAATGTTTTGTTTTCAATGTAATACTTAATTGTTTTTGTTTTGTTCCTAGGCCCATACAATATATTGTTGAGGGGGGCGCGAGATGCTTTCATTTCAACAAAAGGGGGCGTGGTACAAAAAAGTTTGGGAACCCCTGCTCTAGAACAACCTAATTTATGTACTGTAACTGATTAATTTTCAGCGCCAGACAATGGCGTTCGTCGTGCTTGACACTTTATTTCACAATTACCAAAAATGACATTTGTTAGGTTACAATAGGATTAGTATTCACAATAACAAAATTCACCATCGGTGACTACTCTACGTTATCGGCCCATGCACATCCCACTTTGCAGGTTATAGCTCGGCCAATCTGACTAAGGACCGTCCTCGGGCCTTGTGCTGGTGTTGACCGCTTCCTTGTTATTGCGATCCCTAACGGGGCAAGTCCAGCGCCTTAACCGAGCGGCCTCCAAGATTCCTTCATAGGGGGTCTGAGTGAGCTGGCAGTTATCGATATCTTTAATGACATATCGGTCATGGGGCAAGACTCGGTGGACGACGTAAGGTCCGCGGTATTTCGGAATTAGTTTTTTATTGGTGCCGGCCGAGGTATCGACATTTCGGAATACGACAAAGTCGCCCACTTGGTATTTGGCGGGTGGATGACTTCTTAAGGAGTACTGTTAAAGGTTGCGTTCCTGTGAACGGCGGATAGCAATATCGGCTTCCTTTCTAACCAGGTCTAGATTAACTTGACTTGCCGTAGTTTTTGATTCCAGATACTCAGCCAGATCATCAATAACAGGGCCTCGTTGAGTGGTACCGAATAGAACAACGCTAGGAATTTGACGAGATGAGGAATGGATGGTGTTGTTCAAGGCATATTCTACACGAGTAAGTAAAAGTGACCAATCTGCATGCTCCAGTGGTTCGGATAACTTAGCAAGCATGGGAGTTAAAACACGGTTTGTTCTTTCCACCTGGCCATTAGCCTGAGGCGACGGTATGGCTACTTTAACATGAATAATGTTGTGCGATTGTAGAAAGGATGCAAATTCATGGGAGATGAAGCAAGTTCCGCGATCTGACACGATACGACGGGGGCGACCATAGTAATCAAAATAACGCTGGAGAGAAGCGCACACTTCACGAGTGCTGGTGGAATTTACGGCGTATAATTTAGTGTATTTGGTAAACCCGTCGACCACCGAAAGTATATATCGACGTTTCGAGCGGACATTAGGTAGAGGACCGTAGTGGTCAACATGGACTGTGTCCCAGGGAATAGGGTTCTTTTCGATAGGATGTAAGTCCCTTTCATTCACGTACCTAGCGGCGTTATATAAAATGCATGGAATGCAGTTCTGGATGAACGATTTACCTTTGTCCGTGATCTTTGGAAACCAATAATGATACTTGATGTAGGATACGCTTTTCTCTACTCCAAAGTGACCTATTTTTTCATGCACCAGACGGATTATATTGTCTTCCATATCTTCGGGGACATATAAGCAAGTAGATCCGTCCGACATCTTTCGGTAAACAAGCCCATCTCTTAGTTCATATGGCTCGGTTATTCCTTTTTCCAATTGACTACGGAGGGACATCACTTTTGGGTCGCGTGACTGTGCTATTTGCAGTCGAATGTCCACATCATCTTCTTCTACAAAAGCTATAATGGGTTGTCTACTGAGAGAGTCAACATGAGCCATCCGGGTTCCGGGACGGTGGGATATAGTGTATTGGAAATTTTCCAGTTCGAGTGCCCACCTTGCAATACGAGGATTCCGGTTTTTCTTCGATAGGGTTTGGGTTAACGAATTGCAATCGGTTAGGATTTGGAATGGGATCCCCTCCAGGTAAACTCGAAATCGGCGTAGGGCATAGATAACGGCAAGGGTTTCTAGTTCGAAACTGTGATAACGTGATTCAGGAGGGGTTGCGCGGCGAGAATAATAGGATACGGGGTGCCATTTTTCATCATCTTGCTTCTGCAAGAGGACCGCTCCAAATTCAATGGAACTAGCGTTCGTATGGAGCTGTGTTTCCCGAAAATATAGACACACATTATTCGTAATTGTAGGAATTACCTTCGTCCTTCTGTTGTTTGCACTTGATGTCTTTCTAAATTTGAAAACTTTATATAAGAGAGTGCTTCAAATTCACATGCGCACTATCTGCAGACTTTATTATAAAACAAGAAACCCTTTATTTAAATTTTATAATGGACAGATACAAACCGGCACTTCTAAACATATATTCCCAAAAGATTACACTCGAAAGTTGTCGATCGAATCGCAAAAAATCTCAAAGATCTGATGACAATTAGGAAGAGACAGTTGATCCCTAGAGAACATCATATCAGAATCTTAAAGTAGATGAAACTATTCGCAAATTGTAAGCTTAGTCCGTTATATATGCATCTTATGAAAAATGGAGCCGCTACAGGTATCTACCCGTCCACATATACATACGCAATGTTTCATGCGTGCTTAGCCAAAAAGTGAATTGACTTGTTTTTGTGTGTGACGGGCAATGCATCCAAGTATGCCTCCAAAAATATCTTTTGACCACTAGGATAAGATGACCAGATTTTTCGATAGGCAATGCGGGACAACTCTGAAGGAGGGGGGGTATCAACAAAAAATTTCATACAGAATAAAAATAATATCGTAATTTTTTTTTATTTTTATCATAAGTACAATTTATAAATGTAAAAAAAATATTATATTTTATTCCTTGACATATTTTTTATTTGAGTGAATTTGTTTCAGCAGATTGTTGTCATTTTTTAAAATATTGTAAAAATCTTGACATGAATTTGTCAAATTATATTTGACACATAAAATGGCTTTCAAAGTTTCAACACTTAATTTTGGTTTTTCTGATGTCCACACTTGATTTACTGTAGAAAAAACGCGTTCAGTCGCAGCGTTAGTTCCAAGTAGAGATAGTGCATATTCCACAATTTTCAATACATTATTGTAAGGTAGTTTTTTTCTAAATGATGAAATATTTTATCTATATATTTTGTTTTCTACTGTGATTTTTTCTGATGCCCAATATTTAAGCTTTTCCTTATCAATATATTTTTTTACTAATGACGCTTCATTAAAAAGATCATTTTAGGAAATATTACTATTTGGGAATTTTTGAGAAATATAATCAAATGATTTTTGCACTTCGTTCCAATTATGATATCTTGAAGATTTATTGCAACTTGCTCTTCGAGCTGGTTTATACTATTGCGGATAGTTAACGGTAGAAAATTATTTTCTAACCTCTCTTGACATTGACATTTTAAATTATTAACTTCATTTGCTACTTCGATTGCCGATATTTTGTCACCTTCAATAAGTTTTATAGCGTTTTGAAAAAGAGCAGCTTGATTTTGTAGAAACTCTAGCCAAATTTTTGAAGATTCTCTTACAAAAAACTTTTCTAAAATTCTAGGACATTTGTCCTGTGATAAAAAGTAGGATTTTAAAGGATCATACATTTTCAATTTTTTTCGATAGCTGGCAGAAGAGCTAACCAACGCGTTTTACTGTTTCCAAATATTTTCTGATATTCAACTTCCGCAGTTTCACAAAATATATAGAAATAAATATATATTTTAACAACAATATTTTCCACATCTACGAGTAACAAGTCAGCAGCTGTTTGAATAGCGTTATGTATTATATGCGCTGCACACCCAACACCAATAATATTTTGATTCAGATCTTTCATTAATTTATAAAAAATAGTATTTGTACCTCTCCTCGCTTTTCCTTCGAAATTTATATTCGTGTTGTCTGCACAATACGCAATAATTTTTTGTTTTAAAATTTTTTTTTCCAAAATATCAATTATTTCAGAAGTTTCACCGGGCAAAGAAATAAAATCTAAACTTCTAATTTTTATTCCAGTTTCTGAATCAAAATATCTTATAATGGTTGGAAATAATTTTATTTCTATATGATTAGATGCGTCAGAATATATGGATACAAAACTATTTTTTTGTAAATTTTTGTTTAGTTTTGAAAATGCATATGGGGAAAGCACATTACATACAATTGCCTCGGCCTTTATTCTAGCACAGGTAAATTTTTTATTAAATAGCTTTCGGACAACTTGTGATGTACAATCCATAGATCTGAAGGAATGATTGTGATTAACAGTATGAAAAGACATAAGTCCTTCTGCTAATGCTGAATTCTTTTCTTCATCTCCATAAGTTGTTTTTCGAAAAAAATCCAGCATTTTGGAAGATGATGCAGCAGTGTTTAAACATCTTTTATGTTTCTGTGTCTCCAAATGCTTTGAAATATCATTTTTCCCGCCGTGCAAAATACTAAATTCACCATTACATGTCTCACATTTTACTATGTAATCGTTTTTAGATTTTTTAATAAAAGGATATTCACTTCGTAAATCATCGTTGAATTTACATCCTCTTTTCTTACTCATTTTGTTAAAAATCAAAAAAATTAAATGAAATTATAAATTATTATACACTAAAACACGCAAGTAACAATTCGATTTTTTAAGTCGTCAAGCGTATAATTGTATGTTTTGATTCTTAAAGATAAATTCAAATTTTAAATTAATTTGTGATTATCTAACTGTTCTTTAGTAAACTACAATATTATATGTCTATGAGAATTAAAAAAAATACTAAAATTTTATAAACACATACAGTACAAATATTCGTTTCACATCGGCAAAATTTGCCAATTTAATTTGCACTAAACATAATTTACATGAACATATTTTATTGTTGTTTATAACGAAATTAGTTTGATTGACTTAAAATATTTGCAAAATTTTATTCGTATATTTCTTTCTAAAATTTCTTTTAATGTTAAGGTCGGTGATATACTTTTCTGTCATCAATATAAAATATGAAGACTACTAGTATTTTAAGCTAAGTTTAAGAAAATTTATGTATTTATGAAATATATAAATAAATTACTTACCTTAATTTTCTATGGTAAGTAGCAGATTTTTAATATTTATTTGTTTAATTAGCTTGCTAGCACGCAGTACGAACACGAAGTGTATCATCTGCGAGACAAATACAATGTAACTGGGTAGCAATAGCAATATGTTAGTCGTCGTAGCCCGTAGGGTTCTTAGAACGCAAAACAAATTGAAGGTTTCTTAGAACGCAAAACAATGATTTTCATAAAAGTCGGGACTTTTGAAAAACGTCGCGGGACGCGGGACAAACTGTGAAAACTCGGGACTGTCCCGCTAGAAGCGGGACGTCTGGTCACCTTACACTAGGAGCACCATAAAAATCAATATTAATTAATGATGGGTAAAACAAACAAAAATAAAATAAACCCATTATTATTATTGTAATTTTTAATGTTATATGTAAGAATCGTTCAGATATAATTATTATTTGGCGATCATCACAGAAAAACCAACATTAAATTTTATTTTTGAACTCAAGCGTAAACGAAACATCACAACTTAATAAACTAGTTCAAGACAACCATCTTTTCTGGAACATTGTGTGAGAAAAAGCTTCAATAGCGTTCATTTCCGCTGAAGCTGAATCGATGTTGAAAAACTTCCCAAATGCTTTTGTCAAACTTCCGCTGTATATATTAACCAAGGGTTGGCAGTAACCTCACTGTTGCGGGCATGAATTCTTCGTCGTGCGTCACCAAAGAAGGTAATAAGTATGCCAAAAATGAGTTTTTTTCTTCTTGCAACATATCTAGTAAATTAGCAAAGGTCTTAGAGCACGTCAGGTATTCTTTTGTATACAGGAAGTCGTCTTCATCCAATTGCAGTTTAGTTTTTGCCTATACACCTCAGGGCACTTATCTCGTATACTAGCGATTTTTTAAAGCATCGTGTAAGGAATTCTATCGGGTCTCTCAAGATCTTGAGAGAGTATATCCAAGAAACTTTTGGAGGATTTGCTGAGACTGGGACGTAGACGGAAAATTTTACAGAATATTAGACTAAACTTTCTTATGAAAGCCGAACAAAGCTTAATGTTGGGAAACCCCTTAATTGATATTATTTGGTAAGCACCGATCCATTTCCATTCTGGAAATATTGTCGGTTACACTTTCTTAGCTGTGGGTAAAGAGAGGTTACAGATAAATTCAGAGTCACTGTCCGTACAAGAGTCCGCGGAATCTGATACAGACAACATCTGATCCTTGCAGGACTCAATACCTGCAATTATCCTACATCTACATATTTTAAACCTGCTCTTAAAGATGTTTTATTGATTTCAAATTTTCATATTTTTTTTTAACAAGTGATCGTTTGCTGGGAATTTCCAACCATACGAATGAACTCCTAAATTTGCAAATATTTCTTTGAAAAAAAATTTTCTTCGACCGGTCATGACAAACTTGGTAATTTTTGTATTAATTTTATTATTATTTATTGTCGTTGCTTTCCCTTCTTTTCCTGACTCGCGCACTAACATTCGATTCACACTCCGAATCAACCGAATCCGCGTTATATATCAGTGAATCTTCCCTTTTAAACATTTTATTTTAGCTTTTTATTTATTACAATGTAAATAGTCGCACGAAATCACTAATTTAAACCACTCGTTTTGCACTGCGCCTCACAAAGAATTACTGCTATACTTTTCTATGTGAGACATTAGTAACTATCGATGAAGTGTTGCATCAATGTTTTTTTTTAAATATCGATGTTATCAGCAAATTTTGTATTTCCGATTCCGTCGATTCATAGATATTTAAATTAAGTATCGAAAGCATCGAAAAAATATTTGTTTTAAGAAAGAACAATCTAAAATTTCCACATAACTTAATTTGAAAGAAAAAGGAGTGGCATCTTTCTTCGAAATTGTGGTTCCAAGTAACAGAGGTAATAGTTTTAGTTATTTGGATGCAGAAAGTAAATTTGAAAGGTATGATTAATATGAATTCTAAATAATGACATTCAAACAAATGCAATCTTATCAGATAGCGGCTGGCATATCAAACAAATTAAATCAGCATTTAATCGATGTATCGAGTATTTTCTAAATACATCGAAAATTGTTATAGATACCTTTAAAATATATGAATATGATCGATACATATCGATACTTTTAGGCAACTCTGATATTAATTACATCAACTTCAATTGGAACTATCAGCTAATTTAGGTGAAAATCATTGTTAGTTGACTCAAGTGTACAGCTAAAAATATAGCTAAATACACCCACACACTGTTAGAAGGGAAACAAATCGGGATAAACGGACGTGTGGTATCGACGATTTTCTCGCGCACGTTTTTTAACACTGATGCTTATCGTTCCCCTTCCTACACTAACCCTGATGACAGAATACAGGATAGCCAAGTTACTTAATTTGGAAAGCTTGGTTATGCTACAAGAAAAAAAAAATTCAAGAAAAAATTATGTGTCAAGAAAGTATCATCGTGCTGTCCTCCAACAAATACAGACAAAGACCCCATTTGATTAGAAACGCAGCCTACATCACTAACTTTTACACGACATCAAAAATCAAGCAACAATAAAAGCGAATAAAACATTTGGAGAAGACTCAAAATGAAAAAAATATGAAATAGCTTAGTCAAATGGTCATCAAAATGTCTTCAAACATGTATTTTGAGCTGGCAGGCATTTTTTTGACAGTGAGCTTAAGTTCAAGTTTCTGGGTCGCAGCTCCATTTCTCTGGGAAGAAGAGAAACTGTGACACCTCTGATATTTTGGAGACCATGGCTCAAACTAAAAAGTTGTTTATGGTAAACTTGTATGTAATTCAATTCACAGTAACTTCAGCACTTCAACATTACTTTCAATAATACACCAAAAAGTTGCTCGCCCTAACTTCTTTGTTTTCGATTTTACCGCAAAAGATGGCAGTAAAACCCACTAAACATAAACATTGCAAAAAAATCTGCCTGCATTCCAAAATTCTCTGCTAATTTTGCAACGGGAGGTTTACCATCGGAAGCTGATTATTTGGCTTGAAAATGTTTTTTTTTTCACGTAACTTCTCCCTCTTCGAGACACGAGAACTCGCACCAGTGTGATGTGAACAAAACAAACAATACCGCAAGCGGCTTATGCCAAAATTGTATTACAATAGATTTTAAACGTAAAACATAAAACCGGAAGTTGTGGCACTCGAAAGATGGTTCCTTTTATTCAGGTGTCGTTTTTGGCTTATAACTTGTTTATTATCGGCACCATGTGAAAGTAATGTATGCTGAAGTTACTGCAAATGAAATTCGATACAAGTTTGCCATAAACATTTTAATGGAAGCCGTAGTTTCCAAGATATGGGGTGTCCCACTTTTTCGTTTTAAGATGGCGTCCAGAAGATTGGAGCTGCGACCCAAGAAACTTGAAGTTAAGCTCACTATTGAACACATAATGAACATGCCGTGAGGTGCGACCCTTGAGGTCCACACGGTCAACTTCCCAGTAATATTTACATAAATATTAAAAATATTAAACACAATAATAATTATGGAAATAATACTACTTTTAATAATAAAAATGTACCTCTCATAAAAGTTATTGGAATGACTTAATATTAATCGTAACATCTACGCGAGCGTCAATTGATTACGTACAGATTTTCGTGGATTGGTTTGATTTATTATTCACGTGGATCAATCGGAGGGGGGACAGGTTACAAAGCCTTTTCTATGTTATTTTTTATTTTCATATCGATGCTTGAAGGACAAAACAGCGCCCATATACTGGGAAGTTAAAAATTTGCATGTCAGCCCAAAATGCACGGTTGAACTACCATTTGACTGGATTAAAGTGAAAATATAGGTTAGCATTTATTTTTATTTTTTATTTAGTTTTGAAGACCAATTTTTCCTTTAATGCACATGAATTTGAACAAAAACTGAAAGGAAAAAGTATTATTACTGTTCCTTTAACCGATTTCATCGTCCGGCAATTACTGGGGACAATATTACACAGTCTGATCTTTTTATTGCTTTGCATATTGAAGGCGTAAATTTGATGTGGAGGAGGCGGTGGTAACGATGTATTTTTTTAAAACAATACTGTTTTGGATCACTTGATCCAAGATTGTCAAGGCTCACTCTGTACGATTCCTGAAGTGACTAACATATCTTTGATATCTTTTTCACAAAGGCATAAGCTTGCAAAAAGGCTCCACGAAATGACACTCTGGTTAAATTGACAATTCTAAATGAAGCATTGGAAATTGCAGGCAGATTTAATAGCCAAAGTATATAATATGCCCTTGTTTTTTATCTTAGAATTATGGAATTCTTACTCTAAATTCAAAAATTTTACACCAAAGTTATCTATAGTATAAAATGTCTCCTTGGATTGCCCTCTTGCATCGATTTGAGCCTCGAAGCCACACACTCCTTCGGAATCGTGGCTGATTAATCTAATTCTATAGTCTGGAGAATTGGAATCGGTAGTCGGCAAGCGATCGGTATTCGCGGCAAAATGAGCCGGTCGGGCATAGCCAATGACTATTCGATGCTCTTGACACATCCTTTGAAGTTCTTGGATAGCTTTCTTCAAGTAAGTATCCATTTTCAGCGCCGTTTTTTGCTTGCAATCCAAATAATAGAATGTCGAGATAGAATCGATGACGGCGAGGGCAATGTTTGTGTTCGAAGCAAGTAAATCGTCAGCCTGCATTTGAGCCATTTCATATTCCTCCGGAGTATAACACCTATAGACCAGCAGTCTATGCAGGCTGTTTTCGATGGTTTTTCGTGTCTCCTCGTCGGGAGTAGTGCTCGACTGGCACGCGACCTTCTCCAAAATATGCACAAACCTCTGCACTTTGAATTGCTTGCCCAAGTTGAACAATACCACACTTGCCTCACGTCCCCCATGGGTATGAGGCAGTACTGTACGCGCCATTATTTCCATGAGAAAATGAGACTTTCCGGTATTTGATTCTCCGGTGATTTCAATAACCTGGCTAGTAAGTGGCCCATTGTCCGGAAAGATATCGTTACACAGATTATCAAGCGTCGGCCTCAGCTCAGAAGAAATTCGAGAAAGCAATCGCGCCCCGGACTCGGCTTTCAATGTTGACATTTTAAAATGTCAAAATGCGAATGCCGCTACGACAGCTGCCAATGGAGCAAAACTATCGATATCTACTTTACTTTTGCTACACTGTCAATTCATGCCGTAAAAAAATTAATTTGTTTGAATTTAAAGATTAAAAAAAATTAATGCAAACATTTGTCCATAGCATACAGAATATTATTATTATCTATGCTAGATTCAGATAAATTCATTTAATGACTTTTGACGTACACGAATTAATTGACATCGACATAATTGGACGGCGTTATGCAGAAGCCAACCAACCCACAAGAACATCAATGGAGATCAATTGAAAAGAAGATTTTGACACAAATTTAAATTCAGCCAGAAGTCAATAACAAATTTATCTTCAAGTTTGATTGATTATGTTTACTTTTCGGTCGAATTAACGTAAATTATGCTCGTTTTAAATTTTATGATAAGAATTGGTAATGTTTTGTGGCTTGGTTTGTTTCTGCAAATTAGATTATTATTAATCAAGTGATTTTTTTAGTTTTCATTAACTTTATAATTCATTATTATTCTTATTAACTTCCCAGTATATGGGAAGTTCTTGTAATCGCCTCGAAAATCGAAATTGAAATTTTCAACATTTCTTTACGTTTTGAGGTCTATAGAGTATATATAAAGTGTTTTTAGAAAGGGAGATGTATGTGTGTGTGTGTGTGTGTGTGTACGTACGTACGTATGTACGTTCGTGGACACTTTTTTCTACGACGATAACTCACGTAAACAAAGTCGTATCGACTTCGTTGAGGTGTCAATCGAAGCGTCTTTGCAATCTTAAGAGCTTAGTTTTTGGAAAACTTTGGTCGGGGGGTTTGCTGTTTTGCCCGTTTGAAGGTCATGCGGTATATCTCGCGAACGAAACATACGATTTCCTTGATCAAGGTGTCAATCGACGCGTATTTACATTTATGTGATTCTATCAAGTTTTTAAAAAATTCCTTGGAGCCGTTTTTTAATTTTTTAAAAAAAGTGCAAAAAATAACGGTTTTTTTCAAAAACAATAAATTTTTAACCTTATTTCCAAGTTGCAGTAACCAATGTTTATAAAATTTATATACTCCAAACAGTTTTATTGAAAATGACATCAAAGTTTTTTACTCATGATTACAAAAAAAATCAAATAAAAAATAAAAAATCATTAACAGTCATCATGTTCTTCAAGGCCATTTCTGTCATGCCTTATATCTGACGAACCAAACATACGATTTGCATTGTTAAGGTGCCAATCGACGCGTATTAACATTTGCGTCAATCTATCAAATTTTTACAAAAACTGTTGGAGCCGTTTTTTTAATTTAAGAGAATAAAGTGGAAAAAATTAGATTTTTTTTTCATAAACAATAAATTTATAACCTGATTTGCGAAATATAGTAATCAGTGTTTATAAAATTTATATACTCCAAACAATATTTGTAGAAACAATTTCAAAACTTTTTCTCATGATTACGTAAAAAATTAAATTACAAATAAAAAATAATTAAAAGTCATCATGATTTTCAAGGTCATTTTTATCATTCACTATATCTCACGAACCAGATATAATATTTGCATCATTAAGGTGTCAATAGAGGTTCATTAACATTGCTGCAATTTTTTTAACATTACATAAAAATTGTTTCAGCAGCTTTTTAATTTAATAAAAGAAATGCAAAAAATTAGGCTTTTATGGTTTTAAGGTTTTTTCATAAAAAATAATTTTTCAACTTGATTTGCACAGCACAGTAGTAAATTTTTATAAAATTTATACATTCTTATCAGTTTTTGAAGAGAAACCAGCAAAACCATGATCCATGATTATAAAAAAAAAACTAAATAAAAAATAAAAAATCATTCAAAGTTATTATGTATAGAGGGTTCTTACGAATGACATTAATTTATATCTTTTATTCTAAGGAAATTGTTGTAAATTCAATCGAAGTTTTATAATATTTGCATAATTTGAGCAGATTTTTAATAGTTTTTACAGTGTTTTAGTGTTAATAAAAAAACTGCTTAAATGATAGAAGTCAAAAAAAACCTCCGTAGATGATATGATTAATATCAACTCATTCCTGTTGCTGCTATGAATACCTCTCATTATTATTATTTAAAGTAGTAATATTTTTAAAATTATTATTTTGTTTAATATTTTTAATGTTTGTCTAGATATTACTGGGAAGTTGAACGTGTGGACCTCAAGGGTCGCACTTCGCGGCTTGTTTTATATATATTTTTCGTAAATCCAATGTTGCATTTATTTTAAAATGAGTTTTAAAAAATTATTGCAAAATAAAATAAAAACAAATAAAGCTTTTTCTAAAAAAATGGGTAGAGTTCACATAATTTAAACAACAATAATTTTCCGTATTACAACGTTTACCAAAATCATAATAATCGTAATGACGTTGAAAAAACAATCATTTTACAAAATAGTAATAATAATAATAATAATAATATATAATAATATTACTGTTTGGAATTCAAAATTTCTTCTCCTTCGTCAACCTGGAAATCTAACTGATTCACATTGTAGCCATCTATATCTTCGTGAATGTCTGAGCAACCTTTCAAACTGTTATAAAAAGAATGGCAATCCTTAGGTATAAGATGTAGCATATCTTTTAGGTCGTTATATTTGGCATCAGAAATCGGTTTTCCGTTGGGCCATAAAGCTGCCAAATCACAAAAAAGTACATTCTCAGAATTTTGAGGGCGTCGTCCTCGCTTATATCTTTTGTTCCTAATAAGTATTGTCTTAAATGGTTCAGTGAAATCATTTTGAACTTTTATTGAAAATGGATAACATTTCTCAATTGCTATAACCCTTATGTGTAGCCAATTTATTTTTTCCTCGTTCAATGAGACTTTTCGATTCACTATTTGTTTTTCTATATTTTTTACACTGAAAAAGTCGTCTTTACCCATTTGGGTGACAATAAATGGTTTCTTTTTCCTGCAACTCCTCATTATATTTGCGTAGTCTGATGGAAGGTAAAATCTTTGCCGGTGTTTTAATGCACTTTCTATATCGCTGAAATCTGAATCATTAGGCAAAAAGCTGTGACCAGAAACTAAAAATTTTAAGGTAATATCTAATAAATTAGGATAATTTTGTAAAATTGATTTTAAAAATAAATTTAATTTTATATTTCGATTTTGTCCTCCACAACAGTCGCTCCACAGAATCAGATGAAAAACTTCAGGAGCCAAAAAATTAGTATTAATGTGGTTCATCAAACAAGAGCCAATTTCTTGAGATCCCCTTCCAGCTAAGCCTTCTGCCCAAACATAACAAAATCCTTAATCCTTTTTTCCGCTATGAATACCAGCGTTATACAACCACAGCTGACGCTTGTAAAACACAATATTTGTTGGGATCCGTGGAAGGGGTAACGTTTTTTTCCAGATCAAGAGTCAGACATTCATATTCCGGGTTCTTTGCCATCGCAAAATCATGTTTACGTCTTGCTTGTGCGGTTTTTAGCAATTTCTAGATGTTTGTTTTATGTTTTGCTTCTATGCTAGTTTTTTTTCGGGATCTAATTCATTTTCAATTTCCATTTTATGTGAATCACAAATATTACAAGTATCCTTTTTTAATGATTTAACTCTTAAGTTAAAATTAGTGTAAAAAATCTTTTTGTGGGAAGAAAAACTCACTGGACTGAATTCTACCGAATATTTTTCGTACATCGATTTTAAAGTGATTTCTGGTGGCAAAAACTGAAATTCCGTTTGTTCTCGGCGATAGTGGGATATATATTTAGATATTTTATTTATCTGTTCCACTACTTGTTGAACCTTTTCATCGGGAAGCTTGTTTTTCCCTCCTTGCTTTTTACCTCTTTGGTCCGGTAAAGGGGCACGCCCGTGAAATTTTTTAAGAGCGGTATTCACTCGATATGTTGAAATACGAAGAGTATTTACAAACTATGTTTTGTGAAATACTATAAACTTTTGAATATTTTCTTATCTCGGGGCCCTGACCATAAACACGTTTTTCTGTTACGGATGCAACTATGAACTTGACTTGGCAATCATAGCTTTTCGAAGCAAAAATTTTCCAAACTCTTCTCTTCGGATTTCTACACTAACTTTTTCTCTGCAATTCATTATGCATTTGCAATCGTAGTCAATAAACTTTTTTGGTTCAATTGTTGCCCCTTTATGATCGAAATATGGTTTATTACTGTTTCTGTTAATTTTTTTGTCAGATCTGACTTGTTCTCCGAATTTTCGTTTCCTCCCTTTTTGTGGCCGACCTTTTCTTTTGTTCTTCCTAGGTTCGTCCTCTGAATCTGTTGTTGACTCAAATCTAGAATCATAAGTACAGTCAACATCTGAATCATCAGATACCCCCAATAATTCTTCTATATGCATTTCCTGCAAACTTCTTTCTAAAGGATTATCTGAAATAAACAGAAATCGTTGAAGCGAAAATAAAAAGTTTAAATATATATACAGTCCTAATTAATTATGCATTCAATATATCAATAAATCCATTAGTTTTATTCCACAAATAAATGTATTTCCTAGAATCTCATAATTTACGGGAAAAAGCTATTATTTTAACCCGAAGTTAAATAATAATCAAGTTATCTCACCTTCTTTTGTTAATGGTGTGTTTTTTGATGCCTTAGCTTCCATTTTCGTCGTTTCACTACTCAAATCCATGAGCTTTAAATTAATATCAATGACTTCAATGAAGTAACAACGCAAATAACATTCCCTTTCATAGTGAAAGAACAAACTGCTGTGGCGAGTCTTCTGTTTGCACTGGTAAAATAATGTTTTTTTTAAAAAATTGTTTTCGTTTTTGTTATCTATTATTCTATCAACCACATTGAGTATTCGCTAATAACTCATTTCGAAATAAGCAGAAAGCTACCAAGTGGGTTGGATGCTTTCTGCTAAACTTATATAGATTAAAAATGATATGTGGCTTGGTTGATAGCCAGTTTTACTAGCATTTTAAGATATTTTAAGCTTGGTCGGTCTCTGAAATTGTAGATTGGCTTATTGTTGTTCGTACTTAGTTTAATTTTTGTCATTTTGTGGGTTGGTTGGCTTTTGCATAACGCCGTCCAATTGTCAATCGACAAATCTGAAAACGTATTTAAGATTTTATGTTGCATTTTACAGCAAATCAAACATTGTTTATTTAGAGCTTAACATATATCTTGTAGTTTACTCATATTTATGATTTGCTTGTACGATATTCTGGTTCATTATCCTAGGCTGCAGACATGTAAAATGGGTGCTTTTGGAATTGCATGTAGTCAGAGGAGCGGAAGAGATAGTCCCCTGAACAAATTAACTGGATTGAGAATAAGTATTGTTTAGCGACAGTTAAGGTTAAAATTCGATGAAAGAGGTCATTTAGCATTAGTTCCAAGTAAATTAACGATTTGTTTAAAGCCCTTGTTCAGTCATATGTATATCAGAAAAGAGGAGTGATGTTGATAAACTCCTCGTACAGCCTACGATTTTTATAAAATTTCTTCTGATCTTTGAGACATATTTTCTGAGAAGCGTCTGTTCGGAAATTTTTAAATCTTAGAGGGAAGCAATAAGTTATTATGGGTCTAACGATTGTTTCATGCATGAAAAACTTGGTACTCCGTTTAAAGGTTTTCTGAAAAGCAAAGGTACAAGTGTGGCTGATGCATTAAATGATTTCCGCAACATTTCTCGCGTTTGTAGGTTGAATTAAAGCCTATGGTGTAACAGAACGCCTACATATTTGGTAGTTTCCCTCGGTGATCTGGCCTTACGGTGGATTGAGAGCGACAGTTACTTGCGATCAGCAGGTGCACCTTAATATCCTTTATCATAGGCGTTGACCTTGGGCTTCGATATAGAAATTAAATAGGGCTCGTGCAAATGTAGACAAGGAACACGCTGAAACAATGAGACGTTTCACGCCTATTTTTGTTGTATTCTATTTCGTTCAGACACTTTACGTTAAGAACGCTTACCATTTCTATGAAATAAACAAGATTCTAACAAACTAGTACGTGCCTTGTTTCACATAATCTGCAGCATGACAGCAGAGTGACAATACCACCGATTTGTTTATGTTGTGCGTTGATGCTGTTGAAAATTGAATTGGCAATTTTCTGCAAGGTTCACTACGACGAAAATCTTCAGAAGATACTTTCCTCTAATAAAAACTTACATATTAAATGTATTTTAAGGAATTATAATTTAATTTGATATTCAAAAACTGAGTTTTGTAGAGCTGATGGAACTTCTACATGTTTTGTTCATCCAAGAGATATTTTCAAATGTTCTAAAAATTTCTCTTAAAATTCCCGCTAATTTTGGAATATCGTAGACGATGTACTAAGAAAAGTAGAAGTAAATAATAATCATAAACGTAATGTCCATGAATTGTTACTCTTAGACAACTTTATCAGTGACCCGGAGGAAATCGCCAACTGCCTTAACGAGCATGTCTCCACAATAGGTCGTTAAATCGTAACGAAGCTGCCAACGTTCGTACCATCTTCTCTTAACATATCCCGAATTTCTTCTTTTCACTCATGAATGAACAATAAAAAGGAAATAATGGAAACAAATAATTCTTCCAGAAACCATCCTGCAACGGGTCCGTTGGTATCTGCGTTGATGAAATTAAATTAATTCAAAAAGTGTTGCAAATATACTTGTGAAATTAATAAATAAATATTTTAAGGATGAGAAATTTAAGAAATGTTTGAATACCTCCGCAGTTAACCCGATTTTAAAAGGAGGAGATGAGACTAACCCAAAATAACTGCAGACAAATTTTTCTTTTAAATTTTTAAAATCTTCAAAAAAATTAGATGTCCAAATCAAAAATTTCTTGTGGCAAACCGACATTTTCGATAGAAACCAGTTTGGATTTCAAGCGTATATCAGATGCTTTCCGAGACGTAACAAGATTTATAAATGAGTATTTCGATAAAGATCATTATCTTGCAGCAAATTTCGTGGACCTAAAAAAGCCGTGAACATACTAATACATGAAGCTTTAATCACGAGACTCGGAGAATATGGATTCGTGGGACAAACAATTGATTGCCTATGCAGTTACTTGACGGATAAATCTGGGAAAAAATAACAATGGGAGAAATCAAAATAAAACTGCTCATATTAGCACTGGTATAGAGTGCAGAACTTGCTGCGAAATCTTTCGCAGCAAGTTCTGCACTCATTACGTAGATGACACTGTACTCCTGTACTCAGGGAAAATGAATCTTGAAATTGAACAGAGTGTGAATGCAGACATACACAAGCTCTGGCTTTAGCAGATTAGCTGTGCACGCTGCGAAAAATATATTATCTTCAAAAAAATAACAAAACTGACGTACAACCGCACATAAAAATCAATGTCACAACCCTCCAGAGAGTTGAAAAAATAAAGTGCTTAGGATTCAAAATAGACGAGAACTTCCTTGGACCCCACACATAAATGATCTAAAGAAAAAGGTGGCTGACTTCGTTGGTTTCCTACGTCACTTCAACTTCTTTCCAATATGAAATGCAAATCAAATACTAGTCTATACTTAAAAATTTATACCGAACTGTAAAATTAGATAGGATTTCGGGAAAATTTTTAAAACACCAGAAATATGAATAATATAGCTTTCGTATTTGTAAAACTGAACGACTGAGAGAATAACCTTTAAACAATGCTGCTAGCTATTTTCAATACGTTTTTGGACGAAATAAAAAACATAACCTACCCAAATACTTTCAAAATGATACTAAAAAACCTCCTACAGGAAGTAATTAGGAATCAGCTCCACAAAAATTAAAAATCAAAGGTGAAGATTGATTTAATATGGAATAAAATTATGTATCGAGCTAAAAGGATTTTAGAGCCACGAATACGGTACCATCCCTTATACCGATTCTTATTGTCTGGGAAGTACTATGCACTGGAACCTATAAATGGATGATTAATGAGAATTGATGGAGCGAGTGATTTGCAGTTTTAGTATCTACTAGATGAAATGAGATATGTAGACAAATCACGTCTAGATAACTGGTGTGGAGATCTGGAATGCCGAGAAGCAGAAGCTGATCAGTATCTTTCCTTCTTCCAAGTTAGCAAAATATCAATACAAGTTATAAGTTTGTAATTCATTCTATTCAGAATATCGTGACTTCTTATTTCTTCTAGGCAATTTTTGCAGTTTGGGTAAATTATTAACTTTGTTACAACAACAACAACAACAACGGCCTTAGTACTGTTAGTAATCGATATCGAAATTAATCATTTAAAAGCAATACTCCAAACGTATGAAAATTTTCAACGTATATCTTTTTTTTTTAATCAATGAAAGTTGGAAATTTTTAAAAGAACCCGAATAGCTCATGCTTCTCAGCATGTCGGGCTTTTACCTAAAAAAAACCACCTCCGTCTTCTTCAAACCTTTCTCTCTATCAATCTCTACTTGAACCTTTCGTGTTCGATATGTTCATACACATACACATACACATATGGCGGGCAAAATCGAACCGTCACCTCCTCGTGGTGCCCGCTGGATACCCAACTAACGACGGTAGTGGCGAGTGTGGGACGCCATATTCCTGCTTACCAGCGTGGGGCTAGCAACCCTGCCTGGCATTACCCAATTGCTACGAACCCTGAAACACGGCCTCGGATTGGATTGGATAAACGGCAACGACAACGGCAACGAAAAACGGACTACTCTATTGGATCTTGGAACGTTCGAACACTCAATACAACAGGATCACTGCGAGAACTTCTCAAGGAAGCCTCGACATACAATATTAACATCCTGGCGGTCCAAGAAACGAAATCGCTTGGCAATGAAATAAGTGACTTAAGATCGCATTCAATATTCACAAGCGGCAAACCAACCGGAAACAAGGAATTTGGAGTCGCCTTCGTTGTAGCATCTTCATTTAAACATCTCATAACTGACTTCAAACCGGTGAATGAACGATTATGTGCGATCCGTATGAAAATGAAGTTCTTCCATGTATGGCTAATCAACTGTCATGCTCCAACTGAAGAGAAAGAAGAAAACGTCAAAGACGAATTCTACAACATCCTAGAAAGGACATACGATTCACTACCCTCAAATGATATCAAAATCCTACTAGGGGACTTTAACGCTAAAGTTGGACGAGAAGAAACTCACAGAGGGACAACGGGAGAGCATAGTCTCCATGAAAGTAACAACAACAATGGTCAACGACTAGTTGATTTTGCGACCAGCAAAAACATGGTGATAAGCTCTACCTACTTCCAACACCGCGACATCCACAAACAAACTTGGATGTCACCCGATGGACGAACCTGCAACCAGATCGATCACTTCGTCATCGAAAAAAGAGCTGCTACAAGTGTGCTTGACGTTAGATCATACCGTGGTGCTAACTGCGGCTCAGATCACTATCTCGTCAAGACAAAATATCGCTGCCGCATAACAAAATGCACCACCAAGAAAAAGAGCAGGACTCCTAAGTTCAAGGTGGAGTGTCTGAAAAACGAGACAGTAGCAGCAACTTATCAAGCGAAACTGACGAATTACCTTGTCAATACACCGCCGGCAGGTCCGGACACATCGCTTGAACAAATGTGGTCGCAGCTTAAAGAAGGCGTAACATCAATAGCGGAAGAAACCGTAGGAAGACAAACGACGTCGAAAAGAAACGATTGGTTCGACAAAGAATGTGAAGATTCTCTCAAAAGTAAAAAAGAAGCCTATTTACAATACATTGAAAGACCGACAAGAGCCACGAAGCAAAAATATGACGAACTAAGACGGTTAGCTAAAAAAATAGTCAGACGCAAGCGTAGAACCTACAACAACCAGACTATCCAAAGGATCAATGACGATATGTGCAGAAACAACACACGGGACGCCTATGCAGCATTGAAGCGACTTAGACAAGGCTACAAGCCGCAATCAAGCCTATGTAGAGACAAGCAGGGAAATATTTTAAGCGACCCAGACGACATCAATCACAGGTGGACTGAATATTTTTCTGAGCTACTAAACCCACCATCAGTAACTACATCCCTGCCAATAACGATTCCTGAAGATGCTGACCTATGCAGTCCATCTTCGTCAATACCATCTATTGAAGAGGTGCAAGCAGCCATACAACAGCAAAAACCAAATAAAGCACCCGGAATCGACAATTTACCAGCAGATCTCCTTCAAAAAGGTGGACCAATACTAACACACCGCCTCCACCAGATCATCTCCAAGGCATGGGTCGATGAAAAATTACCTGATGATTGGCGGACGGCCATCATATGTCCCATACATAAGAAAGGAGATAAGCTTAGATGTGACAACTACAGAGGCATTTCAATGCTGTGTACGTCCTACAAGGTCCTGACCAAAATTATTGAAAAAAGATTGACACCGTACACTTCCACAATAATTGGCGAATACCAAGGCGGATTCAGATCCGGTATGTCGACGATAGATCAACTATTCTCAGTAAAACAGGTGCTGGAAAAGTGCTGGGAATACAATATTGACGTGCACCAGGTCTTCGTAGACTTCCAACAAGCATACGATAGTATAGATCGAAATATACTATATAAAATAATGCTTGATTTTGGGATACCTATCAAACTAATACGAATGACCAGACTAACGATGACCGACACACGATCTAAAGTCAGATGTCAAGGAGATCTGACTCAAAGCTTCGACACCAGATCAGGTCTTAAACAGGGTGATGGCCTCGCCCCCACACTCTTCAATTTGGCCCTAGAGTATGTCATCAGGAAGATTACAGTAGACAATGCGGGAACGCTACTCTTTAAGTCTACTCAAATAGTAGCGTACGCCGATGACATCAACGTCATGGCCCGATCTCTATCTCGTGCCAAAGAAGCGTTTACTGATCTGGAGTCAGCGGCTAGGCAAGTCGGCCTAAGGGTCAATGTGAACAAGACCAAATATATGACCCAATCAAGAAAAAAGACGCCAAATAGACAAAACATGACGATAACTAACTACAGTGTGGAAAGCGTTAACTCTTTTATTTATCTTGGTGTCAACCTCGCCAAAGACGAGAATGAAAAGGACGAAATTGAACGGCGAATTGGTCTAGCCAATAAAATGTATTTTTTCAGTCCTCTCGGTGATTAAAAGTAACAAAGTGCACCGAAAAAATAAGCTGCGCGTCTATAAAACGATCATCCGTCCTGTATTGATTTACGGATGTGAAACATGGACTTTGACTCAAGCCTCAGAAAAAAGGATTGACGTCTTCGAACGCCGCATTTTGAGACGTATTCTGGGGCCCGTGAAGGACGGACCGGACTGGCGAATCCGGTACAACCATGAGTTGTACGCTCTTTATGACGAGCCACCGGTATCGATTCTGACGAAACTGCTACGACTTCAGTGGGCTGGCCATGTGGAGCGTATGGATGACAGGCGAATTCCCAAGCGCTCCATGAAAGGCCGAGCAACAGGAAGCCGCCCACCAGGAAAACCACGCAAACGATGGGAGGATGCAGTTGACAACGACAGCGAATCCTTGCTGGGATTCGCTAATTGGAGGACGCGGTCGCTGGACCGAGACAGTTGGAGGCAGTGTCTTCGGGAGGCCAAGGCTCGATTTGGGCTGGTGCGCCATTGATGATGATGATGTTCATACACATTTTGTATGTTTACTTAGCACTCCCCAGACGTTGAATATCGGTATAGAGAATAGTACCAGAGACTCATTAATTATTTTCATCATTAAGTTAAGTATAAAGGTTTGCTACTTCTACAAATAAATACATTCGGATTGACTGTCTAAGCCTTGAGTTTTAGTATGTATTACTATGATGAGTTTTTCTTTTAAAGCAGATGTTTCCTTTAAAGATCATAACTGGTTTATTTCTTTGAATTGATGGGGCAAGGGGGCATTTACAAGATCCGCAACGCTTAAAGGGGTGGGTGGCTTATAGCAAAATTGTACCATGACATTGTGTGGAGGTGGGCGGGCTCTGAAGTAAATGTTGCATAACGCAATTCAATAAGTAAGCTTATTAAACCTAAAAAAATATATCCATTAAAAAATTACATTCAAAATTAAATACTTACTCTTCTCGAATCGTTACAGATTTACAAAGCCGGCTAAACAACAGCCCTAAGGTTGTTTCTTACATTGGACTGGAAACTAAAACAATACTCTTAAGGGGGGAAGTACCTTTAGAGGCCGAAAAAAAGGTCGTTTTTGCAACTGATTTGTGGGGAAATGAAGACAGTTCTTATTAAACCAGTATAATATTTATTTTAGGCCATGTTTGAGGTTGAAAAAAACATATTCTACAAAAGTGAAAGTTGAAAATCAACAAATTTTTCAAGGATCTTGAAAGCCATGTCGTCGCTGACATCGTAAATTGCGTAAGCGATGCTGACTGCAATTTCCATCTGAAATCAACAAACCAAACATTTTCTTACTCGAGAGGGTTTTTTTTAGTAGATAGACTAAAATGTTTGCGAAATTCAAAAATTAACCCTTCAAAACAGGCTCCAAAAAAAATTACGATTTTGACGAAAAATTTTGTTGTACTTCCAGTCAAAAATACTCCCAAAATAATTTATTTATTTAAATCTTTAGTATATATAGAACAGTTTTTTATGCTCTTTAAAATGAATGCTAGATGATGACAATCGATTCACTAGTTTTTTTTATTATCACTTACGCAATGTTAAAAAACATGGTTTCGAGAAAAGGCTCGTCGCCAGGCACTTCCGGGATGCATATCTTCCCCAATTTTGGGAATTAGCTTTTGAAACTTTGACATGATATTCTTAGGCGATATATCTATCGATTAAAACAATTTTTAAAAAAATCGATTTTAAAAAGTGTCTAAAGGTACTTCCCCCCTTAAGAATAAAAACTTGTTGCGTAAAGATTATAGAACGTGGGTCGCATCAAAAATGTAACGTAGGTGTTACATGAGGGACGGCTTTATTTGAAGTCTTTGCAAAAGAGCGTTACATATTATGTGAAGTCCTTGTAGAAATTAGTTACGGATCCCTTCTCAGGCGTTCTGTCTTAGCAAATTTTATTCTCATATTATAGTTGATTTTTCCCAAATTTTTGTCTAGTTGGATTGGTTTTCCTTCATCGCATTGCAAGTTTTTATGTATGATTTTCATTTTCTATGTAAATCAACACATCCAGGTTGAGTACTTGGGCTATTTGATACACATTTGCCGTAGAAGTCAGCCTTCGGAGGTTATAGGTAGTCTTATACATGGTATAAAGACTACAGGAGGTAAACCCGATTAAAAATCGTCATCCTATTTCGCTCGCACATCTGACTCACATTGCGTCACGTATTCACTGAAATTAGGGCTACCAAAGTGAAAAATCGGAGACGGCGCGTATGGCAGCCCAAAATATAACGACATTTCACATTTGAATCAGGCGTTACAAAAACGCCACATATTAAAATTTAGCAAATTGTCAGGTAACAAAAACGAATGTTTACTGTAGTCAATATCATAGCTTAGGAAACAAACAAATATTCTCTAAAGAATATTTAATTGGCACATTATTTATCTTTTTCTTCCATTACGTGTCACTCCACCCAGCAGGAAAATCATATCTTGTATGCCGCAAAGTGTTGCTGAAATTCCTACTGGGCAAAATGTCATGATTGTCTGAATCACATGACGTCACCGCAGCTTCGGAAGAGACTACCTTGTCGTCTTTATACCATGGTCTTATATGCCTTGGTCATAGTTCGTGCTATATCCGTTATGTAATTTTTTGTCGTTTGCCATGATAATTGAAATAAAAAAACATTTATTGGTAATGATCTTGGAACAGGGAACTAACAGGAACGGAACGAACTGAATAAAGGCCTATACGTGTGTGGTATCAATAGACCGCTGTTCATAAGTGTCAAAGGTGCATAAGTGTCAAACGACTTTCATTGACAGGTCTTAACAAAAAGAAAGCAAAACGCATATTCATCGAAATTTAGTGGTTTTCTATAAATCCTGACCTTATTTCGAAGTACTATGTGACAAAAACAAGTGTTAACATCGGGTGTAGCAGCCCGAAGAAATCAGTGTTGATAAATTGACGCGACAGGTTGTGAATTTCAAGAATTTATGATATAAAGTGCAAAATTTATGCTTCATCATATTTTCGAAATAAAGGAGTGCATTTTCGTACTTAAGTGCCCTCAAATTATCGATGTCGTCCGCCAGTGTCAACCAACCACTATATGAAGGTGTCACAAACACATAGTGAAACTGCTACCACAAATTATGTTTATGTTCCACTTCATAGTTACCTCTATTGTAATGATATTAGTGATGTGTCGTTCGTGAACGAGTCGTTCATTATGAACGGCACACTTATGTGTGCTGTAACGAACGACTCTTTTTTTAAAGAGCCTTTCGTTCATCCAGTGTGCTTCTACGGTTGCAACTCCAACTATAAAGCATGTCGCATGTCCGTTCAGCTCTGGTCCGCTTCAGCACTTTTCGGACAGCGACCGATTTTATGCGGAAGCTGGAAGATATACGTATGGGTAGCAAAAGGCACCAGCTCAAATATTTACTCTCTGCGTACAACTTTGTACGCAGGCGCGCGGAGCTGTGCTGAGAGGTCAAGTGTGCGACGTGCCCAAGTCGACGCACGTGTGCTTATGCTTGAGTTGTGCCACCACCGTCGCACATGTGCTCACGATACGATCTGAGTGTTTTTGAATGAAAAAATGAATATCGTTCATTTGAACGATTCGCTCTGAACGAATCTTTTGAGTGTTCTGAACGAAATGTGCCAGTATGTCTAAAGTGAACGAGAAACCCATCTCTAAATGATATACCTTTGCGATGTTTTCAAATTTTGAATCAACTTAAGTTAGCTGCACTATCTGGGATCTCACTTTCAAGTTGGCTGCATCGAAACAGAGCCATTTTTATTTCGTACAGTTGGTGCTGTGAAATATTGATGCGTCAGTTGTATTCGTCGTGTTGTGTGGTCCGCTTTCTCGTCGGCAATTTCGCGTTAATAAAACAGTGAAGTTAATCTGTGTACAAAGACTCAGTAGCGCGTTAACGAAAGCAAGCAAAATGGTGGATAAAATTGATATGAGTTTGGATGATATAATCAAATCGAATAAAGGGGGTGGAATTGGTCGCCGTGGCGGCGGTAGAGGCGGCCCACCCAGGAAAGGCGGTCGCCCTGCCACATTTCGCAACCAAAGGCAGGGAGCCGTTGGTGCAGTAGCCGGAAGAACATTAAAGGGGCGAACTCGCGGAGGAATAACACGTTCCAGATTCCCTAGGGTAAAGATCAAAGGACAAGTTAATTTACACAATATCCCAAAAATAGAATTTCACAAGATGGAGTCGGCGGCCGATGCGGACCGTGCCTGCGAAACCAGTAGTTGTGGGTAGATCTGCCCGGGTTTCTGCAAAACAATGTTCATTAGCTTGTGCGCGAGCGAAGGTAGCCAAAGGCCGCACGTGCTTTCGAGGTTACTGATTTCGCCTGCTTGGAGCTCGAGTGATTATGGCCCGCTTGCAAGAAATGCGAAGTGGACGTCACAATGTCACAAGTCGTCAGCATTCGCACATCGAATCATGCGCCATGGGCAATTAATGTGTCCCTCGTAATCTGTCGTGTAGAGTAATCAATTGTTTCGGAGCTGTTTTTGTTTTGTTGCGTCCACGAGCTGCATTACTGCTTTCTAGTGGCCATTTCGAAATTGCTTGCAATGGCCGCGCGTCCACTTCCCTCCACCCGTTCTTTCGCCAGCGTGAAAGATGCGGCGAAGGTGCTCAGCCCGAAATAATAAGTCGAATTGACGTAAAATGGTGGTTTGAACTCTCCTCAGTGCGTGTATGTGAATCCACGCATCGAGTGCGTCGTAAAATAAAGTTGAATATAAAATGCTCTCCACAGTTTATGTTTTGCATTAGTTTATTGTATGAGTAACGTAAAGAGCGCGGTGATATGTCCGTCTAGACCCCTGCCACCTTGAGCGACCGACCCGTCCATCTAATTTGCATAGCGTGCGAATGATGAGAAGACTGAAAGAAAATGCAGCAAAACAAATCCAATTCTAGGGCGATGTGAACAGCGCGTGGAAGCATGATCTGTACGATGGGCCCAAGAGAGGAGGTGGCGGCGGAGGCGGAGGTGGCGTCGCATTGGGTGCCAAGCTGTTGGTGTCGAATTTGGACTACGGAGTATCGGAATCGGATATCAATGAGCTGTTTGCGGATTTTGGACCCTTGAAGAGTGCCTCCGTGCATTACGACAGATCCGGCAGATCCCTGGGTAGATTTTTAGTTTATTTTTGATTGGATTTATTTTAAAACTAATCTTGTCTTACTCTAGGAACTGCCGATGTCCTATTCGAGCGTCGAGCTGATGCCATAAAGGCGATGAAACAGTACCACGGTGTCCCGTTGGATGGTCGGCCCATGAATATTCAACTTGCTACATCAGACGTCCCCTCGAGCCCCCTGCGTAAACCACGATTAGCTCCAGTGCGTAAAGGACCTGCGCCGGCAGTGAGGAGGACAGGTAAGATGTTTACAATGTCGAAGATATTACCTTGCCTCCATGGTTTGCTTCATTTCGTTCCCTGGTAACGGTTGCATCGCAAGTCAACAAAACACTATTTACTAGACTTGTTTAGGAACGGTTTTATTCAGCTGAACATTCCGTGTATTTGTTTCTAATTTTATTTAAACAATTCATTTCATTGATTCTCATGAACCTACATCGCATTCAGTAACCACAAAAATACAGCAATATAATTATAACTTCAGCCTTAGATCCTTAAGTCCTGTTGCTGCAGGGATATTGTCTGCCTAAACCATCAGGCTGGGCGTCATTTTGGTTTCAATTTGGTGAAGTAGGTCCTAAGATTCGACGCCAGTGATTGAACACCAAACCAAACTTGAAATGATTTGAATCGCTTCCGAAGTTTAGTTCGAATCAAACTCCTAATTGGTGAACTATACTTATTTTGTTGGTTTCAGTACGGTATCGATTTTTATCACCTATCAGATATTATGTAAACATAGTCGGCTTGAAAGACGGTGTGCATTTGTCACAAGTGACAATTCTTGTCTTTAACCTTCCTCGGTTCCTGAAATACTGCGTTCACTGAAGGCCTTCAGGTCAGTTTGAGCCGATTCCATAAATATGTATGTATAAAATTAAGTGCAACATCCATTTAATATGTATTTATTAAGTAAAAATAAGGAAACAACACACAACACCATTATTTATTTTCAGTGCAACACGTCAGGCACAAAATTTCAGAATATTTTGGACATATATGTTTCTTACATTTTTTGCAAATTTTAGAAGTTTTTACATCTTTTGAAGACAGACATACCATACACCTTTTCCTTTTATTAGAACTAGAAGAAGTTGAAGTACTCGTTGTTTCTGTAAAACCTGACTGCACTCGTTGTACGAAATCCTGCGATGCATTTGTCCGAGGAAGAGTTTTCCGACGCTCGATGTGGTCATGTACTAATTCCATGGCTAACTTTTCTAAAAATAGCCGTCCTTATACTGTTCTCTTTTGTTTCCAGTCTGAATGGATGTCACAGTATAATATGTAAGCATTGAAACATGAAATATCAATGATATTATGAAATATGGCTATGGCTTCTAGTCATTTTTTTGCAACTATAGGCCCCCACCATTTTATCTGAAAAATCAACTGCACCTTTTGTTGCATTATAGTCCATAATCATTATAGGTTTTCTCTGCTCTGAATCATGTATTTCGAAGTTGTTATGTTTGGTGCTCAACAAAATGACGTTTTTATTTTTTTCCAGAATATATGAGACAAAAACCATTTTTGAATTGAATGGAAAGTGGATGAAAACACAGGTTTCTTTGTATCTAAAAGAGCTGTGGGTATCTGGCGTTTATTTTTTCGTAAAGTTGCAAGAATTGTAAGTTTATGATCTAAAAGTTTTTCATCCAATTCATAAGATGTAAAAAAGTTATCACATGCAAGATTGTAGCCCTGTAAGCCTTCTGTCAGATTCAAAACTACACGCATTCCTTGGTTTTTTTCCGGGGCACTTCCCTGGAGTTTTCCAGTATAACACTGAATGGCACGAACGTATCCTGTTTCACTGTCACATAAAATCCAAAATTTTATTCCATATTTACTTGGTTTGCTCGGCATGTATTGTCGAAAAGGACATCGACCTCTGAATGAGAGTAGCTGTTCATCAATTGTAATATTTGTATTTGGGTTATAGAACATAGATAAAAGCGTCACCCATTCATCCCATATATCCCTCACAGCTGCTAATTTATCACTCTGTCTCCTTATTTCTCGATCAGAACGTTTATCAAACCGCAAAATTGCTGAAATTTTCTTGAACCGTTTCAGTGACATTGTTGCTCGAAGTATAGGTCTTCCATAAACTTCACACCACAAGCTTTCTAAACTTTCATTGTTAGACTTGAACACTCCAGCAAATATAAGAACACCTAGATATGCATCTAACTCCGTTTCATCTAGCGCTTCCTATTCATTTCGGAAGCGTGAAAAGCCTTCAATGTTTGTTTTAAAATTCTAGATTTCATGCGTTTATTTATAAATAAGTCAAAAGCACTTCGAAATGTATTTATGCGACTAGAAGCATACCTGGTAATGCCTGGTGTAAGTTTTATTACGCTTGCACTCCCTAAACGACCTATTGTCTGTAATGGGATTCTCGACCATACAAATTCACCATTTTTTATTGCATTTGGTTTTCATTGGCACTGGTATCGGTAATGTATCTTGAAAGAGGCTCATTGTCGCTATTTGTTTCGCCACTACTGCTTTCATTGTCCAAAGTAGGTTGAACATTGTCGACAGCACTTTCCGCCAAATTATTTTCCGTTTCGCTAACGATTTCATCGTCGAAACCTAAATCGTAGTTTATGATTTGGGTGATTCGGGAAACCGCTAAGTCATTCAAACTTAGAGCCATTTCAAACGAAAACAGAACACGTCAAGTCCCAACAACTATGGAACTCACACTGAGAAAATTGTTGAGTTCACTCAACTCGTGGATTTGGAAGCGTATAAACTTACCAAATTGCAAACGGTTATTGATTGAATAGCATCATAAATTTGAGATTTCTAGTCTTTTTCATACTCGGGTATTATTGACTCGAGGACCCCAAGATGGAAATAACTTTATTTTCCGAAGACATGGATTCTAATGTTACAACACTAATATTTGGTATACGTATAATTAATAATAGTTACGAAGCCGGAATAAATTGTGGTCAAAATGAAGCTTTTTATGATGAATTAAATTTCAGTTTCGGGTCAATTTGACCCGAAGAACCGAGGAAGGTTAAACACTTAAAGTAATAAATTTTGTTTCACTGAACTGCATGAATTTCTTATCCGTTCTTTTACTATATTATGCAGCGACACAAAACAAAAACAATTCGTTTCGACAAACGTTACCAGTACACGCACACAGGTCGACCTTTCAAGTTGAATATTCATGAGCATATTTCAAGTCGATACGACAAAACTTCCTGATCGGCTCAACGCGAGCGGGTTCGCCTTATATGCAGCTTGGAGGATGCTTCAAGCCCTCATGTATATACACCAATTATCGCCAAGAACTATCGATATATTTGAAGTTTATCAATATCGATGCAATATACTGGCAATATGCTGCAAATTCTGTCAAGGACTTTTGGAATTTAGACGCAAAATTTCGACCAAGAGCTAATACCGCACTTTATATTTCCTTTTATTACACTTATTCGCTAAAGTTTAAAAACGCATCGCATCTACACTTCGACACTCAATGCGCCCTATTCGTATCATATTTATAGAGCGACTATTCTCGTTTGTTCGCGATCTGCTTAGAGATAATGTTAGTGATATCAATTTGTTCTTCCTAAATATTTATTTCTTACACTCCGGTGAACACGGTAGTCTGCTACTGTGGGGATCTACCAAGTCACAACACTTTGCTCAAGCTTATAACCATTTATTATAACAAGTGAATGACAGAAGATAGATATCGGCTTTTTAAAACATTTCATTATTCCTCCATTGTGGGCATTGATAATCAGTTGAATGTCAATTGACAAATTGATTTTCTTCACGGGTAAGTTGAAGCGCTTTCATGTTCCTATCATTTCTCACAAAAAAATGAGAACAAATTCGTAAGTCCTTAAATACGAAGAGTGCATATTTATGGTGATGTTGTACGGGAACAGGACAAAGTTTTTGCATGTCGCGTCTGAACTTGCAAACGAACTCATGAGATTCCTAGTAGCATTTCAGCAGAAGAGCATTCTAGATCTTCCTTGATGGCAGTCCGCAAACCCAAAAGAACGGTTGGAAGTGTTTCTGTCCAGCGTTTCATGGCACATGAGCGCTGCTTTGAGAGTGTGATGGAAACGCTCGATGTGCCGTTTGACGCCTGATGATACGTAGTTGTTTTGCTTCTTTTGCAGCCGATTAACTTGGTCAATTCTTCAAAAAACGCAGAGATCCGCGGTCAGTGGTGATGATTTCAGGAGTTCCAAATTTTGCGATCCACTGATTGAATACTGCGAAGGCAACTGTTTCGGCTTGAATATCTGCGATTGATTCGGTCGATCATCGTGACGAGATATCGGAATCCGTTCGAGGGTGGTAATGGACAAACTATGCCTACATGTATTTGCCGGAAACGATGATCTGACATCGGAAACTGTTCTGGTGTGTTTTTCATGTGGTGATGAACTTTCGATCGTTGACATGGAAGATATGATTTCGTCTGCACATATTCGGCCAAATACATTTTTTCTCTCATCAGTTTGCTGATGGCTCGGCCGCTTGAATGAGATATTCCATGTACTTGTTGAAATATTTGGTGGTTTTCCTTGGTTTCGCAGGTTGCTTGATTCTGTATTCGAAAATGTTGATCCGCTACATGATCTGATACGATTCATCCCAATCGCGTTGTAGCTTCGATAATAGTACCTGTCGGCGCCCTGGGTTATACAATCACACGTAGTCGTTCATTGCGACACCCGCAGTATTCGCATCCCAGCCGTATTGTGTCATCATTCTCATCGAGTTTATTTTGCTGTTATCGCGAATCAATTGTTGCACATCGATCAAACGCTGGCTAAGTTCGCTGACGTGGTCCATTATCTGTCTGGAAGCGTTAGATTGCCCCATACTTCAACTCTATTGAGATCCGTCTCCTGCTTCGGTACATGATTCTGGACGGAGTACTATCAAATGCAAGAGGACTGTTGCTTTGGATCGATGTCGATGTTTGTCATTTGGGGGCTAGTTTGAGCGGGAAAGCGTGTCTGGGTTTCCATGAATGATTCCCTACATTGAACAACCTCGAAGTCTCTGCTAGGCTTCTTCTTTCTGACTGCGAAACATAGAAAATAATTAAACTTATTGTATTTGTGGCAATCAATTTTGAGCTACTCTTATTCCGTCTAAGATAAGTATATCCCCCATTTGCCCCAGTTCCACGTAGGCCCGATACTTTCCCACATGCACATTCCGCATAATTTTTCTGTACGTTTGCTGCTCATTTGCAGGCATCCTTTGCTGAGCAACTCGAGCAATAATTATATTTCATCTGAAGTGTCTCAGTTCTGCGCAACTCCAGCATCGTGCTACTCCAATGAGTCATCTTTTCACGCCTAATACCTCGATGTCAGCAATCCTCGCAGTCTTTTTCGCCATATGATGTTTATGATGAATGGAACTTTATTTTGTTCGATAGTAGAGTTCTGTGGAAAAATCTCGCTGCCCTGCGAATGGAATACTTCTAAGACTAATGTCTGAGCTTTCTGGAAGTTTTGAAATGCTTCTAAATCATGTTGCAATTGTTAACTCTTTTGAGGACATGGAGATCTTACGACTCACTAAGTTCTAAAATGGCAGAAACAATAAGTTTTGCGGTAGTTGGCTTTGAACACTTCCTAATTACATGAATGTTACTTAAATAGAAAAAGGATGACAAAACACCTAAACAACAGAATGCAAATACTTGACAATGAGAGGTTAAGTGACGATCAATTGATCGTGAGCTGAAAAATGCCAATTAAAAATATCTATTTTTGAGTTGTCGGTTTATAGGTGAAAGTCAGTGAGCGATATCTTTTGATGTTAAGTTATTCATGATTGCGATATGAAGATTGCTAGAAACTGATTCATTGCATGATTTGAGTTGAATCAATAGTTCCGGGTTTTCAGTCAGCATCTAGATAAATCAATGATATCGTTTTCCGGTATGTTTTCTATCTGATTTTCTAAATCCAGAACATTATATCTTATCTTTATATCAGTGTCATTATAAACAGGAGTGATATTCTTCAAAAAATTTCACCCACATGAAATTCGTTGCGCTGGACTTTACCTTGCTCCACGCGCCGTCAATTGTACCTACGGTATTCTTGAGGGTAAAAGTTTCGTTCTGAAGTTAGAGTCCGTGAAAACTTCTGCTCTCCGCAGGAGTTGAGACATGTAGCAAATTTTACACGGGTTTATTCTCAAATCCACTTTTTCGATAACCTCGTACAAAACTAGTCAAAAACTATTGGATCGCCCACTTTGAAATTTAACATAACTTTAGATTATAAAATTATCTTTAATATGAATCAAAAATAATTAAGAACAACAATTTGTTCGTTAATAACTACCTTCAAAATTTCATAAAAAATAAAAAAATTCAAGCTCTTTAATTTTTTTTAGGTAGGCATCAAGCAAGTTGGTCTTATACCATAAGTTAAAAAATTAATCTGAAAATACGTATAAGAAGTTTCGAGTACATCAAATACCACAAAAATATATTTTTCTTCTTGGAAACCAGTTTCGAGCAAACTAATTCTTCGTCCTTTTTCAGGATTGAATCTGGGTCACATCGATCCTGGCCAACACATTCAATTCTGCGAACCAAATTAAATCTTAATTATGCCAATTTCAAGTAAACTTGCCCATACTGGTTGGATAATCATAACTAGTCATATACCCTGATTGTTTCTTTTTTCCACGCTGCAAGGTAGAAATTTTGAAAAGATACTGATCGGTTTCTGCCTCTCGGCATGTGTATATAAAAAACCTGCTTTATTTAAAGGTTCTTCTTTTACTCGTTCTGTTCTAGAAAATGCAATAACTATATTATTTGCGTTTTTCATACTGTTCCGATTTTGTTCTGAAATTCTGTCTTAATTTCTCTGTGCTTGTATTTTTAACTTGCCAGTATATGGGAAGTTCTTGTAATCGCCTCGAAAATCGAAATTGAAATTTTCAACATTTCTTTACGTTTTGAGGTCTATAGAGTATATATAAAGTGTTTTTAGAAAGGGAGATGTGTCTGTGTGTGTACGTACGTACAAGGACACTTTTCTACGAGCATAACTCACGTAAACAAACTTGTATCGACTTCGTTGAGGTGTCAATCGAAGCGTCTTTGCAATCTTAAGAGCTGATTAGTTTTTGGGATACTTCGGTCGGGGGGGGGGGGGTTTGCTGTTTTCACCCTTTGAAGGTCATTTCTGTCATGCGTTATATCTTGCGAACCAAACAAACGATTTGCATGATAGAGGTGTCAATCGACGCGTATTAACATTTGTGTTAATCTTTCAAATTTTAAAAAAAATCGTTGTAGCCGTTTTTTAATTTAAGAAAAAAAAGTTCAAAAAATTAGGATTTTTTTCATAAACAATAAATTTTTAACCTGATTTGCGAAATTTAGTAGACAATGTTTATAAAATTTATATACTCCAAACAATTTGTGTAGAAACACCATCAAAGCTTTTTCTCATGATTACGTAAATAATTAAATTAAAAATAAAAAGTTATTAAAAGTCATCATGATTTTCATTTTTATCATTCACTATATCTAACGAACCAGATATAATATTTGCACCATTAAGGTGTCAGTTGACGTGTATTAATATCTTTGTGAAGTTTTTAACATTATAAAAATTCGTTTCAGCTTTTTTTTAATTTAATAAAAGAAAATGCAAAAAAAATTATAGTTTTTTTCATAAAAAATATTTTTTAACCTGATTTGCACAGCACAGTAATACCTGTTTATAAAATGTATACATTCTTATCAGGTTTTGAAGAGAAACCGGCAAAATTTTCTTCCTTGATTATGAAAAAAACTAAATGAAAAATAAAAAATCATTCAAAGTTACCATGTAAAGAGGGTTCATACGAATGCTTTTACTTTATTTTTTTTTATTCTAAAAAATTGTTGTAAATTCAATCAAAGTTTTAAAATATTTGCATAATTTGGGCAGATTTTAAATAGTTTTTATAGTCTTTTAATTAAAAAAAATGCTTAAATTTTTAAAACCAACAAAAATTTTCAAGACCAAAAAGGCACCCCACCGATTGATCCGCGTGAATATTCAATCTGTTCTCATCGACCAAAAACCTTACGTAATCAATGGACCCTCCCGTAGACGATATGATTCATATTAACTCATTCCTGTGACTGCTATGAATACCTCTCATTGTTGTAATGTTGTTGATGTTTATGTAGATATTACTGGGAAGTTGACCGTGTGGACCTCAAGGGTCGCACCTCGCGGCTTGTTTATTTATAATTTTAGCTGTTTCCAATGAAGTCAGATCTTTCAACTTTAGTTCTTGGAGTTCTGTGTAAATTTCGACTGACTTCATGTTGTTTATCTCATCCAATGGGTTTTGGATGAGATAAACATGAAGCGATATGTTTCGTTAAATATTCTGTTTACTGGTCTAGTATGTTGGATATCGTGATTGAGCATTACAAAACATTTAGGTGAACTTTTTACTAAGAGTTACGAACTAATATTTCTTTCGCAAAAAACGTATATACATAAATATCTGGGAGCTTGCCTAGCGCGCCAGTCAAAAAATTCATAGAAATAGCTAAAAACATAAAAATTTCTAACACTTTGTATCCTATTTCTGTCGAAATACGTATTTTTATGTTTTTCTTAGAATTCATTTATCACTCATAAATCAGATTTTGAACGTTAAAAATGCAAGAAGATTAACTAGATAATCGAGAATGCTTTCATTTTATTTATAGGTGGTCGTGGTGGAGCAGGTGGTGTTGGTCCCGGTGCTGGTTCCGGTCCTGGAGCAGTCCGTCGGCGCGGTCGAGATCCTAAGGGGCCTGCGCCTACAGCTGAAGAACTCGATGCCGAGCTTGACGCATATGTAAATGACATGAAATGAACAATTACGCCTCGATGTGTATAGAAATTAGACAACTGGAAATTGTATTTTATTTTTGCAAAGAAGGGGACGAATCTTTCTTTATGTCGCATTAAAACAGATTTTTTTTATAAATTTCGCAGTTTTTAGTTGCTATATCATAGTCATTTTATAATTTAAGTACTTAGTAATAAACAATGTTTCTCGTGAAAATTAGCGATGAAAATAATTATAAATTTTGTCAATCCACACCGGTTTTTCTATGGTGTGTATAAAATAGGATTCTGATAAAATATATAACTTGGCAAAAAAGGAAGCCTTTGTATATTCAGTATAATATCGACATATCGTCGGGTGTATGCCAAAACTGCGAATGTGCTTTTCAGTAGTTTTGAGTTGTTGCCTGCCTGCCGATGGCAGTTGAGGGGGGTAAAGTGTTAACTGGTGCTACCTCTAAAAGGACGACAGGACAACAAAGTCCTGGAAAATCCAAAATTTCGAGCTAACACGTAATAAGCAACATAAAAATTATTTTATTACGATATTTTTATAAGTCTCGAGCATTTTCACATGTATGCACATGTGCTTATTTCGCCGCTTCGAACAATTGGTCCATGTTTGTGAAATTTCTTACTGCTACGGCTTGTTATATGTCTCCCCACGAGTGTTTCATTGAATTTAAGTCTGGACTCGTCTCTAAAACGGCGATGATGTTGTGCTCTAAAAACTTCATTGTGTGTCGTGCTGTTTATTCCATATAATAGGGAGATTTTTCTCAGCCCATGGCAATGATGTCAACGTACTTTTCCTTGGTTAATACTCCTTCTATATGGTGTATTGGACCAACACCAAACCACGAGAAACATCCCCAAACATTGATGGAGCCACCTCCATGCTTAACAATAGTTAAAGTTTAGCAACGGTCGAAGTTGTTACTTCTTGGTCGTCTTACATATCTCCTGCCATTAAGGTCAATGCGATTTATTTTTGTTTCGTTGCTCCAAAGGATGACTTTCCACTCATCTTTTCAGGTTAGATGTTCCCGTGCGAAGGCCATTCTTTTCTTTCGATTAGTTTCCATTTCCAGGGGTTTATTCCTAGCTATCTTGTCATATAGTCAGGATTCATTAAGACGTCTTCTAACTGTTCTCACCGAAATATCGCTATTTTTCCCGAAAAGTTGGCGATGATTTTCGACAGTTGATATTTTTGGGCTTCGTTTCGATGTGCGGATAATTTGCCCATTCATACTATGTCTTTCCGGTTTTTTTAGCCTGGGAAATATCTTAGACAGTCCTGCGGCTGTCCACGTCTTTCAGTGCTCTGTAAACCATTTTTATGTAACAAACCTAAGAAGGCGAATGAGTTATATTAAATGATTAATTAACAAATTGGGTTTTTCTTAGGAAGCTACAAGTGTTTCTAATTATATGGATGACTTCGCTCCTCTTCGCACAGTAGTTCCACAGTATCTTCGCTTCAAAGGTCCAAAAGTATTTTCCAACTAAATTCGTTGGCAAATGCCAACAAAGATTGTTCTT
Source organism: Oxycera nigricornis (assembly GCA_963942545.1). Classification (NCBI taxonomy): domain Eukaryota; kingdom Metazoa; phylum Arthropoda; class Insecta; order Diptera; family Stratiomyidae; genus Oxycera; species Oxycera nigricornis. The sequence continues at coordinate 80,552,445 of OZ012659.1, forward strand.
TTAATAAATAATAATGGAAGAAATGTTTTGAACAATTTTTTTTGCATAATTGTTTTTTAAATGTCAACTTCAATAAATGGAAAATGTTCTACTATTACTTGGAAACTATGTGCTGGGGAATTAGTTGTGAATTTCAAAAGAATGTGGTATAAAATGTAGACATGATTATTACTTTTCAAAAGATCTAAGCAAGCAGCATAGTTAGTCGATCCAGTACTGAAACTGAATAAACAAGAGCCTCTGTTGTACAATCTGGCTTAGAAACTGACTGTTAGATGTGGTTCTATTCACTATTATATTATGGTTCTGAAAATATAGAATATACATGATTTGTATAAAAGCAGACCTCGTTTTTGCTCTCATCTACTCGTCAAAAGTATCCCAGATATCTGATTTTTCTAAGATTATAGATTCACATGTGCGAACATCCTCTCTGGGTAGAAAATTTTTTATTTTTTAGACCTTTAAGGGCATTTTCATAAGCTATTTGATTCCCGAAGCCCCCCTCTTTGAAACAGGGGTCTAAAATTGTACATTCAGCGTACAAAATAAATGTCGTTAAACCAGTAGCGTACCCAGGATTTTGATAAGGGGGGGGTCATATTTTTGAAGTTTTGACTAGGTACGTTTGCTGGTGCTTCGGTGTAGATATGAAGATATAATTATGTAATCATACTTAATCATACTTTTTCACCAGTCAAAGTTGGAGTCCTCCAAAAATAATTCTGGCAGACTTTAGCCCGATTGCATGCTGGTTTTATTTACTTGAATCATTGATGATATTTTCATTCAAATTATAAAATTATGCGCTTGACGTGTGAAAGAACCTACACTGTATTTGTAGACTTCCTTGGAACCGTAAAGTGTAGATGCATGTTTGCAAGTACATATATTGAAACGCCTTCAATACCTACAGGCCAGAAAAGAAAGCAACTAATGAAGTAAATGCGGTGAGAAAGTGAACTGTCACTAAGCACAGACAGAGTATTATCGTAATCAGGGCTGGCTAAGCTCGTTTGCAGCCCATGTAGGGAAGCAACTCTGCGCTCTCAAGCAAATTTGTCGTCATTTCCACGTAAAGCATGAGGTAGACTTTTTGTACGCGTTTTTTTTTAATGAGGTGTCCCCAATAGGCCTAATCCTCAGATTACAAATCATATGACAAAATAAAAACAACCCATTTTTGAGGATTCTGATCAAAGATAGAAAGAAACATTCAAAAATATAACTATTGCTACTAAGATATGGGTGCGAATTAAAAAAATTACACTTTTCTGGAATTTTACTTCGAAAACTTTCAATCAGGTGACCATATCCTAATGTTCCTACCAACTTTTTATCTATAGTATATATAAAATTGCTAGGCTTTATACAATAAGTAACAGATAACGGCACACATGGATCCAATTTGTGCAAATTATGCCCGTATCACCCCTAAGTAAGATCTCTAAAGCACTATAGGCCGTAAATCAGGCCCATATGGGTTTCACTGTGAAATAGATTAAAGATCTAATTGCGTAGAGATACTGAATCTCACTCAACTCCCACGTTCCAGAGTGTCTTGGCGAATAATTGTTAAAGTGGGTGACTTAGTGGTTAACGCTAGTTCAAGGGTCCTTGTCGACAAATAGTTTTCGGGGATGAGATTTGATGCCGCACTATCATTTCACTCAGCTGTGAATGAGAACCTGAATCAAATGAGGGTAATAATCACGGGTGAGCGTGTTCCTGACCACTTCACATCCTAATGTTCCATTGGTCAAGTAAATGAAATAACTCTAATATTGCCTGAAGGCCCAATTTTCGCGGTTGCGCCATCGATTATTATTTTTACCAACCTCTTCCCAGGCAATGACGAAGCCTTATGGACTCCACATATAAATGATCTAAGGAAAAAACTGGCTGTCTTCATTGGTCTTCTACTTCATTCCAAAGGGAAAAAAATCATATTATGTATGCGCATCTCCTTTCCATAATTTCCTACGGCATCTTGAATTGGAGCCAAACATCTAAAGGTAACTTCATGATCATCTCCAGACTAGTAACGAAGGCGTATAAAACCATTTACAATCTCCCTATGCTAACTCCAACGAGCGAAGTTTTCAAAACAGCACAGGAATTGAATTTGCAAGGCATGATTTCCATGGAAAGAGCTAAATTCATATATAAGAATTTACACCGTAATGAGTATACCGCTGTGAAATTAGATAGAATTGAGGGGAAAAACACTTACAGAATGAGAAACATGAATAATATAGCTATAGCATTTGCCAGAACTGATCGGCTAAAAGAAGACCCCTTCAACAAAGCAACTAACTTTTACAATACACTACCGGACAAAATTAAAAACATATCGAACCCAACTTCCTTTAAAACGACACTAAAAAAATATCTCCTTCAGGACCAACTTTCACAGTAACTTACAAGTACAATCAGCTCCACTAAACTCAAAACCAAACATGTAATCAACAGGAAATAATTCATAAACATATAGTCTGAACTATCAATCTAAATAAAAGGCACTAAAATTTACAGATTTGGTACTATCCCTTATACCGATTCTTATCGTCTGGGAAGTACTATGTCCTAAAATTTTAAATACGGAGAGTTACTAAATTTTGATGGAAAGAATGATTGAAGGAAACGGAAGTGGTTTTAGTCGGTAGAAATCCGGCATGCCGAGAGGCAGGAGCTGATCAGTATCTTTTGAAGATTTCCACCTCCCAACATTGAAAAAAAAATATGCTTGAGATATATAATCCACACCATTCGAATCTTCGAATTTTTTAAATTTACGCGAGGTGATCAAAGTTTTAAAATGCCGATAATGATACAAACTTAGTATTCAAAACTCATCTGAAGTAACGGTAAGAAACAGTGTAAAATGGGATTTAAATTTTATGTCCAAGCATAAAACAGAACGCTTCGCCGGATAAAATTATAGTGAAATATCTAAACGACGATTTTTTTCATTAGCTTATTTAACACATCTTCTGTAGATGGAGTGAGATCTCTATGAATATTTAGAATTGCCAATCCATTTAGCCGTTCATTGCTAGTGGAATTTCGCAAGTATGTTTTTAGTCGTCGTAATGTTGAAAATGATCGTTCGTTTGTAAACGTAGATACTGGGAGAACAGCCAATATTTCTAGCGATTTCGATATATTCGGCATAATGTTTGAATTACACATGCTTAACCCATCTATGGCCGTTTTTGGGCGGTTAACTATTTCAAGATACCCTATCTTTCTGTACCACAGAGTCAACTCAGCATTCAATTCTTCTTCAAGGGGGGGGGGGGTTGAACCCGTAACCCCCCCCCCCCCCTGGGTACGCCGCTGCGTTAAACCATCTTTTAAAATGATGAATTGCTTCGAGACTTGTTGTTGACGGAAGAACATGGCGTTAGGAAAGTTTGTAGTAAATTGTAAAACACAATTACCTTTGATAACTTAACCGTTTTTTTCACGACTGATTTCCGCAGTTATTTTGTAAATAGGCTTCAAAACAGGTAACATTTCTTGTATTATTTCCCACGCTTAAATACTCAAACCTAATACATTGCGAATGAAAGTTTGGCGATCACTGCATCTTTTAGTGTCCTGATACACTCAAGCATATCGTACATTGAGCTTAATAAATCCGAACATCTTATTTTAGTTATAAAAGAGGCTGCTCTTTTTTATCAATTTATTATGACTCTGGGTATATCTTATGTAAAATTAGCTGTAACTCTCATAAGGAAATCCTTTATCTCTTTTTGGAGGGCAAGGTTAACGGATTACATCACAATAGAGAGCGAACAATTAATGTTTTTTGCGATTTTTTTAAGTAGAAGGAAAAGTAAAAGGGTAATTCTTTTTAAGGATGTTATTAAGCATATTTCGAAGTTTAAAAATTTTATTCAAAAATATTACAAAATGGCTGCCCAACAGCCGTTTCTGCGGAACGGTTTTTTGGAGAGGCTCCGCGGCACACAGTAGAAGTATACCAAAAATTTATCTGGAACAAAATAATTTTTCCCCCTTGAACTGCATTAGTATAGCTTTAGAAATACGCAGGGGATTTTGAAAATACTCATTTTTGTTGAATTGGCGAGAATTTGAAAAAAAGTTCATTTTACTACCAAAAAACGGGCATTATTTGTACCTAAAAAATCGAAATATTAAATTATCAAAAATCGTTTTTCTATGCGGAATGTTGTTTTAAAGATGTGGTATTAATTTGGAGTGGAAAAATAGAAAATTGTTTGAGTTATGCTGCGTGCCGATTTGAAAAAAACGTATTTCGAGAAAAACGCGTTTAAAGTTTTGACTTTACGCCTTCTCTCAACATCAAGGGACGCTGTACTAACGTACTTCGTGTTCAACATCCTTAACCCATTTGCTGCCAAAGACGAGTATACTCGTCCTGCTTTCAATATTTTATAACATACATGCTTTGACCACAAACATTAACATTCACATGCAAATAACTTGAAAAAAAATTTATACAAAATTTTATTATAAACATAACACTTCAATTACTGATCTTTTATAAAATTAAAAAAATTCAACCTAATCGCGTTTTCATAACGAAATGTTATAGCAATATTATCATTTATTATATATTTACCATTTATTATATATTATTATTATACAGTTGTGTTCATGAAAATAGTAGTGCAGAACATCACAACATTAAATATTCATGTTTCGACATACACAACATTGCAAATTGAACACGTGTTCATGTTTTTCTAAGAATAGCATGCAAAGAAGAGAATAGCGATAAGTTTTGTATTGGTTTAGGTAAGTTTTTGATGCCTTTTGAGTGATGCAACGAAATTTGTCTGTTCATTAAAATAGTAGTGCTCGATGTGAGTGGTTGAAAAACAATTATAATAATTGATTAGTACAACAAAAAACGTCAATAGTAAGTGTAATTTAGCAATGAATATTTTGATGATTGATATTCTTTGGGTTTGTACCTATTCTTTTATTCTAGTATACAGAGGAAAGCATTGCACGGCTGAGAAAAGAGATTTAATAGTTAGCCTTAGAGCAAAAGGCAAAACGTACAAGGAAATTGAAAATATTGTTGGCTGCACACCTACAATGATATTTAACGCGATTAATTATAAGAAAGGCCAGCAAATCGTGGTGGGAAACGCAAAACAACCGCTGTCGAAGATAGACCCATTGTGCGCTTTAGCAAGATTTGGCTGTCAGCATCTTTTAAAGTTATCAAAATTTTTTTAAATCTGTCGGTTAGTGATGTTACAGTACGCTGTCGTCCAATTGAGCAAAATTTAAAAGCCAGAAGTCCTGGAAAGGACCCCTTTTGACTCGGAAGCATGTGAAAGGACGACTTAGATTTGCAAATACTCATCTAGTCTCATCTGCCGAAAAATGGCGCAACATATTGTGGACAGATGAAAGTAAAATTGTTTTATTTGGTGGAACAGACTCTAGGCAGTATGTACGACGTCCACCAAACACAGAATGTAATCCTAGGTACACCAAGAAAACAGTTAAACATGGTGGCCTAAGTATAATGATATGGGGGTGCTTTTCTTAGAATGGCGTTGGTCCTATCCATATGATAAATGGTATTATGGACAAACATGTTTATGTTGACATACTAAAAAACACAAAGCTACCATATGCCAGTTGGGAAATGCCCATAAAATGGACATTTCAACAGGACAACGATCCGAAACATACTAGCAAGCTCGCAAAATATTGGTTTATATCCGAGAAGATCGATGTGATGCAATGGCCACCTCAGTCCCCAGATCTCAATCCGATAGAAAATTTATGGGGAGATGTAAAACGGGTTGTGGTAACTGCAAATCCTTCAAACAAAGCACAGCTTTGGTAAGTGGTTCAGGAAGTATGGTCTCAAATTCCCTTGAAGCGTTGTCAGGACCTTATTGATTCCGTGCCCCGCCGGTGCGAAGCCGTTATTAAACATAAAGGATATACAACTAAATATTGGACTTTTTCCAATATTAAGAACCTGTAAAATCAATTTTGAATAAAATTATACAGTTTTGTTTTTCCTTTCATGTAGCCACTACTATTTTAATGAACAGCCAAATTTCGGTGCATCACTCAAAAGTCATCAAAAACTTACCCAACCAATGCAAAACTAACGGGATCTTATCGCTGTTCTTTTCTTTGCATGCTATTCTTAGAAAAATATGAATACGTGTTCAATTTGCAATGTTCAGTATGTCGAAACATGAATATTTAACGTTGTGAGATGCTGCACTACAATTTTCATGAACACAACTGTGTATATTTATTTATCTCCATCGTAGGATTTATAGCAAGCTAAAATGCCTGCCTGCATTTTTATTGTTTTATCTATCTGTGCGATTTTCAGTTTGTTTTTCTGAAAAAAAAAAAATGCAAAAATAGGGAAAAGGATATCGAGTCCTGTTTCCTTCCCATTGTTAGAGACGAGTATACTCGTCTTTGATTTTATGCATGTAAATGATTTTATATGATAATATAATATGGTATCACCAAGAAATAGCATAACCTAGGTAAAAAATAGCACTTAAAATGTAGTTAGCAATGGGAATGACTCCATATGATTTGGGCTTGGCGGCGAATGGGTTAAAACTGTTTCTAACAACATCTATTAGTGTATTAGAGAAGTTAGAAATCGAATGGTAAGACATAATGCTGCACACGACGAGCAGGTGTCGTATTTACCGCAGATTGTCGTTTCGGAACAGTCGGGAGGGGTCGAAAAAGAACTCATAATTTCAATGAAAACGATTTTTGGTAGATATGAAACCGTTTGTCTCTTATTCTTGAGGGTCCAAAGGATTTTTAAGCCAATAAGAATAAAATCAATTTTTTGAAATTTCTACTGTGGTGTAACGCCTTAAACATTTGTGCAAAACATTCAATAGATTACCATACACTTAATCTAACGGCTGCTATACTATTGGTAGTATTATCGCTTAAAAAGCAACATCTTTGTCCATAATTTGCCATTCAGACATAATGTTTTTCAAACAATTGCACAGATTTTCACTTGTGTTTTGGCGTTCATTGTATTTTTTTCAAGCGAGTAAGGCAGAACAAAGTTTAGTAAATTCATCAAAGAAGAGTGCTGTTACGGCAATATAGCTTGTTTCAGTTTCAGTTTCAAAAATGGCTTTATTGATATTGATTTTCGCAATTAACAAATTCTTAAGCCTACGAACTATCATATATCTTAAAAACTAAATGGTTACTAGGGCGCTCAAAGTTTATGAATCTTTATTAATATGCATTTAACAAATATCGCTTATTTTCTAACTTATCAGCATTATTATCAAATTTAAATTGGAACAAGCCGCGAAGTGCGACCCTTGAGGTCCACACGGTCAACGTCCCAGTAATATCTAGATAAACATTAAAAATATTAAACACAATAATAATTTTGAAAATAGTACTACTTTAAATAATAATAATGAAAGGTATTCATAGCAGTAACAGGAATGAGTTAATATTAATCATATCATCTACGGGAGCATCCATTGATTACTCAAGGCTTTTGGTGGATGGGTGATGATGATTGATTACCACAAACGCAAATTTGATTGAAATTTTGATGGATTTCAAAATTTAAGCCACTTGTTTCTATGAAAAGACTGCAAAAACTATTAAAATCTGCTCAAATTATCCAAACATTTTAAAACTTTGATTGAATTTACAACAAATTCTTTAGAATAAAAGATATAAGGGAATATCATTCGGAAGAACCCTTTTCATATGGTAACTTTGAATGATTTTTTTTATTTTTTATTGATTTTTTTTAGAGTCATGAAAAAAGTTTCGCTGGTTTCTCTTCAAAAACTGATAGGAATGTATAAATTTTATAAACACTTATTAGTGTTTTGTGCAAATCAGGTTTAAAAAATATTTTTTATGACAAAACCCTAAGTTTTTGCATTTTCTTCTATTAAATTAAAACAACCGCTGAAACGGATTTTTATAATGTTAAAATAATCAAAAACATGTTAAAACACGTCGATTGACCCCTTAATGATGCAAATATTATATCTGGTTCGTGAGATATAGTGAATGGAAGAAATGACCTTGAAGAGCATGGTGACTGTTAATGATTTTTTTATTTTTTATTTAATGTTTCTTGCTATTATCAGTAAAAGTTTTGATGAAGTTTTTTCAAACATTTTTTGAAGTATATAAATTTTATAAAAATTGAATACTGTCTTCCGTAAATCAGGTTAAAAATTTATTGTTTATTTAAAAAAAACCTAATTTTTTGCACTTTTTTTCTTAAATTAAAAAACAGATTGTACGATTTTTTTCAAAATTTGATAGATTCACAAAAATGTTAATACGCGTCGATTGACACCTTAATCATGTAAAGCGGTTGCTCGGTTCGCGAGATATACGGCTGACAGAAATGACCTTGAAAATCATGATGCCTGTTAATGATTTTTTATTTGATTTTTTACGTAATCATGAGAAAAATTTTTGATGTTGTTTTTACAAACACTGCTTGAAGTATATAAATTTTATAAAAATTGAATACTGTCTTTCAAAAATCAGGTTAAAAATTTGATGTTTTTGAAAAAAAACCTAATTTTTTGCACTTTTTTCCAAAAAATTAAAAAACGCCTACATGAATTTTTTTAAAAACTTAACAGAATCACATAAATGTTAATACGCGTCGATTGACACCTTAATGATGAAAATCGCATGTTTGGTTCGGGAGATATAACGCATGACAGAAATAACCTTCAAACGGGCAAAACAGCAAACCCCCCCAACCGAAGTTTCCCAAAAACTAATCAGCTCTTAAGCTTGCAAAGACGCTTCGATTGACATCTCAACGAAGTCGATACGACTTTGTTTACGTGAGTTATGCTCGTAGAAAAAACTGTCCACGAACGCACGTACGTACGTACACACACACACATACTTCTTTCTAAAAACACTTAAAATATACTCGTGAGACCTCAAAACGTAAATAAATGTTGAAAATTTCAATTTCGATTTTCGAGGCGATTACAAGAACTTCCCATATACTGGGAAGTTAAAAACAGAAAAAAAAAACAATTTATCGACACACCTTAACCTAACTTAACCTATACGAGGTTGTATCTGCCAGCAGATACGCCTCCGCATGTACCTAATTCAACCTTAAGACTAAGTGTGAGTCCATGTCTGCCAGCAGACATAGACCCACAATGTAGATATACCTACTTAATTCTATTTATAATGTTTCTTTAGAACTAACAGAGTGTATTTGAAACAAGAAATATGTACATCTCATTGAAGGTCTGAACCATGTCGGACTCTTATATCACTCATCGAACCACCAATATCGATAACGGTCGCGGTCATTTCGATCAACGTCAAACCTCGCGAATGAATAGCGCCACAGCTCACTCGATCTGCTCGTATCCATTCCCGCGACTTATTCAATCTTCTTGTCGGTTGCCCGCCTATATACATGGTATATAATCGGGCAACCAAGTGAATCTAGAATGTATCCATTCCCATCCAAATACACGAACGCTTCGGGGGGAATGAAGCCCGTGGTGAGACAATGCTCGAAATACATGTCGTTTGGAAAGTATGGCTGCCAAACCCAGGGGTTCTCGCGCAAGGTCGCGGACTTTGCAATGTGATTTCGGATTAATCTCACGACCACTGTGTCGATTCTCGGTACCTCAGCGATGTCATAAATCTCCTGGTTGGAGACGCGGTGCAAATAACCTGTCTCAGCTTTCCTGTACACTCCAATGCAAGCGCGAAGAATCCGTCTCTCGGGGACTCTTAGCTTCTCCATTGTGCTTGGACTCTGGTTAAACCAAATTGGACATCCATATGTCAGAATTGGTCTGACCAGAGTCTTATAGCACGTCAACTTGACGTCAGCATCAATGTGTTTGGAGCAGAAGAGCCGTCGCAAAGACATGAAAGCTCTTCGCGCTCGCTCCAGCATGATATCCACATGCTGGTTGAGGTAAAGGTACTGATCCAGGTACACACCCAGGTATCGCACGCACATTTTATGAGGAACGGGCTCAGGGCTTGGCAATATAGCTTGTATTATTACGAGATGTCCAGTCATTGATAGTGACATATATTGCCGATGCATACTGTACTTTTCGCTTCGTTGCGGATAAAAGTTCGGTGAAAATGTTTAAAACTAAATTTGAGACACCGTTTTTCTAGCAGAAAGTTGATACCCTGAACAGTAGTATATCACTACAACTAACTTCCACACTTCGGGCTCTTCTACAAAACACAGGGTGTGATGATTCTTTGTCAACATTTTCACGACTTGACCATCTATTCTTCTGCTTTACATTTTGCAGGTGATCTGCCTATGAATTGAGAAATGCATTACCCAGTCGAACTGATGTTGATAGGAAGGTATCTAATCTAACTTGTGTAGGCTCTGACGATGTTAAAAGTGTTCATCCATATGGCACCGTGCTTTCGCTGAGACATGTTGAACCTGTACAACACCACAGAAACAAACTGACCAGATAAAAGGGCTTTATTTTTTAATTCAAATGATTATTTGATTCCACTCTAACTTCACTTGCTGTCACTCGATTAAAATATCGTTTTTTTAAACTCCCATATAAAATTAAAAGGAAAAATAAGCACTTCACATATTCGACTCCCCCAAATCAAGCACAAGATCGCCTACCACTGTCGTTGTTAATAAAAACGCAATTAGGACTCACTAAATCTGTACAAGCACTCTTTTTTGAGATCGCGACGAGCTGCCATCCTTCCTTTAGTTCTATTATATGTATTGCGTTAAAGGATAATGCATAATTGTATTAAATGGGTTTTTTTTGACGAAAGCCGTTCATTCATTTTGTTTCTGATAGAAACATTTATATTGAACACGGGCGCATAACAGAAAATTTTATTTACACATCATAAAAACGAACCCATTACGATATCGGTTGAAATTTACGTCATCCTGATTTTCTTCGGATAAGTCCGTCTAAATTTTTAGCTTTGTTTCAAAATATCCAAACACATACATTTAGTGTGAACGCTTCAGAAAGTAGAATGTTTCATCGTCTCGTTATAGTAAATATACATTTTTGTCTTACTTACACAGCTTTTTCGAACTGCGAAGCAAATTTAACAACAACGTAATAGTAGCACATTCACATAGATTCGTTTTATAGCTCCTAACAAACTTCAATATAGTATAAAAATGTGTAAAGCAATTAACAAATTAGTATAACATAAACTTATTTATAAAAACAGCGAAGATGCTGTGAACTATGCCCTGCGTAAAACATTGCACAAATTCACCTGCTCTTCAAATTCATTATTTCTTTTAGTTCTATAGTTATTTTAATTTCGTAGTTCGTTTAGTTCAACAGTTCGTTATGTCGCTTGATAATAAGTTAGAGCAAAGCGACGAGTTTTAATCTAATCACAAATCATTGCATTTCATCGATACGTGATGCAGATTTTCGGATGCGCCGTATAAGTCAGATTGCTTGGAGAAGCAACAGCATGATATAGGCCATGGCTGCCGAACAATCAATTAGACGTGAGCTAAGTATAAACTGATTGAACTAGCGAACTAAACTGCAGGGAAATTGTGAACTATCATGATTTAGTTCTCGAATCAACTAGTTCAATAAACTGGTTCAATCATGAACTACTCAAGCGTAGTATATGGACAAGACATGGTAAGCAGTTGCATATGTCTATTCCATTCTCCCTCACACGAAAACCTGACAAATGACATCAAGATTGACATTTTTAGAGAACAAGCAGGGTTCCAGCGAGCCATCAATGTTACGTCATCCATCAGGCAATGCGCAGAACAAACTAATTTGGACACTCAGAAGAGCTGCGTGAATTAAAACCTATACTGTCATCTATATAAATCTAGATATTTGTTTTTGAAATCCTCCTTTGAGAAAAATGAATCGTATGCTTACTTTCCATAATAATATTTTAATCACCTTCAATGAACGGGTTGACATCCTGTCTTTTTACAAAGGAAAGAAATTACCATTTCAAAATGCTCATACTGATTTCAGGTCGTTAATAATTTTATATTTAAGGAATTTATCACGTGTACAACATATATCTTACAACAAAACTCTTCACAAAATGCTTCATTTCAATAAAATCCATGTACTTTTTTGAAATTTTTCCCTCGCTAATTCTTTAAAGTTTATTATATTTCATATAATACATGCTTTATATACGTTTTCAAATGCAGTTTGTTTAATCACTACTTTGTTATAGTTGAATTCATTCAGAACATTTTGATACTATTTAAAGATAAGTGTTGCATTAAAATTAATAATTTTCAAAATAGCTTTTCAAATTTTAGATAAGTTTTCAACAAAGTTATGATTATTAGGTGAGCCGTGTAACTCTGGCAAGCAAAGTTGAGTTATATAGTCATTGCAATATAATATTTTTAAACTTCCAATCCTATGAAAACTATGCCTTTTGAAGGCGTAAACATTCAACCAATTAAATAAAAAAATATGCAGTTTCTTTAGTAAATAAACGTTATTCAGTTTTACGCTCTGAAAAAGCGGACTACTCTAACAATATATTGTCGACAGATCGGACACTCACTTAAAACTTTACCACAATTTGTGCACGTTGCCATGTGTCCACATTCCAAAATTACGCACTCAATTGGTGCGTCCATACAAATTTTGCATAAATCATCAGTTGGTAGCTTATCTACAGCTGAAAAAATCAGCCAATGATTTATATTGTTCGATAAAGAGGTATACTGTAAATTATCGCATTCACAAATATAATTATGTGATGACTTGCCTGGACTTGTTTGTAGATCATTCCATAACCGATAAACTCGCTCGAAAAGTTCCTGTTTTTCGCAACATCCCTTGAAGTCAACTCGATTTAACATAAGAATCTCTTTAAGTTGTTTCACTGACAATTCTTCCAATTCGGAACTGTAAATAATCGTTATTAAATTTAGTTCACTTAACGGTAAAAAATAATTCAGTTAAAATATGATGAATATTACAATCCTGAAATCAATATGACATGAAAACCAAAATCAAAACGTTTTTATGAAGGCTTTGCGACTCGCTGTTTAGTTGTATTACAATCGGGAAAGTAATACGGGTTAATCACTTGGATTTAGTTGTGTTGCAAATCTAAATAAGCAGTCCTAAAGTTCAAAGAAAATTATGCATATCACAAAATAAAACTCGCGTATTGGACTGTTTGTAAAGAATTGGCCCCGAAACGATTGTATGAAATTTTATAAAATTTTCATTGATCATAGAAGGCATTTACATTTAATCTGATCTTTGATTCATCCTAATATCTTAAATGGTATCGAAGATATTGTAGTGTAAACAAATTTCGACTTAAGAGCACTCCCAGTGAAAGCAAATAACTTGGGTGCACCGAGAAATGACAGCGACATGTGTTGCTATAACGTACTGTGATCATATATATACATAAAATTAGCAACACACAGTTAAATATACGGACAATTCAAAGTCGATAAAATGCTCCAAATTCCTTAAAGATTCTTCAATGCTATGGGTTATTTGCTGATTTAGCCTCAGCAACGATTTTTTAACGACACACCACAGATTTCCAATTGGAGTGAGAACTGGAGACTGTGGTGTCCGCTCAATTGCATGAATACTTTCGACGCGTATCCACTCTTCCCATGTCAGCCATGTTCCATGTGGTTATTTTGCTGGAGCACCAATTTCAACGGCATTTCATGCTTAGCATCACTTTCTTGAAGATATCAGTGTATACGTGTTGATCCCTTATCCTACGTATAGGGAAAATGATCCCACAACAAGAAATTCAAATATGACCAAACAATAGTCTTCGCATCACCAAGTTTTTGAGTTTTGAAAGTATTTTTGGATGTGAATATTCTGCACCAAACAGACGTTAAACATACTGTTGGGAACCAGTTCAACCAGTTAGGATAATTTTAATTTCAGTATTTCCCGTCAGTTCAAATCATATAACTTTTGGCAACTCAAATGCTGTGTTTTTTTTGTCAAAACTAGGACTTTACGGATGATTTGAATGTAGGAATACTTTCTATTTATTGTAATTTTTTTCGAATGTCTCAACTTGCGATATTTTCTTTACTTATTTGTTGAAACGAAAATAATATAGTCCAAGCCCCCACAGCACACAAAGATATAAAAAATATTACGACCACCAGACTAGTAAAAAGAAAGAGTTGACATTTTTAAGGAATTTTTTAAATAAGCAAAAAAAAAACCAATGATTTAACTTTTCGAAACACCGGCTTAAAATTTACATATTTGAGGTGAATCATTTCTGAAATTTTTTATCTGGCTAACAATTTTTTTGTTAATTAGCATCGCAATTCCCTACAAGTGTATATTGTATCTATTACTATTCGCGCAGCATAAGCGGTAAAAAGTCAGAAAATCTAATAATCCAACACTTTTTAAAAAAGTTTAAACAATTTTGAAATTAACTTGATTAATCGTTAAAAGATTTTACGGCTTGTACATGCCTAATGAAATTTTCGTCATTGATGAATGTATGGTGAAACTTCTTGGCAAGTTGCGAGTAAAAGGGAAATACGTATGAACTCAAGATATAACAATTATGCACTGTAGACAGCTACACGTAGTCGTATGAAATCTATTCAGGTATCTCCACATAAATGGAAAGACTGGATAAATCAGGAACAGTTTTTGAGTGAAGAAAACTTAATCATACCCGAAAATTACTACAACGGTGTATCATTGGCATTCTAGTTAAAGAATCTTAAAACTGATATGTGATACACTCAGGAAATTTCTCAACAAAATGACAGTTTGGCCATGGCTCGCCACATTGTCACCTGCCTACAAAGTGTCTAATCTGCAGCGGAGAACACAGCCACTCTACATGCGCCCTTAAAGAAATGTGCTAATTGTGACCTTAACCATCTAGCTAACGATCGAGAGTGCAAAGGCCGAGAAAAATACTTAGAAATCCAAGGGAGGACGTCACTCCGCTTTGCCAGAGCTAAAAAGCCGATGATGACACCTCCAAATGGCTTTCAAACTAAGGCGGCAAACTTTCCACTTTTGCCTTCATCAATTTCAGCATCTAATGCGCCTGTTCTAAGGCCACAACCAATTTTCAGCGAGGTTTTGAAGTCTGCCAGCACGGCCAACCCATGCATTGGTGATTAATGCTTATTCTCTGCCGAAGATCTGCTGCAAATATCTGCGGAACTAATCACTAGTCTTGCAAGTTGCAAAACTAAGCAGGATCAATATAACATTATCGTTAAACTTGCTTTAAAATTTTTATATGGTTAATAAGTCCCTCAACTTAATCTTATGCAATGCTCAGATCATCAAAAATAAACATATTGAATTGTTTGATCTTGCACATAGTAATAATGTAGATATAATCGCACTTACAGAAACCTGGCTGAAAAATAGCGATAAGTTTTTCGATGTTAATTATAATTTCTTTAGAAATGACAGAGAAGACTCTCGTGGAGGAGGAGTAGGACTTTGTATCGACAAAACAATCAAATGCTCGCTGCTGCCTTTTCTAAGCACCAAAATTATTGAAACGATCGCCGTCAAACCAAAAGATTCTAATATTACAATAATAGCTGCCTACTTTCCGGGTACCAAATTAGATGCAGCTAGGCTTAATATGTTCTCTGAGGATTTGAATCTCATTACTAGGACCTACAAAAATACATTCTTTGCGATGACCTCAATGCCAGGCACAGGTTTTGCAACTGTGTCAAAGCAAACAAAACTGGGAGAATTCTACTTGACATGGCATCCCAAAGGCAACTAAGTGTCTTGGTAACTGATAAGCCAACCTTACTCAGCTAACGGCGGGAGTTCCACCCTAGACTTATTAATTACTGACAATGAGGTTGACGTGTCAAAACCTACAGTATTGAAGGCTCTTTTATCTCCTCATTTACCGGTTTTCAGTCAAATTAACAATATTCCCTTGTCCCCAAATCAAAACACGGAGTCCTTCTGTTTCAGAGAAACCAACTGGCGAATGTTTCGTAAAACACTAAACGAAAACATCTCTCTTAGCAAGCTTGACTTGGGAACAGTCATCAACGTTTCACAAATAGATGAAATGATTTGCCAGCTAAATGATGATCTATGGCACGCAATCGAGCTATGGACTCTCAAGAAAATAAAAGCGCAATTTGTACAAACACCAGTAATAGATATAGAGACATTAATTCAAAAAAAGGATACCCTGCGGCGAACCAGAGACTATCGTCTCAAACTACAAGTTAACCTGCTTGTCAAGACGATCAGCCTTAGAATTACGGCCATCAGAAATCGGACATGGAACTCCATGCTAGCAAGTTTCGACCGAGGTTCATCCTCCATGTGAAAGCTTCAAAAAACCCTCAAACGAAGACACACTTCTTACTTTTCTCACCTCATTAAGAACGATGGCACCTTAGCCCACTCCGATCTTGAAAAAGCCGAGCTTTTGTTCGATGTCTTTCAAATTTCGCATACGCTTACCCAAGACATGAGGAGTAAGACAACTGAGGATATCGTCGACAGCTCAATTAGGTCACTTCCCTCTTGGTTCGATGTACCTACCAATTGTTTCTGCAAACCCAAGGAAGTCTTTGAATTTATTAAGCGACTTGAAAACCGTAAATCTCCAGGAGTAGACCGAATTCCAAACATACTTTTGAAAAACCTCTCCAATAAACCAATTGTTCTAATCACCTTCATACTTAATTCCTGCTTCAACTTGGGGTATTTTTCAGCAATCTGGAAAAAAGCAACCGTCATCCCAATACTAAAGCCTGGAAAAGACTCTAGATCTCCCAGCAATTTTCGACTCATAAGCTTGCTTCCTGCGCTCAGCAAAGTCTCCGAAAAAATAATTCTTGCTAGAATCGAATCAATCATCGTTGAAAACAGGCTGATTCCAAACGAACAATTCAGTTTTCGACAGGGCCACTCTACTATCCATCAACTGAACCGGGTAGCCCATTGCATCACCACCACTTTTTATCGGAGCGATCATTTGTTGTGAAAATTAATAAAACCCACTCAACTTCTCGGTGGGTCCTAGCAGGAATACCCCAGGGAGCAAGCCTGAGTCCAGATCTGTTAAATATTTACACTGCCGATATCCCCTCGAACTCCAGGTGTGACCTAGCAATATTTGCAGACGACGTGTGCATTTTCTCCAAAGCAAGTAATCCTGATTCAATAATTTAGTCCTTAGAAAGTGAACTAGATTTGCTCTGCTCTGCATCTATTTACTTCACCCGGAAACGAAGTCCCTTAAATCTTCCAACGCGATGCGTTAACTTCGCTGGGAAGGTCATTCCTTGGAGCGAAATTGTTAAGTATCTAGGAATGATTCTGGATAAGTCTACCACATTCAAAAATCACGTAGAAACAGTTTGCATCAAAATTCAAATGGTCATAAAACTCCTGTATCCCGTCATTAACAGAAAGTCAAAACTTTCCTTACATAATAAACTGCTTATTTACAAAGTTGCATTTCAGCCAATTATTTCATATGCAGCACCCGTTTGGGGACAATGTGCAAATCACCATAAAGGTAAGCTTCAAGTTCTCCAAAACAAATGCCTAAAGATTATCCTAGACAAACCTTGGTACTTCTCGACCATACGGCTGCATCAACTGGCTCAAGTCCCGACGATAAAAGATCTCGTCACGAAGCGGCATAATGCATACCTCGAAATAACAGCAATGATTGATAATCCTCTGCTACTGCCTTCTAGGTCATCGCTACATTAAGCAAATATCTAGATGTTTAAGCCTATCCTTAAGTTAGTTCTAGATTAAGCTAGTTTTTTAGGTGTAAGTATTCGCAAGCCAGGTTTTTTTACACGTTTTTCCTAGCAAACTTGATAACTATAATCTTAAGCAAAACCTATCTGCAAGTCTAATTGTAAAGAACTATAGATGTAAAGGCGGCAACATAGTCTGTATCTCTAGCATAAGTCTCTGTAATACCACAAAATTGTATCTCGACACTAATAAACTTTTTATCTCTATCTATCTAAAAATGACAGAATGGTTCGAAAGCGTTGTTCGTTCTGCTACGTTAAAATGAAACAAATTGAAAATACAGCAGCTTTGAAAACGAAGCAGATTTATACGCGTTGTCTGCCATGTAAAATACCCTTTTGATACAAGAATTTTGCTTATTTTTGAGCATTTACTAAATAGAGCTTCCTTGTGTTGATTTTTCAACAGATTATGTAGTGGAAAAATGAATAAATTTTATGTTTATAAAAATTCCAAAAATGTAATAAATAAAGCTACGAAATTAAAATATCTGCGAAGAATCTGCCAATTTTTCTTTTTTCTTACAAAGATTAAAGCTCTTCCTTCATCTTCATTTTAAAAAGAAAACTATGAATTACCCTACGTTTCAGTTTTAATGTAAGTTTCATATTGTCCGCTTCAATGAATCGTGAGATATACATGAGCGCGCAAAAGATGACTCCTATAAATCATTTATGAATTACTGGACAGCGAAGTTGTTAAAACGGTGTTCTATATAAGAATATGGAATACATTCAAAAGGACTTGGTTCCAGGTCGAATTTGACGTAGAAGTAACAAAATTGCATTGCAGGATTAAAAAAACACCAAAAACGTTATTTAAGAGGAGTTGTAGTAAATTATTATGCTCTTACTAATCTTGCAACATGTAAAAATTACTTAAAGCAAAAAATAAATACGAATTTGTGATACGAAAGATCCCTCATTGACCAGATTTGTTTTTTCAACATTCTATGCGAACGGAGTCGCAGCCGGATTTCAACTCAAACAATTAGTGTGAGCGATTATTTGTTACGGATTAAAAAAATATATTTTACAGTCAAATTTCATCAATTATTAAAATTGATTTGTATGGTACTATCACACAGATTAAAAGCATAACATCTAAGTAAGCATTGTCACGGATTGCGTAGCGAAAATCTTACCTTGATTTAAAATCCGCTAAATTTAAGAAGCGGCTGTCGTGCCGCCAAGGTCCACTATATGATTCGTCAGCCCTGGACCCATAAACATGGATGCCATCATCATCGTCAATCCGAAAATCAGCGTTTTCAACTGTAATGGTGTGTAAGTTTACTATTGTAGAATTATTTTGATCGACACTATCAGCTATGTTTGCATCAGAGTCGGACA
This sequence comes from Oxycera nigricornis, assembly GCA_963942545.1. Lineage (NCBI taxonomy): Eukaryota > Metazoa > Arthropoda > Insecta > Diptera > Stratiomyidae > Oxycera > Oxycera nigricornis. Next base: position 80,571,637 of record OZ012659.1, read on the forward strand.
AGTCAAACGATTCCTTTGATTTATGCTCTAAATAAGTTAGAAAATCTTCTATTTCTCGCTTCATCTCCACATCAGACAGTTGTTTTGTTTCTAATTGGCGGCGGAATTTCAGCAATTTGCTCTTTAGACTATTTTTGGTCTTTCCACATTTATGGCAACATTTCCTAACACGTTTGCATGAAGTAATTTCTCGAGTTAAATCATCTGATTCATCATCCTCTGCTTGCCTATCAAAAAAGGATTCCCGATGTAACCTGTTGGAATTGGCACGAATGACACACGTATCTGAACGTCTGCGATTCAATCGGCGGGACTTGTTATCAGCGGATTCCTTATCCTCTATGTATGCCGAGGGCGTGGAATGTGCCGGGAATGTTGTCGTTGCCGATGACGTTGATGGTTGGGGATGTAATTCACGAGACTCTGGTATAGACGTTGACACACTTAGTTGTGGTTGCAGTACATCCGTTTTGTCAACAATTTGCCAATCATTAGCACCTCCCACTGCTCCCAGTTCTTCAAATGAAGATCCCGTAGATTCCTCTGAGCTTCTTTGGTTATCGCCGCTAGAAAGTTTGCTTGGTGAGGCACTCTGGGCCCCACTGCCACTGGGGCCCGGTATTTGATCTTCAAACGCCGAATCTGATTGTGAAGGAGGTGAAAGTTTTTCTACATATACGTTTGACGAGATATTCACGGATGAGGAGTTATGGCGATTAGAAAACTCAGTTAATGTTTCATCATCGGAACACTCACACCCTGAAGCATTTACATCTTGCAGATTATCTATTAGCCTTTTAATGTTTCCCCTATGAATCGAAGGACCTTTTTTATTGCTTTCCTCCTGCTTTATTTCATCTAGCGTGTGAGGTTGCTGCGAGGACGAAAAATGCGAAGAAACTGAGCCTATACTAATTATTGGACTTGAAGGATTGCTTGAGCTTGCAGACTGCGAACGTACAGGTGGTCTATTATTACATAAATCTGATGTAGAAGAACTACTCCTTGGCATCGACGTCTGATCATTTGAATACTGCGGCTGCATATTATTCACTTGCGTACAAGATGCATATGTCGGCATTTCTCGCGTTTGAAAACGCGGCTGATTGAAAATATTCTGTGTTTCATTGCTAGCTGCATTATTAGCAGGTTTGTTTTCGAAGTTTAAGTCGACAATTTTTTCCGCGAAACTGCTAAACAAACTTTGGCAAGTTTGCTTGATCTGATCGAATGGATTAGAGCAATTTTCATTATCACCAGTGGTTGCTTCCTCAGCGGTGGTACGCGGTGGACTAGACGCATTGCTTGGTTGGCTATTGTTGTAGTCCACAGTACTATTTACATGAGTGATCACGAGGTTTACGAGTTCCTCTTTTTCTGAAAAAAAATAACAATATTTGATGAACTATTTTTTTGCTATTTAAATTCATACTCACCCACACATCCTGTCGTAGAAATATGTTTTGATTGAAGGTAAAATATCAGGTCTTTAGGCTTTAACTTAAGTAGATCAACTTTGGACAATGGTCGGGCTGTTAGTATTATACATCTTTCACAAAGAATTTTTTCTTTACGCTTAACTAAACAGTGGCTACAATAAAAGCGTCTGTGAATATAAGAAAGCAAAATTAGTCCGCTTTTAAGTGTGGGGAGAATATTATTGTTAGTTATTTTTCAAGTATTCATTTCTAATACAGTGTGTTAAGTAAGAGCGTGTACAGCGTTACTCAGAAAATATTTGTTTGAAAATTATTATTTTTACATATATACGTTCAAAATGTTCTGATGCAATGCGCAATAGCTTTAATAGTGGGTCCAATCACCACCAGCGTCGATAATCGCTTGGTATCTCCGCTGCATACTTTCTACCAAATTTTCGGCGTATTCTTTGGGGAGCGCCCTCCAAACGCGTCGAATTTGTCCAGAGAGCTGCTTCAATGTGAAGAGACGTTTCCCTCGAATCTTCTGCTTTATGTAGGCCCAGACATTTTCGTTGGGATTAGCATCAGGCGATTGTGATGACCAATCGAGTGTGATGATGCCATTTTTCTGTTTCCATTCAGTGCAGAGTCGCCTCTGGTGTTTTGGATCATTATCTTCCTGCAAGGTCCATTCTTCGTTTTTTTTTTGAACGAATTGACGTTTCGCAGTCAGTAACAAGGCTTTCTTATAAATTTCGACCATCATGGGAGCATTGAGGTTGTTGGTAAAGATGTGCAAAATGCCAAAACTCTTCTTTGAGAAACAGCCCCAAAGATGTACCTTGATTGGGTGTTTGACGGTGCGCTGAACGAATTGGCTTGATGAGGAACACCATGCACGTGGTATGATAACATAACCCCAAACAGAAGCTTCGTCAGTAAAAACTACATTGCTCCAGTCACGATCAATGTTTTCTCGTGCCCAGGCAAGTCTTTTTACTGTGTGTTTTTCTGACAGCAAAGGTTTCTTCAATGTGCTTCGCCATTTTGAATTATTCGCTCGCAAATGTTCACGCAATGTAACGTGCGATATGTCTAATCCTATTTGCTTCAATTTTGCTTGCCCTTGACGCAACGATAATCCAGGATTTCGTGAAAACAATGTCACAATCACTTTTTCGTCTTTTTTGTCACTTTTCCTGCTGAACCACGATCTGGAAGGTCGTCGACATTTTTCGACTCTTTGAACCTATTCACCCACTTTGCAACAATCCTCCTCGACTTTTGAATATACTTGGCAGCTGAACCATAAGACATTTTTGGCCCTTTTGGGTGCACGCATAAGAACACGGCTTCAAAACGTTTCGAATACACGACACTCATCGCGGTTTCTGTGTTTCTCTGACGGAAGATCGACAAAGACTAAATTTTGTCGACTAATGCGCCATAGGCGGAAGTTTCCTAAGCCAAATACAAACATTTTCAGATTCGTATCACTTACCGATGGCAAGTTATGCTGTATACGCTCTTACTTAACACACTGTAGATAAGTCTGAGGATTATAAAATACCCGCAAAGTTGTTTATTTAATTTTTTAATTTAATTTAATTTAAATATTTAATGTTGTAGGCACGATTTTTTTACCACTAAATTTTTAGACTATATGAAATGTCGGCGGACCAAATTGATAGGCAAACAATCAAACACAATAATGTGCATAAAACAATGAAATTAAAATGTGAAGTTATGATGGTAGAAAATCGATCAGTAAAATCCAAACAATTATTTTTTAAGTTGACTAACTGTACAAGCTGTTTTATTTTACTTTTATTGATCTTTAGGGATAAATTAACCCCCCCCTGCAAAGTTCGTAACAATGAAATTATTTAAACAATTAAATTATTTTTAGTTTGAAGTTCGAGTACGTGCAACTGTCTATAAATATTTATAAACAGAATACAATTATTGAATAAAGCAGATTGGGAAGGTAGATCATAGAGTATCGGAAATGCACACCTTCTCTTTACAAGGGTTGCTGGAAAACATCGAACTGCGTGGCAAACTGTTTTAGCTTATAAATAAGATTTGATTTCCTAATAATCGTTAAATTTTACACCATCAACGACGCGCAGTAATTTCATGTTGGGGTGATTTAGCACTTTTACGAAGTTTTTGGGATACAAAATTGCACAATCTTTACAAATAATTCCTCAATAGCACAGCAAAAAAAAATTAAAATACAAATCCTTAAATTTCTGGATAGTAGTAACAGATGCCAAAATTCGAATTCATTTTTAATGGATCTTTTTCACCGGTAGATTGTATCAGATGATTTACGCTCTCTTACGTCAATATTCGCTTTTGGAGGTAATTTGGAGTCGAGTATAAGATAAGGTATCTAACTTGATGATCTTATCGCAGAATAACCCCACCAAGTTTAGATGAATTTTATGTTTTCTATGGAAAGTACTAATTCTGTTTTTTTTGGAGATTAATCTCTTATCTCACCTTTCGCTTTTTTTGGAAAGAAAACCTAGAGCGAAGTTTATTTTTTTTGATGAATACTTAAGATATTTCTACTGCAACATCGTCCGCTTGAGCCACGACTTTGTTACCTCTGTTTGACAGGACTAGGTTCCAAGCATAGGCGATAAAACACCGCATTGCGGAAATTCTCTGTAAATTCTTTTTTTTATAGAGTCTTGTTGCTTAACATTTGGTTGGTGAGCCCTGTTGGGTTCTTGTCAACTTTATTGTTCACAAGCGCTCTTTCAATTGCCTTATGATTAACATTAATTAATTCCTTATAATCTATTGATTTTTCGATATGGCTGATAATCAAAACCAGAGCTATTTCAACCGATCTCTCATTTGTATAAGCATACTGTGCTTCAGAGAGTGGTTTTAAGGTAGCTCCTGGCTAGATATCTATTATTTTCTGTAGGGAAAAGGTAGGACTGAAGGGCATATAGTCATAAGGCGAAGAGCGAGAAGTCTAATCCGCTTTAGGTGTAAAAGCTATTCTTATTTCTTATCCCAGTCGGGGGAATATGCGCCACTTCCAGGTAAGTTCTGAAGATGCAACTGAGCCAGGGCAGTACTGTATCGATTTCCTGTTGGATTTCAGCAGGTGAGGTATTGTGCATTCCGGATGATTTATAAGGTTGAAAAAAGTTGATTGCCCAATGAAGCTGACTGTCATTTACGGAAAATTCAGTTGAAAGGTGATTCGGACGGAAGTGTGGATGATCTTAATAGGATCTGCAGATGCCGCCTCCTCCACTTATGAAATTCGAGAATCTTCGCTGATCGAGTCACACCAGCGTTTTCCGTGTTTTCCCACTGGCCTACGACCCTCAACTTTTCTTTCGAACACCTTTTTAGACGCTTGACGTTGGCTAATTTGCTGCACGTGACCAACACATTGCAGTCTAATAGTTGTAGAGACATCTGGGCCATCAAATATTTTGTACAACTTTCGTACCCGCTTTGCTTCAATTATTCGCGTGATTTAATGGCGTTCAACATATTTGCGGATACCCGTGTGAGGGTTCATGTTTCACATCCATAACACAACGTAGGTATTATTATGGATTTGTACACTTAAAGCTTTATTTTACTATCCTTGAGTATAGACCGAACGAAGAAGAATGTGTTATTAACGGGCTGAATTTTCCGTTTTTATATTTCCGTTTCATTGCGTTAAGTTAAATTTTGTATATTGGGGGTCTTCTTCATTGTTTACGTCATGATTTTTGTTTGTGTCCCGTTGATTTTCAAGGCAGCATCAATTGCTTCATGTTCAAAACTAAGCAGGAGAATTTTTTTGCGGATGTAAAGGAACGTGACAAGATGTTAATGTCGTCCATGTAGGTTACTAGCTGGCTGGATTTACATAGTAGCGCACCTCTTGTGTCGACCTTAAGCTTTCTTATGACATACTTGAGTCCTAAGTTGAACAGTAGGAGGACCAGTTCACCATCTTATTTTAGCCCAATATTTGTGTTCAAGGTGTCGGTCAGTTGGATGTTGATTCTGACCTGTTATGTTGTTGGTACCATCGTCATTTTGGTCAGTCGGACTAATTTTGCTGATTTCGCAGCATCATGTTAAACAGTAAGTTTCGCCCAAAGTTGTCATATGCCTGCTTAAGGGGCTATGCCAGTTTAAAACAACTCATTTTTTTGCATTTGTTGATAGCTTATACCTTCAAGAAAAACATTAAAACTTCAAAGCCGAACTCCAAATATTTTTTGAAATAGGAGCGTATCAAAGAGCAGCTGCTCGTGTGTGAGCTTTAAACGCGTTTTTTGGAAAACGGTATTTTTCAAATTTACTGCAGCTAAATTCAAAAACTAATTATCCAATCGGCTTGAAATTTTGAAAGCACTTTTCAATATGCTTTGTCATACAATGAACTAAAGGTTTTCTGATTTGATGTAAAATGTCAATTTTCCATTGAAAAAACCACCATATTTTCTGTCAAATGTTCAGTTTTTTTCAATACTTCGCAATTTTGTCAATTTTTAATATTTTCCAAAATTCTAGTCGATGGTAAGGAGAATATACATTTTATTTCAACAGATATTCCGAATTTTTATGTTTCAGGCACTCTGATGGTTGTAATCACTGCAACAAATTGACAAAGTTTTTTTTGTAGGATCTCAACAGACAGATTTTTCAGTTTTATGTACAAAAAAATCTTATAAAAACTTTAATTGTAGAAGAATACAAATGTCAATTTTGAAAACGATTGGTTGAATACATTTTTTTCAAATTCCCGAAAATCGCTAAAATTATCAGAGTTTAGACTGGTATTAAAGCCCACGAAAATCTGGAATAAGTTTTTGTCACTGAAGTTAAAACAAGTGGAAAACTTCAAGCTTTCTTTTATGGATATACAGGCTTGTGATTCAACTGTGTCGTTTAGAGATGCTGTATTTTGTTTTTTAATATTGACCCCCGAACCTTCTATTCTGCAACCTAAGTTTCTTATAACACCTAACGAAGACAAATTATCGACTAAAATTGTACCGGTTGTTAGATACGAAATCGTCGATTTTACGAGCTTCCTAAACTATTTTCTGGATCTCCATTTTTTTCGTGATTCAAGAATTCTAATTTTAGTTTTGATTTACTCAAACGAAATATAATACAAAACGGTATATTTTGTTAAAAGTAGACATTCAAATTCTAATAAATACATAAATTTAAGTAAGGGTATGTATTTCTCTTCTTAAAAAGGGCACACAGTAAAAGCAAATAAATGGAGATATTTTTTTTAAATAAAACACGAAATACAACGAGAACGGATAAAATCAATTCATAAGGAAAAACTAAGCATACTACTTTAAAAATGGTTATGATTTTTGATAAGGAATTAAATAGCTAAACAATAAAAAGACTTCAAAGGCTAATTCAACGCATTGAAGTTTACCAACCAGAAAATTGTGATTAAGATCATAAATGCATGAACAAACTGAAAACAGTTACAGTCAGCTCCGTAAAATCAATGTAAATTGATTGATTCAACCTGAACTACAATTATAAAGATATACAGAGAATCAAAAAAAAACATACATCATACCTAGTTAACATTCAAATTGTTTTATCGATGGCACCTTCATCGAGTTTGAAAATAAAAACTGTCTTTTATTTAACTTGCAATATGGTAACACTATTTAAAGGCTTTGACATCGAATATGCAGCAATAGGATATTCCCCGAACTAAAGAAATCGTTAAGTGTAGAATTCACATCAAATAAGTTTACGTACAGTATAGCTAGTTGTTGGTATTTTGTGGTAGTGAATAATATTTGTGTAATCAAACATTATATATCTTTACAATAAAGTGAGTATAATACAAGCTATGGATAACATTGTTGTTTTAAACATATTAGTAGTATACAATATTTAGGAAAATGGGGAAAGGTAAAGAAATACCAATAAGTTTTCGAAAATTAATTTTAAAACTAAATATGGAAAAAATTCGCTACGCGAGATAGGAGCAATAATAAATCTATATAAATAAAAATAAATCTCCGAAATGTATGTACGCGCATAGCTACCGAACGACTGCACTAAATTGGATAATTCTTTTTTTTTTTGTATTCGTTATTGTCAGGGCAAAGCTTGTATATTTTTTTTTAAAAAATCGAACAGAATTTTTTTTAATCTCATAATATGAAAAGTGAGTGAGTGAATGAGACAGAAGACTGTGAGAGATGAGAGATGAATATATTGATATATTGAGCAGTTGATAACTGGAACATTATTTTATAAATGACGTTTCTCCGTTTTGATTGTGGCTTCAGTGTCAACAAACAAAACAATATGGCTTAAGATATTTTGCAATACGATAGAAATACTTTGAGTCAATCCGTACAAAGTAAAGTCCCACTTTTAAATCACCAGCAAAAAACAGCTTACGATACGATAATAAAAGCAGTTAATGCTAGTAATGGAGGAATTTTTTTCCTTGATGCACCCGGCGGAACTGGTAAAACATTCTTGATTTCATTAATTTTAGATACAATTCGGGCACAAAGTAAAAAAGCACTGGCAGTGGCATCATCTGGGATCGCTGCTACATTATTAGAAGGTGGACAAACCGCTCATTCTGTGCTCAAACTGCCATTAAATTTGCAAACAATAGATAAACCGACGTGTAATATAACCAAAACATCAGCAATGGCAAAAGTGCTACAAAATTGTAAATTAATAATTTTGGATGAGTGTACGATGGCACACAAACGAGCATTAGACACACTATCGAACATTAAGAGATTTGTGTAGCAATCAGAACCTCTTCGGAGGCGCGATGATTCTACTGGCTGGAGATTTTCGTCAAAAGCTGCCAGTCATTCCCAGATCAACAGCTGCTTATGAAATAAATGCTTGCTTGAAGGCATCAAATTTATGGAGATACGTGAACAATCTCAAGTTAACAACGAATATGCGTGTGGCGTTACAAAATGACATATCGTCGGAAATGTTTTCAAATGCATTATTAGACATTGGCAATGCGAAAATTTCTGTTGACACTTCTACTGGCCTCATTTCGTTTCCACCAAATTTTTGTCAATTCACAAGGTCAAAGGAAGAATTAATATCGAAAGTGTTCCCAAATATTGGTGTGGATTATGAAAATCATGCTTTGTTGAGCGAACGAGCCATTTTAGCAGCGAAAAATAAGGATGTAGATGATTTAAATATAAAAATTCAGAGTCAAATTGATGGACAAATGGATTCATTTGAGTCGATCGATTCCATTATCGATCCAAATGAAGTAGTTAATTATCCAACTGAATTCCTAAACTCATTGGATTTGTCACGATTACCGCCACACAATTTACATCTCAAGGTTGGCTCTGTGATAATTATGTTACGCAATCTGAATCAGCCAAAATTGTGCAACGGAACAAGACTCGCCGTTAAAAAATTATGAGAAATTTGATTGAAGCTACTATAATCATAGGAAAGTTCAAAGGCGAGGATGTGCTTATTCCAAGAATACCGCTAATGCCAACTGACTTTCCTTTTGAATTTAAACGTGTCCAGTTTCCAGTGCGCCTTGCACTCGCAATGACAATTAATAAATCCCAAGGCAAATATTTTGAAGTGTGTGGAATAAACCTTGAATTTCCGAATTTTCGCATGAGCAGTTGTACGTTGCGTGCTCGAGAGTCGGCAAACCATCGGCGCTATTTGTTTTCTCTCCAGAAGAAAAAACGAAAAATATTGTACATTACAAAGCATTAAAATAGTTATGGTCGAATTATTTAATGGTAATTTTATTTCATTATATGGCCGTATTGTAAACGGAAGATTGAATTTACCGAAAGTGTTGCATTTCCTTAGTCCGCAACTGTACACCAACCGTGTGAAGCCGAGGCGGGCATAAATAGTAAAAAGTCTTTCAGGAATTTAGAAAATATTCACGAAAAAAAATATGGCGGTACGAAGTTTGCCGGGTCAGCTAGTACTGTAATAAAAAATTACGGAAATAACGGAACACTGTTGGTAAAGCCACGAAAAGGTCGTCCTAAAATACTTTCTTCGCAAGAACAGCGGCTCATTACAATTATTGTGAAGAAAGCTTCAACAACTTCTGCACCAAAGATTACCCAACAAATGTTAGATTCGGCAGAAAAGTGTTGTAATCCTCAAATAATAAGAAATATCCTTCACAATGCTGGTTTTAATGGTCGATCACCTCGAAGTAAACCATTCATATCTGTAGTGTATAGCAAAAAGCGTTTAGATTTTGCCAGAAGTCATGTAAACAAGAATAATGAGTTTTGGAACAATGTAGTCGACTCTGATGAAACAAAATTTGATATTTTTGACGAAAGGTGAACACAGAGTATAATACGAGTGCTGCTGGTGTCGATAAATTTACAATATATTGAGACAACTATGAACAAATACGAATATTTAAGCATTTTACAAAATAATTCAATGGAAAGTGCAGTCAAAATGGGTCTCGATGTAAATACATTTATTTTTCATTAAGACAATGACCTGAAACATACAGCAAAAATTGTAAAGGAATGGTGCATTTACAGGGTTCCAAAGCAATTAAATTCACTCCCACAATCACCGGATCTGAATCCTATAGAGCCTGTGGGATTGGTTGGATCGCCGTATTCACAAACATGTGATAACCTGCCGCCAATCTTTTAAAGATGCTCTGAAAAGTGAATGGGAAAAAATAACCCCAGAAACTACATCTAAGTTGGTGGGCAGTATGCAAAACAGATTACAGATACCAAACTAGATATTAAGAAAAAATGTTGAAATAAAATTATTTTGTCATTGAAATAGGTGTACGTAAACTTTTTCGATATCAGTTTTGATATATTTTGTTTAATTTTGATTCCTTTTTTTGTATTTATGACGTTTTTTTGTTATGCACTATATTATCCAAGTCGTCCCTGATAAAAAATCGAAAAACCTGAATTTGCAATTATAGCCTTTAATTTATATAGAAAGATTTAGAAAAATGGTAAGTGTACGTAAACTTTTTTGACTAACAGTATCGTAGATTATAAATGAAACCTGAGGGATTTTTAAAATAATGGATTACTAACCCATAGATAGATTTCTATTGTCTGGGAAGTACCCATGATGGACAGTACATGAAAAATTGTTGGAATGGTTTTAACCGGTAAAAATCCGAGGAGCAGGAGCTGATTTTTGAAGATTTTTTTTGGAAAAAAATATAGTTTAAGGAAAGATCCTGCTACCATGGACGGAATGGTTTCATAAAATATTGAATGGTATGAAATATTTCAACAATTTCAAGAGTTGTTTGTATTTCGTATGTTACATGTTGATTCATTGATTGTTTCCGCCTGATAAGAACCACTTATCCAAAGGCTCGGACATTGGATAAATGATGATGAAATCAAGCTAATTGCAGACTTTCCCCGAAAAATAGATTCAGTGTGTCTAGGCAATAATTACCTGCACTCGCTGCACAAACGCTTCCTTTTGAATACTGTAAACTGCACATTGCAACTTTCGCATGGCATTGTAACTACGATTGATCACCTCCTATCGGCAAGCGATTCTTGTTAGCAAATTCGACGCCAAAGTTGAGGACATTGGGCGAACTTGACTTAGTTCGATTATTCACATGAATTTCGGAGCACTTGAACAGTTGACTGTCAACTTTTCGATTTGTCTGCATGTCACTGAAAACCCAGAAACCAAAAAAGACGGAACGCAGTCACTGCACCTTGCTTATCATTTTAGCGTTAGTGTTGATTGTTCAATGACATGCAGCCACGGACGGTTTGCAAGAAAAGATTATGGTGCCAACTACGAAGTCTACAAATTAGGCTCGCAGCCGCCGTTGTCACGATATCTTTTTTATTTTGACGCATATAGTAATCTATGGAAATGTCAAACCAAATGTCACCTTGCTATGGCAGTACGGATGAAGCTCACTGCAGACAAAAAAATAAAACGAAAATTAAACTTCCATTAATAGCTATGAAAAAACATTTCAATTGTAATATCTAAACAAGCCGTGAGGTGTGACCCTTGAGGTCCACACGAACAACTTCTTAGTTATACCTACAGAACTACAAGAAACAATAACAAAAATAATAATTTAAATAATAATACTGATGATGGGACATTACAGGGACAGGGACCGTTGTTGATGCTGTGATTTACATGCATTCCGGCCGTTTGTTCTTCGAAGCAAACAATTTACTAATACATTTTATTTATTTTACACACTGTGTAAAACTCGCATAAAACATATTTATACTAAATACAATGCTTCCACACGCATGTTTGTGGTTGCTCCACTCTTTTTACATCTCGTCGTCGTTTGTTCTTCCGTTTTTGGTAGCCAATTAAAAAAAACAGAAAAATTTAAAAAATTTACAATTTTGCCGAAACTGAAAGTGGCTCTATCATTTTTCACTCATTTTCACAACCAAAAATTCATTTAGCCTATCCTCAAACCGCATCGGCTATTCGAGCTGATAAGGCCATATTTCATAACAAACAGAATGTGGTTTGCCAGCCGGCTTACTTAGCGAGCGAAAATGTTTTCGCGCGTGTGGCTGTCCTGTGAATATATTTTGTAATCATAAAAAACCCGTATTTTTTGTTTGATAAGTTCTGTTTGAAGCATTCAATCGTCTTAAGTATTGATAGTTGCCATTGCATTGGTTGTTGGTAAATTGCAAGTCAGATTGACAAACAAAAATTTACAAAGTAATTTTTTGCATTTTTCTATTAAATTAAAAAAACGGCTGTAATAAATTTATTACAATAAAATAAAAAATCTTAAAAATGCAGTTAGAAAAGTGGCCAATTTTTTTGACATGGAATACCAGTTTTCCTTGAGTTCAGAGAAAGTTACTGCTCGTCAAGACACTGTTTGAAACTTTGAAAAAGTATAAAAATGAAACAAATATTTATTTTATGAAACTACAATTTTTTATGACAACATTTTAGATTTCTGGTCATTCTATTGGCAAACTATCGCAAAAAAAATGAATTTAAGTTTTTCCTCCATAGCTCCTGTTTGTGATAAGTTTAAGTCTTCATCAGGTATGCAAAATTAGCTATAAAATGCGACAAAAAAGAACGTCTAATTCATTTGTATTTTAACATCATTCTTGAAAAGATGTCATCAAATCAAGAATAAATGTTTAGTTTAATTGTGTGCAAATACCTGGAAAATCCCTTCTTAAATATTCGGTACTAGCAAAGGAGATCAATCCGTCGATTGCAGCAGTGAAACGAACGATTACAAAGTACCAAAACGGCCTACCCGTTGCTAGAAACTCTGGCTCAGGTAGAAAAAAAGTTCTTCCGATACAAATTTGAACCGAAAGGTAAAGAGGAAATTTTTTGCAGAGTCCTTACATATCTATTCGAGATGTGGCTCAAAAAGTGCTAACATCGAACGCAATGATTCAGAGGATTAAGGAGCATTATAATCTTAGATCACATAAAGTCCAAAAAGCACCCGATCAATTCGAGGAAAAGTAGAAAGAAGCGAAAAATCGGGCTCGAAAGCTATACAAGGATTATACGGATGGATGATACCGAAATCAGCTAAACTTCCAAACTGTCCAGAACTTCGACCAATCGAAAGATATTGGGCTGAAATGAAAAAAACATTAAAGAAAACACACGTAATTGCTAGAACCGGAGAGGATTCTCAAAATAAGTGGAGACACGCACGACACGTCAATGACACCGCTGCCCTCCCTCATTCCTCAACCTCATTCCTCAACCTCATTCCTCAACCTCATTCCGTTTGTTATTTCCGATTTCGATTTGTTTACTGCTTTGTTGTTAGACTTCCACTTTCTTATATTTTTAATGCCAGTTTATCCTCCGGCATCTTCCCCAATATGTGGAAGTTGGCTAACATTTTTCCTGTACTCAAATCTGGATCCCCTTCCAATACTTCCAATTATCGTCCGATTTCGTTACTTTCATGTTTTCCCAAACTGCTTGAACTCATTGTCTACAATAAAATATACGAAGCTCTTAATTGTAGGCTGTCACCATTCCAACACGGATTCGTTCCAAATCGGTCAACCAATACGAATCTCCTTGAACTTACCCAAACTGTTGCAGAGGCTCTCGACAGTCGTGCCCAAGTTGCTGTAGTGTATACTGACTTCAGTAAAGCATTTGACACTGTCAACCTGAATGTTCTACTTCTGAAGCTAGCTAACTTTGGCCTGTTTGGGCCATTACTCTCCTGGCTTCATGTCGTGTTAGTCTATGTGGTGCTTATTCCTCTCTTTTCCACCCTACCTCCGGTGTTCCTTAAGGATCTATTCTAGGTCCTCTTCTTACTCTCTCTCTTTTCTTACGCTACATAAATGACCTTCCCTCTATCATAGCGTCTCAGTATCTTCTATATGTTGATGACTTAAAAATTTACAGAGTTATTCGCTCGGAAGAGGATTGTATTGCTCTCCAAAGGGATCTGGACGGTATCGATTCTTGGAGTCAAACTAATTTTCTCTCCCTTAATGTCCAGAAATGTCACAAAATGTCTTTCTCCCTAAAGCCCAGTCCAATTGATCATATCTATATGTTACACGATATTCCTCTTACGGCTGTTTTTCAAATAAAAGATCTGGGAGTGATTTTCGATCCGAAACTTAAATTTGAGCCTCACGTGCCTCTCGGGTGTCCTGGTTAGTGTTAAGACACTCTCAGATGTTTACTGACATTTCCTCCACCGTCAACCTATACACTAGCCTAGTTAGACCCATACTTGAACATTGCTCGCAAGTATGGTCACCACACTATCAATATTTGGATTCTTTGATTGAATCAGTACAGCACAAATTCACTCGTTTCCTAATCTTTAAATTTAAAATCCCCTATATGCCATATCAAGAGCGACTTTCCTTGCTACAACTTCCTACTTTGCAATCCCGCAGACTCCTTTTAGATGAATGTTTTCTATTTCGGCTTCACCACCATCAATTAAACTCTAACCTCTCTGATTGGTTAGAGTATCGTTTTACAGAACGCCCTGCCAGATCTGCCATTATATTTACAGTTCCATATGCTAGAACTGAGACTTTGTTCCATTCCCCGATGTTGCGGCTTCCTCGTAACCACAATAGTCTGCAACTTGGTCCGTTTCCCTACTCACTCTACATCTACAAACAAAATGTAAAACGTATTTTATGTAATTAGTTTTATTTTACTATATTTTTCTTTCTTTTTTGTTTATTTAATTTGTCTTGTAATTGGGCTATATTAGTCTGTAAGAAAAATTCCTAATAAATAAATAAACAAGCCGTGAGGTGCGACCCTTGAGGTCCACACGGTCAACTTCCCAGTAATATCTTCATAAACATCAACAACATTACAACAATGAGAGGTAATAGTAACAGGAATGAGTTAATATGAATCATATCGTCTACGGGAGGGTCCATTTATTATGTAAGGTTTTTGGTCGATGAGGACAGATTGAATATTCACGCGGATCAATCGGGGGGGCCTTTTTGGTGTTGAAAATTTTTGTTGGTTTTCAAAATTTAAGCAATTTTTTTTAATTAAAAGACTATAAAAACTATTAAAAATCTGCTTAAATTATGCAAATATCTTAAAACTTTGATTGAATTTACAACAATTTTTTTAGAATAAAAGATATAAAGTAATAGCACTCGTATGAACCCTCTTTACATGGTAACTTTGAATGATTTTTCATTTTTAATTTAGCTTTTTCATAATTATGGAAGAACATTTTGACGGTGTCTCATCAAAAACTAATGAGAATGTATAAATTTTATAAACTGGATCACTGTGCTGTGCAAATCAGGTTAAAAAATATTTTCTATGAAAAAAACCATAATTTTTCGCATTTTCTTCTATTAAATTAAAAAAACGGCTAAACCGAATTTTTATAATGTTGAAAACTTCACAAAGAGGTTAATACACGTCAACTGGCACTATAATGATGCAAATATTATATCTTGTTCGTGAGATATAGTGAATGATAAAAATGACCTTGAAAATCATGATGACTTTTGATGATTTTTTATTTTTAATTTATTTTTTGACGTAATCATGAGAAAAAATTTTGATGATTTTTTGCGAGCATTGTTTGGAGTATATAAATTTTATAAACATTGATTACTAAGACTTGACAATAAGGTTAAAAATTTATTGTTTTTGAAAAAAAACCTAATTTTTTGCACTTTTTTCTAAAATTTTTGAAAACCGCTCGAAGGCTTTTTTTAAAAATTTGATAGAATAACACAAACGTTAATACGCGTCGATTGACACCTTGTTTAAAAAAATCGTATGTTTGGTTCGCGAGATATAGCGCATGACAGAAATGACCTTCAAACGGGCAAAACAGCGAACCCCCCCGACCGAAGTATCCCAAAAACTAATCAGCTCTTGAAATTGCAAAGACGCTTCGATTGACACCTTAACGAAGTCAATCGGACTTTGTTTACGTGAGTTATGCTCGTAGAAAAAAGTGTCCACGAACGTACGTACGTACACACACACACGCACACACACACACACACACACATACATCTCCCTTTCTAAAAACACTTTATATATACTCTATAGACCTCAAAACGTAAAGAAAAGTTGAAAATTTCAATTTCGATTTTCGAGGCGATTACAAGAACTTCCCATATACTGGGAAGTTAATAAATAGATGCCACGTGGCATTTGATTGTTAGATTGGCGCCATATCTTCGTTTACTGCTTGGCTTTTAATAAGTCAGATTTGGAAGGATTACTTCCCGAAACTTTTTTCGTGCAGATGATATTTTTTTATATTATTAAAAAATGTAGCATTTAAATTACTTATGAATGAATCAAAAAACGCCAATTGGCTGGATGCAATCGATCAAATAGACCTAATCTGCGCAAATCCTTTTTTGGAGTCAGATTTGAGTAACACCTGTGAGATAAGTATGAAATATTTACAAGATAATTCTATCCTCCTGCTATAGCTGGTGAAAATCGCAGTTATGAAAGGAAGAAAGAGGTGTGTCACTTCATAGCGGATATTTTTTATACGTTCAAAATTGCTTTAGGGACTTTTAGCTCAGCTTATCTTCATACGACGTTCATTTTCACTGGAACGCATCATTTTGTTGATAGGATTGTTTTTAAATACGGCTTTGTTAAATTTGATTAAAAATTAATTTCTGCTGTTTTTTAAATGAAATAGTGGTGAATCTCTAGTCACTGACCACTAAGATCCAGTTGATAATCACTCGCTGATCCGTTTACGGATGTAGAGTTTAAAATACCATAACCATGTGGGATTTGGGGGGAATCTGAGGGATTTTAGGAATTGAGTGATTGGGTCCGGAGGGGGGGGGGGGTTGAAAATTTGGGGATTTGGGGAATTTTTCATTTGGTATTTTCCTGTGCAGACCGAAATACAAACAATATGCGGTATTAACAACAATTTGTGATCCAATACTTGTGATGAGCGGCCATGTTGGAAACGATTGAAAATTAAGAATGAATTGAAGAATTGATACACTTGAAATAAAACGAATTTAGATTTGAAACTAATTCTTAAGATATATGATAGTAAAATTGCTTAAAACAAACTATGTAGGCGCATCTTAACAAGCACAATTTATTAACATAGTTCACATTTGTTTCCTTTCTTGAACCAACTAGTGAAATAATATATCACAGAAAATAGTTTAGAGAACATCAAATTACGTAGAAGTAAAACAACATAATTTACGGTTGAAATTGGTATTTTGAGCAATATCATAGGTTTTCAAGTGAAGAATTATCAATGGCTGCCAACTGGATTTTCTTAGATATTCTGGTACCATTCTTAGGGATGTCTCTTTTTTTTCCAACGTTGGGAAGTGGACATCTTCAAAAGATACCAATCAGCTCCTGCCTCTCGGCATGCCTGATTTCTACCGACTAAAACCACCTCCGTTTCTTCCATGAATCAAAGAAGACAGTTTCTTCAATCACTCTCTCCATCAAATTTAGTATTTCTCCGTATTTAAAATTTCAGTACATAGTACTTCCCAGACAATAAGAATTGGTATAAAGGATAGTACCAAATTTGTAAGTTTTAGTGTCCTTTTACTTAAATTAATAGTTTAGACTATATGTTTATGAAATATTTCCTGTTGATTACATGTTTGGCTTTGACTTTAGTGGAGTTGATTGTACTTGTAACTTACTTCTTTATTGGTCTTGAAGGAGATACTTTTTAAGTGTCGTTTTAAAGGAAGTTGGGTTTGCTATGTTTTTAATTTTGTCCGGTAGTTTATTGTAAAAATTAGCTGCTTTGTTGAAGGGGTCTTTTTTTAGCCCATCAGTTCTGGCAAATGCGATAGCTATATTATTCATATTTCTCATTCTGTAAGTGTTTTCCCCCTCAATCCTACCTAATTTCAGTGGTGTATTCATTACGATGTAAATTCTTATGTATGAATTTAGCTCTTTCCATGGAAATCATGTCTTGCAAATTCAATTCTTGGGCTGTTTTGTAAACTTTGCTCGTTGGAGTGGCATAGGGAGATCGTAAATGGTTTTATACGCCTTGATTACTAGTCTGGAGATGTTGATGAGGTTACCTTTAGAGGTTTGGCTCCAATTCAAGATGCCGTAGGAAATTTTGAAAAGAAGGTGCGCATATATACATATATATTTTTCTTTGGAAAGAAGTAGAAGCGACGTAGAAGACCAATGAAGTCAGCCAGTTTTTTCCTTAGATCATTTATGTATAATATTTTATTTGTTCTACTCTCTGGAGGCTTGTGTCATTGATTTGCACGTGAGGTTGTATGTCATCTTGCAAATCATAAATTAAACAGATTTTCAAAGGAATTACTCCCTTAATTAATTGTTTTATGTATAATATGATAGCTTCAGTTCTATAAAATAACTGTTCTTACTGTAATTCGTTGTGTTGACAAAGACACATAAATTTCTGAAAATTTCGAAATTTGCGTATTTCCAACTTTTTTCGATACGATCGCAGACTAATGATTTTTGTGTAGCAATATCAGAAGGTGAAAATGCGGGAAAAACCATATAAGCATAATATTCCCTCTTTCATTTCTTGAAATAATTTCCATGGAAATTCGGTTGTAAACTCAACAAAAATGCCACTGAGTATTCTATCACTCCGTGGCTAGAAGTTTGGTAGATGCTGATCATTTGTTTTGTTACCGTACTTTTCGGATTAACGAATCTTAATTTGTTATGGCTATTATTGTCTATTATTGAAATATAAATTATAATGATATTTTTTGTCAGCTCGGCTTAAAATGACTGCAGCTGAGGCAGAAATAAAAATTATAGCGAATATATTTCTCGACGTATATTTGAAATTGATCGGCAGTGTGAATACTTTCATCATCGTACTTGACCACGGTACTGAAATTGAGATTTCTTTATTGCAGATAGACTTCCTCATTCGATTTTTCCAAATCCTTCCTCATTGGATTATCCTACATCTTGGTAAACTTCAACCGACATTTTGTAATTCAGCAACCCAAACGCCTTCGAGAGTGTACCAAATCAGAAATGCAACAATAACTACAATGTTCAACAGCTTCCTGCCCAAACGCTGCTGCTGGTGTTCAGATTTTGAAGCATGTGAATTCTTGGCTCCACCACCTTCAACCATATTATATAAATATTGGCAGCACTAACTTGCCAATGGGTTCCAGAGGGTGGAACGAAAAGGGAGTAAGTTAAGAAATGGACGGCGATCAGACGCCATGTTTAAATGGTCAGTAAATAAAACCTCTTGATTGGAGTTATCTTGTGTTTCCCTTTGTCAAATACTGATCCTAGCAAGGGATCACAACAATAAACCTAGTGATTCTGATGAAATCCGTGTATTGCACAGAGTTTGAGTCCAGATTTGAAGGGTAAAATTCTAATAATTTAGTGCAATTTTGACGTATGGATCCACCATCATCAGCTGAACTCGCCGGCTGGTCCGGCGTGATTTTGTTGTGAGTTTGTGTGTTATTTCTGGTGCATAGTGATTAGGTAAGTGTTTGTTTTTGTTACTACCCAGTAGGCAAGGCGATGATCCCAAGAGTACTCAATGATTACTCTAAATGGATGCCAGGATACCTCACATTCCCCTCTAATTGACCTCCTTTTAACATAATCATGTCATTGCGATGGAGCAGTTTTCTTGACGTCCCAAACTATCAATACCGAAGCACTCGTTTTAACCTCCCAAGCTATCAACACCGGATCACTCTTCTAAGCTTCCACAAATATCAATATCGGATTACTCGCAGGCGAGAAACAATAATAAAAGAAATATGGCTCATCGAGAAATGTTAGATGGTTCCCAACCGAAATGAAAATCAGTAGCTTAATTTTTATATATAATTATATATATATAGTAAATATTTGAGCAATAATTTCTGTAGAATTGTGTTGGTGTGGTGACTTACCAGCTCCACTTAACAGCCGTTTTTCAAAATCCGGTAAGTAAATTCAAGTTCTAAAGAAAGAAAACAACTAATATACATAAAATGAATTCATGAAAGATGTAAATATATTATATATAACAATATAAAATAAAATTTCGTGGCAAATTAATTAATTAATCAAAAAATAAACTAAACAAACTACATAGTAAGAAGATAAACGCATTCATGTATCACAAATTAATTAGATTCCATAATAACTACTGGAAACTGGATTATTTAAGGTTTTGTTATTCTTGTATGAAAGTAGCATATCGGGCGTTACGTAAAAATAACGATTGTTGCCTGCTCTATTCAGTGATGATATTCGTTATAATGAATAATATAAAGTAATAATATAATAAATATATCAAAAAATTTACATTATTATTTCAGCACCGTTGTTACAAGCACGACAATATTCAATAATGCTAATGCAATGCTTACCTTGTATTTCCAATCAATAAACACTTTTCACTCACCACTTGCAACTGCTTCAATTTTAAAAACAAAACTTAATCGCAAGATTTATTTCTATGCTTACTTTTTTGTAGTTCCTTAGCACTTCACAACTGGTTTCTGGACGGACACGATATGAAACGTCGCTTTCAAAACCGCACAATTATCGGGAAACTCACCGTTCATTGGAATTTGTTCTATGCCTCCACAATTACTCCATGTGGAGCGATATCAGAGGCATTGCCTTTGCTCCATCTTCACTCCACTGAGGAGTATACTCAATTTGACCTACTGGGTACTTCTGTCTGACATATTTTATAGGCATTTATTAAGCATTGACGTTCTGTTAGTAACACCTATAACGCATATAGAGTCTTGACAACTTATACTACATGCATATATTGTTTCGGGCAAAAATGTCAAAAAGATGCATCTAAAGCTGTATGTAAAATTTGTACAATTTGTACAAATCATATTCATTAGGAAGCCACGAACCCAGAAAACAAACATTGCATGGATTGAAACAACATCTATCAAAGTTTCATGATGTAGAATACAGGCAGGTATTAAAACGACAGTCAGAGATAGACGAATTGAAAGAAAGCGAACGCATTCAAATATCTCAATGCAAGTATTGAGTACTAACCAACCGAATCTTGTTTAGTTAACGATTCCGAGTTTGACCTCAAAATCTAAACTTGTACTTGTACCGGCCGATGATCATGAAATTGCAAAAAGGATTGACAAAGCAATAATGGATCTCATAATTGTGGACATGCTGCCGTATACTTTAGTGGAAGGCGAAGCGTTTCATTGTTTCAATTGCATTGATCCTCACGCGGTTTACAATGAGTATATAGAAAAATAGACGACAGAAAGACCACGAAATAGACGAAGCTTTTCAAATTTGGGTAAAATAAGAAAGAGGTTACAGTGCTACCATTGATAACGGGCGGATTCTGAAAGCAGAAGCATTTTCAATTTGTAATAAAAACGATGAAAAATGATTTTAAAAATTCTACATGCAAACGATTTTCTTACATTGTATTTAAATAAACACTTGCAATCAAAGTGCGACGTCGGCCTCTTTAGCTCAGTGGCAGAGCACTGGTCTTGTAAACCAGGGGTCGTGAGTTCAATCCTCACAGGAGGCAGCTTTATTTAATAACGTAAGTTTGTTTCGTTCATTTTTTACATTTATAGTTAGTCTCTCCCGAACTTGTGTGTATTTATTGGTTTATCCACGCGCACCACCCTCTCTGCGATATTGAAGTAACCCTCGTACTCGACGATATCAGGCGTGGTGTCGTAGTGGTAGTGGCCAGCCCAGTTGCTATCTGAAAAGCTGTGGAAGTGCTGTAGTCGGAGGTCCAAGTCCTGAAATAAGTTTATTGGACACCTTCAGCAGAGTGTAATTATGATATTACCATTTCTTGCGTGATGAGGGTTCCAACCGCGTTTAGTGTTGCGGGCATTTCGTAAAATTTCAACCATTGATTTAACTCTTCTTCAGAATATATAGGAGTTTTTGAAAAATCGCGCATTACGTGTTGCTTTGCTTTGCCAGTCTTCAGTTGAAACATTCCTCCCAGTCCTGTAAAAAATATTCCTACTTTAAAACTGAAAATTAACATGATTTTCAATGTTGTGAAATTTAACGGATAAATGAAAATATGTACCCCTAGTTTCTATTAGAAAGTGGATGGTTGGTGGATATGGACGAATTTTGTTCATTATGAAAGCGGCATAATGTACAGTGGAATTCACTTATAATGGCATTAAAGGCTTAATGGTAATCAGGCCATACTAAACAAACGTCTTTCAAGTCAGCATAAAACTTTTAGATGAATTAAAGACACAAGTATACGGTTTTAGAGGTATAGAACTTTCGATAAGGATATCTGTCATTGTAGCTGTTAAAGTTCGCTGTTATTTTGACATTGTGTTTGATTTACTCTGGCAAATCATCATGCAAAGATTTACATCCGAAGAACGTCTCGATATAGTGGAAATTTATTTCCGAAATTCTCGTTCTCTGCGTCAAAATTATAGAGCACTACGTCCATCTAAGCAGTTCATATGCAATACGATGGATAGTTTTATGTCCACGTAAACTCCATTGGGCAATGTTCATCTAACACGAGCTCGTACAGTGCGTGCCGAGGCAACTATCGTTGCTGTAGAGGGTAGTGTGACTGAGGATCCAAATTTATCGATTCAACGCCGTTCTCAACAATTTGACTTCTGTCCGTCCACTACATGGAATGTTTTGAGGAACAATCTTGGACTAAAGCCTTATAAGGTCAAATTCATTTTTTTTAAATATCTTTTATTTCACAGATCAGAGTTCACCAAAAACAATAATACATCAATAATGCTAGAAATAGTAACTAAAAAATACAAAATAAAGTAAATCTAAAGAAGTTAATTCAATCAAATTTTACGGAAAAAATATAACTTAGGACATTGCTAAAGATCTGCAAAATAAGTAACAAGCATACAGTTATCAAAATTGATAAGTGTCGTATGCTCAGAGTGAATTATTATTGAGAATCAATTCATGCTGCAATTGTTGCCATTGAGCCAACTTTAGCGTCTTACGTTCTGTGAATGAGCTAAAAATGAGTTGGAAATTGAACCGCATTTTTACCGTCAAATCATTTTCAGCGATGAGGCTCATTGCTGGCTTAATGGGTTCGTAAATAAGCAAAATTGTCGTTTTGATAAAAGGATAGTCTTCCAGAATCATTGGAAGCCTCATTATATTTCGAAAAAGTCACTGTATGGTGTAGTATGCTTGCGAGCGTCATAATTGGTCCTTTCTTTTTCAAATCTGAAGACGAAACCAATGTTACCGTGAATGGCGATCGCTACCGACAAATAATTCATGATTTTTTTGATTCCGAACATCAACACGTGAAACCATCACTTTATTGGCCCGAAACTTTGGTGATCGAATCATCTCAATAAACGGACCTGCAAACTGCCCGCCTAGATCATGTGATTTGACTCCATAGGACTAGTTTTTGTGGGTGATGGTGATACGACAAGTCAGCAACTAATCATGACTTGGAATTCAACACTTTCCGGGTTATTGGCGAAAAAAGGCCGACTATGCCGGAAAAAAGTGGTCTAAAATTGGACCGAGAGGATGACTTTTCTAAGACGCAGTCGCAGTGAAATTATTTTTAAATAGTGAATGTCATAAAATGCAAGCTAATAAAGTCCAAAAATTGGCCATTTCAAAAATATATTTGTGTTTTTTTGTTTGAAACTTTCTATGTGTTCAAAAAAACACTCTTTATAAGAATGTATTATGTATAACATTTTTCGTTTATTGAAATGACACTAAATTATAACTAGAACTCCACTATAATTATTATGTATTGTATGCATCTTAAATGATTGGACACGTAATCAAATTGTTAAGTTGTTAATTGTGTTTAAAATCAGTCATTTTTGCCTGCTTTTGAATGAATGAATAAAGATAATTGTCCATTAATGAATTGTGTAAAGAGACTTCTAATCTTATCATTGTCGATGTTTCTGTTTACAAACTGAGCCAATTTATCTGCTGCTTTCAAGGTTTTTCTTGCATTAGGTGTATTGTATATCGAATCTTCTTGTTAACTTCCCAGTATATGGGAAGTTCTTGTAATCGCCTCGAAAATCGAAATTGAAATTTTCAACATTTCTTTACGTTTTAAGGTCTATAGAGTATATATAAAGTGTTTTTAGAAAGAAGTATGTATGTATGTGTGTGTGTGTGTACGTACGTACGTGCGTTCGCGGACAGTTTTTTCTACGAGCATAACTCACGTTAATAACGTCGTATCGACTTTGTTGAGGTGTCAATCGAAGCGTCTTTGCAATCTTAAGAGCTGATTAGTTTTTGGGACACTTCGGTCGGGGGGGTTTGTTGTTTTGACCCTATGAAGGTCATTTCTGTCATGCGTTATATCTCCGGAACCAATCATACGATTTGCATAATTAAGGTGTCAATCGACGCGTATTAACATTTGCGTGATTTTATCAAATTTTTAAAAAAATCGTTTGAACCGTTTTTTAATTTATTAAAAAAGGTGCTAAAAATTAGGTTTTTTTCATAAACAATAAGTTTTTAGCCTGATTCGCAGCACGCAGTAACTAATGTATATAAAATTTATATAGTACAATTAGTGTTTGTAAGAAAACCAGCAAAAGATTTTTTATGACTACGTAAAAAATGAAATTAAAAATAAAAAATCATTAAAAGTCATCATAATTTTCACGGTCCTTTTTATCATTCACTATATCTTACGAACCATATATGATATTTGCATCATTGAGGTGTCATTCAACGTGTGTTAGCTTTTTTGTTATGTTTTTAATTTTATAAAAAAATCATTTCTGCTGCTTTTTCCATTTAAATTCTATTAAATGGAAAAAACGGCAGATGGGAAAAATTAGAGTTTTTTTCATAAAAAATAAATTTTTAACTTGATTTGCACAGCTCAGTAATAAATGTTTATATAATTTATACATTCCTGATAGTTTTCGAAGAGAAACTGGTCAAATTTTTTTGCATGATCCAAAAAAAACCTAAAAAACGGCTCGTGAAAAATCACAAATTCAATGATTATGCCGAAGTCATGGCAATTTTGAACGAAATTATTTAAAATGGACACCTTGCGAGAAAACCTCTTCAGTGAGCGTAATAACAAGAATGCATTCATTTTTGCTAGCGCGCTTTTGTCCTTCAAGCATCTATATAAAAATAACAAATAACGTAAAAAAGGCTTTATAGCCCGCCCCCTCCGATTTATCTGCGTGAATAGTCAATCAAACCAATCCACCCCCCACCCAACAAAAACCTTACGTAATCAATGAACGCTACAGTAGATGATATGATTGATATTAGCTCATTTCAATTACGGTTATGAGTACCTCTCATTATTATTATTTAAAGTAGTAGTATTTTCATAATTTCTTTTGAGTTTAATATTTTTAATATTCATGTAGATATTACTGGGAAGTTGACCGTGTGGACCTCAAGGGTCGCACCTCGCGGCTTGTTCTTCTTCACTTTCACTCTCTTCCTCTATTAAGTTTCACTCGATGTTCTCATCTGTGGTTTCTTCGAAAACGGCGATGTCATTATAAACGTCAACATAATCATTCCACATTTCAGTTACGATTTGTAACCGAAAATTCAAATCGCGTACCCAGACAGACAATGGCAGATTGTATTGTTCAGAATTTTGTTCTTCTTGATGTAGCAGCACTGATAAATTCTGCGCGTTTTTGTTTTGCACCACATCGAGATCCTAATCTCAAACGTACTTCTCAAAAAGATCTGAAGTCATTCAAGCTTTCCGATTGTTTGGATAGTCTTCTATTGATCTAACGCCACTGAAGCATCTTGACCGTTTTAACTCTCCTATCATTAGCAACTTTTTCTAGATGCATTTTCTGTTAGGAGAATTGTTATTCTATCTTTTGACAGTTTGCCACCCTTACAAGATTCACCTTTGAATCAATTTATCACATAGCTCGGTTTCATAAACGTTAAATATATCATAATCTGTAAATTGTTTACGTAAATTAGGCCACACTGATGTTAACCAATTTGCCACAGAATTTTGGTCAACAGATGAGGATCATCCAGTTATCCTGCCGAACACTAGATTGTGTCTAGATTTAAATCGATTTATCCAGCCTGGAATGCATGTTAAATTTAAATTAAACTATTTAACGATAGAGTTCACTTTCTCCACTAACATGAAACTATTGATTGGTAGTTCCCAATTATTTTGTGTTTTAAACCATTGCATTAAAGCATGCTTAATATTGGCTTGTGTTGATTCCGGAAGGCGTTTTAGTTTCAAAATATTCGAATTGAAAGATTCCTTAATTTTTGTTTTGTTTTTATAAACCATCTATACTGTCTTATAATCGATACTAAATTGTTTTGCGAGGGACGAGTTTCACTTACAGTTTTTTAGTTTACAAACAATAGCACAAATGCTTTACGGTGTTGATTTTTTCTTGGTTCTCTTGTGAAAAGAACAATCGCTACGTATCTAGGGATGTAACATCGCTCATAAAAAAACATCGATGTTAGAACATCGATTTTTTGAAAAATGAAACATCGATGTTAGACATATCGAAGTTTATAAACGATATATTGATGTTTTTTTTAGCAGAAATGAGACGCTACTTAATTTATTTTAACATTTATCTTTAAAGAATAATCATTTTATTTCCACGGAAAACAAGTATGTATTTATTATTTTAACATAGAATTTAAAAATAATAATTTTGACAACCTGGTTCCTAGTAAGCGGTTTCTCTCCTGGGTGTTTGTAGCTCCAGCTTCAGAGAATGACCGCTCACTGGGTACCGAAGTTGCCACGATAGGCAAATAGGTCATAGCTAAATTATGAAGCCTGGGAAATAACCCCTTCATGTCATCCCACATCTCCAACGCATTTCCCTTTATAGGAGTAACAGTAGATGACATGAACATATGAAATTCGGTTTCTGCTTTAGTTGTATCTTGCGTATTTTTTTCCATATTATTGTGCGTCAATATTTTATGGTAGCTCCATATATCACTTTCATTACTATCGCCTTTTTCTGATTCGTCAGAAGACTCATTTGCGCTCGTTTCATTACTCATTAAGTAATTTTTTATGTAATTTATAACTTTTCCCTTCGCAATAGGATCTTTAAAATGCATTAGCTTGAAACGAGGATCCAAGGTGGTAGCAATTGTCAACGATGAACATTGCTCTAGTTTGTCAAATCTCTTTGGTACTTCCTTGTCAATTTCTGCTTTTAATGAAAGGGTGCATTCAAATGTTGGTCAATATTTATCTAGCATGTTTCGTGAGCAGCTTACACGAGGAATGATTTAACTCAATGTGATAAAATTTTGCCCACAAATATCTTTTGTCAATCTCTCAAAGAGTTGCGAAAATTGTGTGTGTAGCTGACATCGTTCATAAAACATCGTTCATGAAGAACGATGTTACATCGATGTTTTAGGTTTCGATATCGATGTTAAAACATCGATGTTTATGAACGATGTATCGATGTTTGAAAAACATCGATGTATCGTTTGCATCCCTATACGTATCCCAAAACTATTCGTACACTACTATGGTCGCCGAAACAAAAGTCTAACATAAGTGGCTGTCGAAGCATGGTCACTTATGTGATCATGTTTACACTTATGTTCATGATTACACTTATTTTCAACAATAATTACTTATAAGATATTTTTGATATGAAATGTGTAAAGGATTTGTATGGTTGCCAAAATTCACCACCGAGTATGGAGTCGCCAGTGGTGGTTAGGTGATAGTTTAGACCAGAACACTAGATGTGCTAACTCGTGTTGATTCTATCAAATGTAATGGACGTGTATTTTAACTTAAGAAATAAGGTGTAATCGATTGTATTTGGAAGTATAGGTGTCATTGCACTTCCTGTACACGTTTAATTTGTTTCAGGACTTCTCGTGCACCCAACTGATATGAACTGCTCGGCAGCCGTTGCTGTTTAAGAATTTTCATTTCGGAAAGGAAAACGCTTCAGCTTATCGAGGCTCGATACTTTTTGAACGTACATAATAGGTAGATACAATGCTAGCATTAATGGAAGATATCCTGATTGGAGCTGTAAAGCAGCAAAGTTCGTTTGAAAAGACTACCTAACTTTAATCACGACGCTCAAAGTAAGCAAATGTTGATTACCGATTCCAGACCATCCAAAAGTAAATCAACCACGGTTAACAATTTTGATTATTGCATTTTCTGTTAGCGGCTTGGATACTGATGATACACCTGCACAGCCAAAAAGGAAGATTCTTGTTTTTCAAAAATCTGAAGAAGAGTAAAGTCTTATTGTTAACTTCCCAGTATAAAGGAAAGTTATTGTAATCGGTCCGAAAATCGAAATCGAAATTTTCTGCATATTTTCACGTTTTAGGGACTTAGGAGTAATTTAAAAGTATTTTTAAAAAGAAGTAATATTGTTGTATTGGTTACATATTATGTATATGTGTACATACCTACGTTCGGATCATTTCTTGAAAGATATCTTACGAAGCAAAGTCGTATCGATTTTTTAAGGTGTCAATTGAAGTGGCGCTTTAGCAATGACTTGAGCTGATTAAATTTTTGTAACATTCAGTTCAGAAGTTTTTATGCTTCAAGGTATTTCTGTCAAGCATGACATCTCACAAACGAAACTTTGTTTTAACGTCATTGAGATGTCAGTCGAAATGTCTTAACATTTTAATGAGTTTATCAAATTTTCGATCAATAATATAGCCGTATTTATAGTCAATATAAAATGCAAACATGGATTGTTTTTTAAAATTTCAAATGAATAAATTTGCAATTCTTTTTTAATAATTGCAAAAGATATTCATATAACGACACACAGACTCATTCCACTTACTGTAATGTCTCATTATCATTATTTAAAGTGTTATCATTTTTATTACTGTTATTAATTATTATGTAGTACTGGATAGTTTTTCACGGCATTACTAATGTTTTTGAGGTTCAAGCTGTTAGGCATGTTATTTATGTTTGAAATAATTTACTATTTTTCTATTAAATTCGAAATGTCGGTACTAATTAATGCACAGAATCCTTTCTATTTAATTTCGTCCTCATTATTACATCGCTGTACTAAACCTATCTGACTTTCCTTTGTCTAATTTATGTTAGATCAATTTACACGGTTTACACTTCGGTTGTGCATATATAATTATTTTTATCAATGCTACGTTTTTGTACGGATTTGGTTTGGATTGTTTTTTGAAGAACGTATCTACCGTTCAAATTAAGGGATTGGTAAGTTTGTAATTTACTGTGAATATGTATATATTAATTGCAATGATATTAGAAAGCTAACGACATTTATCCATCATTCTCATCATTCATATTCTGCTTTTGAAAATTTCTTAAGAAATCAATAAAATTATTTTTGCTGGATAAGTTACGTGTCTAGTAGGAACAGAGATTTGGTTTGGACATTAAAAATCACATTTATTTTATAACCGTGGCGCAATTGGCTAGCGCGTTCGGCTGTTAGCCGAAAGGTTGGTGGTTCGAGCCCACCCGGGGGCGCGCTTTTTCAATTGTTTTTGATTTGTATTTCAAAAATTGAAAAAACAAGCTAACTTTATATTTCAAAGAAAGTTCACTGGAACCAGTAATTTAAAAAAAATTGATCATTCTTTTGGAATCTTTTCTCCTTTTTATGTATTCTTCCTGCATATGAGGACCACAGAGGAAAAACGTGCTAATTCATTATTATAAATTTTAGTGCGGCAAACACGATAATGAGGCCAAAGTAAAAGAAAATGCCTCAAAAATGCGATTGGAAAAAGCTTTTAGGGGGAAAACGTGATAGCTCGACCGCTACGAAGATAGAACGTGTTAACGTGAGGAACACACTGGGTTCTCTCTAATCCAAAATCACGCGCTCTCTTCTCACTATCACTCACTTGTTCGCAAACTCCTAAGTTATCAAATAGAGTTTATTTTACATTTTACCTGTTGCTGTTTCAAGCATAGCATAAAGAATATATAGCACGGACACTAGAGCCAAATTTCCGCACATATGCTATACAGCTTGTTCTGTGCAATTGTGCACGAGTATTAGTGATCTAATTTGCATTGGCGCACATGTTTTCGCACACTAATTCGGTCCCGGTGTGTATACGTACATGAATTGCTGACACAATTGCGGCCTCGCCACAATACATTTAACCAATTCCACATGGAGAAATTGTGTTGTGAGCCTTCACTCGTTCTTTCGCGCGATCTTAAAAACGAAAAGCCGAGCTCTCTCTCAAGGACGGGCAATTTTCGCAGCTTTTGTCTCATGTTTTTTTTGACAGTTCGGAGTGTCTGTGCTATATATTACATTATTTTTGGAACGTGAGTATTAACTTGTAAGTGTCTGGCATGGATGAGCCTGCTTCATCATCATTAGACAATGACCGTAAAATCTTCAAAGAAGTGGGAACAAACGAAAAGACTTTGAGACGTTCTCAAAAAAATTCAATTCCAGGGGCATGGGCTAGATAAGAGCTGTAATTGCAAACGTTGTGAAGTTCGATCAAAAAACGATCATATGAAGTTTTAATCTAATTAAAAACTGGAATGATCAGAGTTCACATTTGACTGGCTTCATGAGCATGACTCTTGTCTGAAGCGGTCTTCCAAATTGGCTGAACAGAAAAGTCGACCCGAATCAGAAAATTGTAGTTTTAATTACAATTTTTGTGTGAGTCGCGGAAGTTGAATTGGACGAATTCCTTTGTGCAAATCTCATTTCCCATCTATATATGGCGTTACAAGACGAAGAATTTGTGGCGGCTACGGCTTAGACGCCTTTCAACTTGTGTCCCTTTTCTTGCATTGCATTGTTTGGATTTCGGTGACACAAAAAGGTCCCAATGTAAAATGTATTATGGGATACAGATGCGACTGGTTGCAACATTGGACAAGTGTCTATGCATCATGCAAAGCAATGCGAAACAGATGTGGCCGCTTAGATGCCAGGGACCACACAAGAAAAAGGACAGTCGGTCAGAACACACGCTTGGCTAGAGTCGCGATCGTCGCAGAGCCCGCTCCGAAGTCGCCTTTTATACGCCGTTAGCATCAAATAGTTAATAAAAATTGTTATCGTTATTAATTGACTGTTTTATTACTCGGCACCTGTCTCCCCACAGATTCAAACTATTCAGTCGAGTATATTGAAAAGTGGGCTTTCACCAAGAAATTTGCAAGGGAAACACGTAAACCGTCCCCAAGGAATTTTCGAAGACACACATGGAGAAATTGTGTTGTGTGCTTTTACTCGTTCTTTCGCGCGCGATCTTAAAAACGAAAAGCCGAGCTCTCTTTCTCAAGGATGGACAATTTTTGCAGCGTTTGTCTCATGTTTTTTTGACAACTCGGAGTGGTCCTATATATTACATTATTTTTTGAACGTGAGTTTCAACTTGTAAGAGTCTGGCATGGATGAGCCTGCTTCATCATCATTAGACGATGACCGTGTTCGTGCTGGAATGTTAAAATCTTCAAAAAAATGGAGACAAACAAAAAGACTTTTCGGCGTCAAAAAAATTAAAATCCAGGGGCATGGGCTAGATAAGAGCTGTAATTGCAAATGTTGCTTTGAAAATGTCTGTGAAGTTCGATCAAAAAACGATCATGCGAAATTTTAATCTAATTAAAAACTGGAATGATCAGAGTTCACATTTGACTAGCTTCATAAGCATGACCCTTGTCTGAAGCGGTCTTCCAAATTGGCTGAACAGAAAAGTCGACCCGAATTAGGAAATTGTAGTTTTAATTACAATTTTGGTGTGAGTCGCGGAAGTTGAATTGGTGTTTAAATCTTCTTTCCCATCTATATATGGCATAACAAGACGAAGGATTCAAACTATTCAGTCGAGTATAATGAAAAGTGGGCTTTCACCAAGAAATTTACAAGGGAAACATGTAAAACGTCCTCAAGGAATATTTGAAGACACATCGAAAATTATTAAAGACCACATAATATCGTTCGAAAGGAGAGACAGCTTCAAAAAAACTTTAAAAGTCTTCCTTCTATAAGAGCTCAACATTGGCAAGTACCTGCAAATCATGTGAATTACGAATATTATCGTCACATTTTCAACAACTGTTTTAATATAAATTTCAGGTACACTAGAAAGAACACATGCAGTACGCATGATGTGTTTACAAACAAAGTAAAGGAGGTGACTGATTCAAGGGTGAGGAAACGATTGAAGTCTTTGTAAAAACATCATCTCTTGAAAACTTAGTTTTTACAGTAGAAAAAGATACTTTCGAAAGAAGAGTCGTATTGACAAACGTATAGAAGGAAATGCATGGACTCTAACAAAAATTTAGTAATAAGTCTAAGTAGTAATATTAATTCTAGCGACGTAATAGCTGGTACAGACGCTAGCTCTCACTCTACACCTTTAATGTGTATCGCCTTGAAGGTTCTATACGTATTCTGAAACAATTGCTAAGAAAGGAAATAACGAGATTTGTTCGTTTCTTTATGATTATTTCAAGCATCACTTGCCATTTTAATTGCAACATTTTTATATCTTTGCGATTCATTTGCAGGACAAAATAAAAATTGGACCATAATAAGTAGACTGGATTATGTCGGGAAAAGCGATTTGATTCTGTTACAGTCACTTTTCCGAAACGCAGAAATTCACAAATGGACTGTGACAAAGATATGAAGTTGGTGGATGAAAATATCAAAGCTGAAGTTCGAAACGATAAGATGAAATATTTCAAGCAATTGAAAATGCAAACCTTTGCCATTTTACATGGAAAAACTGGACCAGTACCTTGTTCGAGACGGAGCAAAGTTTATCGAAAAAAAAACAATTTAAGCTAAAATCAGGCAACTGAAGTTTAGTGTGTCACAGGGATACTTTTTCCGAACTCCACAAGTCAAAAAGCACGAGGGAATGAAATAGCTGATGTTGGAAGATGCAGCAATTGAGACAAGCAGTGACATCAACAGCTTCAGGAAAATGGATTTTTTATTCCTTTAACAAGGTTTACAAGGTCTCTTCCCATTCCCAATGAGTAATATAATGATTTGCAACATTCAAAGCAATTTTATGGCAGCAGAGAACTAAAGAAAGTTCTTTGTGAAACTAGAAGAAATAATGGAAACATAAACTTACCGACGGCCTTTTCGCCAAAATGCGCAGTTAACGCCAATCGAATACTTTCAATGAAGTTTAAAGGCCCTACTCGTTTTTTACATCTAACTCTTATCACATTTCCTGTAGAACCTTTACAAGCAAACAAGTTTAGTAAAAGCCCAAATCTTGTTTCCGAAACGTCCAGTCTTTTGGCTATGCATTCCTCATTAGGACCATCTACTTTTCCAACATAGCTATGATTTTGAACTTTGCCATCCTTAGTGATTTTTAAATTGTATATGCCTTCACAGTTCGATTCGATAACCGGAAAAGGACCGGCACCAGCTCCTATTGCTAATATATCACTTTTAACAATCGGAATGCATTTTTGGACGATTTCTTTAATATCATATATTTTTGTAAGATCCGGTGTTGGTAGAAGATATGGTGGACCACCCACTTCGATTAAGGTCGGAGACCCACCAAGACCTAAATGAAACATCGTAATGGAAGCGAATGAAAAGTTGAAGAAATATGAATTACCTGCAGCAGCCAGTCCATATGGATGCTCCTGTAGATTGGGGCACTTTACTATATGAACTTCTACTTCTGCAAAGTTTTCGGGAAGTTTTCTGGCTAGCACTGTAAAATAAGTATATATTTGAAATTAACTGTTTTATAAAACACAAAGTAAGCACTATGATTTATTGATTGATATTGTGCATTGTAAATTAAGTTACTTTCAGGCTTTCGTAGGGTACACACTTGAAAGTTATAAAATCCGATAGAAAACTTACAATGTATGCGAATAAGACTCGCCATATCATAAACGACCCGCAATAAGGACTTAAGGGGTCTACCCTCTTTTAGCAGTGTAAAAACGAGTTATTTTTAATTTTTTTTCGATAGATTTAAATTATAAATGTTGATAAGAAAGGGGTTAAACTCAATAAATTCACTCTCGTAATACACAAAAAAATATTTTTTATTCATTTATGTGAGTTTTTATCAATGAAAATTCTGGTTGAAAAAATGTCGAAAAAACGAGAGGGGTGTGCGCTGTTGATGAAGTTTTCGAGATGGTTGGTCTCGAACAAAAAAATCAAATAGTTTTAGCTTCAGTATGTTGATAGCTATAGCGCGAATACGGCGATTTTCGATTTTTGCAAAATTGACAAAATGGCGGACATTTTTCGAAAAATTACCAAAAAACATGCTTTTTCCCATCGTTTTTGGCCAAAAAAAAAACATTTCAAATCAAAATTTCGAAAACCCTTCCATTCGCGCTATAGATGTAGTCATAAAAATGTCTGGTAAAAATTTGGTGAGAATCGGTTCAGTAGTTCCCAAGATTTCATCAACGCGGCGTCGAAAAATGTTGTTTCGAGAAAAAAGCGGTTGAAGTTTATTTTAATGAACAATCGCGCCCGGGTAACAAAGTTAAAGTTGCCCAAAGATACAGTTAGACTGCTCGGATCTTTATAACATTTTAATATGATATTTCTGTATGTATATGCTTTCCAAAAATGCAATTAAAAAATCGATTCTTTGAAAACTGTAAAGAGGGTAAACCCCTTAAATTAGTGTGTGTATAGTTTTGAGGGTTCAACAATAAGTGCGTAAACTTATTGTTGAATTGCGTGAAAAGTATTTGTTGGCACTTGCACCAAAAATACTGCTACTTTTGGCCTGCTGTTAATCAATCAAGCATTTATACTCTATAATTAACCAACTGGAAAGCACGAGCAGGTACACATATGTAAATGAAACTCGATGAACAGCTATTAAGAAGTGAGATTGAAAAATTGCTGGCAATTAGGAATTTACTTAGAATTATGTGAACAATTATAATATGAAATTAAGAATTACTAATTTTATTTTATTGAAACTATACAAACACAAAAAACACTAAAATACTTATATTATAAAGTGAATTAAACTATGTTTTAGACACGTCCCGATTTTTCTTACAAATAGTCTTGTTGTTGAAGGCAAACCTTTTAATAAATACATGAAAGATTAATTATATTTCTATAAACTTTACCTTATACACTTTTTAAATAGTATGAAAGCAATATAAAACTGCGGGTTTGTAGAATTAAATAAAGAAAATAATAGTTTGTTGATAATAAAACAAAATAGGCATTCTTTAATGAAAAAAAGAGATCACAAGATCAAGCCAATTTATTTAAAAAAAATATATATCAGTCATAAACATAATGCATACTTTAAAACAAATCACATTTACGTAAATTCGTTTGCATTAAGCTTGTTACTGTTATTTAGCTTGCCTATCTTCAATCTTTCGTATGTCATGGCTGTTGCTAGTTGATTCATGATAAGCATTGTTACGTTAAGGTTTTGAAATACACAATTAGATTGCGTTTTAAATTGTTTTCTCGGCAGATAAGCCGCGTTAAAAAATACAGTCAATATAGTCTCCATCATTAACGTACGAGTAAATTGCATCTTCAGAATAAATAACTAGGCCTTCTTCTTGTTCTTATTTGTTAGATCAATGTAGAATTCCTACCCGAACGTTGTTTTCACAAATATTTTCTTCTTCATTTTATAAACATTGTACCTTGTCCGAAGTTAATATCGTGGGCATTTTTTGAATATATATTTAAACTAAATTCAATAAACGATATCTATTGGCAAAAATTACAAATTCAAACTTTCTTCTTTCATTTCTTGGTGATAGCCTAGTTACACTATAACAAAAACACGTGTTTATGATTGACGCATTTGTCAACATCTCGAAATATGCATGAAGATGGTTTTGCTTGTCGTATATCTGGAAAAAAAACTGTTGAACAGTAGAAGATTTACAATATGGACGCACAGTTCTTTTAAATAGCTTCATCTAGTATAGGAATATCGTAATAAGAGCTGAAATTGATTCAAAATGAGATAGTTTTACGAAAATGCGTTCTTGAAAGAGGTGAAGAAACACGAAAACTGCGGCAAAACACTAAAAAAAACTGTGCGGATAAATGAAAATGGTTGCAGCAACCCCATTATTACCCTTAAATAACAAAACAATTAGGAACTTATATTTGGAGCTGGTCTTTTGACCAATTCAATGTGGTGTATTAGAAAATACATCTGTTGCCTACGATAGCTTTGATTCTTAACTTGTTTGTTGTGAAAACAGCCTCGCAAATGTGTGCTAAAATTTTTATGCAATGTGTGTTTGCATGACTTTACAGAGTTCCATTCCTTGGCATTCCCTTTAAGTCAGTTGGAATTTCTTGTGTCTTCCATCTTGATTTTTTTTCATGCTTTCTTTCCCGCTAAAAACTCCAACCCGTGTACAGGGGCAGTCTCACACACCAGCCTCAGCTCAATTCTTCACCAGTTTGGAGTACACAACTTTTTGGTGCGACCCATGGTTTCGGAGATATGGGGGTGTTTTACATATTTTTCAAAATGGCGCCCAAAAGATCTAGAAACTTGAAGCTCAGAAACACATGTCCTGTTTGGATGAATGGAATTGGGTAATCTTCAGTGATGAATAAAGTTAAATTTAGATGGGTCTGGCGGATGTCAGTGTTATTGGTCAATTTATACCAGGAAAAAGAAGTTCGCTTCATGGGACTCCCTGGTGAGGTTTCTGCTATGATTTGGACCGCATGTTTATGTACAGAAAGAGTCTTTCAGTGGCGGCTCTACCTTTGGGGCTAGTGGGGCTCAGCCCCACCACTTATTGATGAGCCTATATAAGTGTAAATGTAATAAAATATCATTAGAGATTTCAATATAGTTTTCATAATTTAATTTTTCAAAATATAATGTAGCATTTTTTTCGTCCATGCTGTAGCTTACTTTTACATAAGCTTCTTGCCACGCACTGTAGAACAATTTGTTTTTCTCTTCGACTCGCTTCGTTGTGCCTGCGCCGAGTAAAAGCTGAGAGTGAAATTCAAACTTATTTTCTCTTTGACAATTTTCCACCTTTATTACGAGGAAAGGGCTACATGGATTTTGCCCCAGAAAAGAGTATTTCAATTTGAATGGCTGCGTGAATTCTATGCTGAAGCGGCGGGAGTGTGCGTGTTTGAAATACATGTGTATACATCGTGGACGGGCTAATCATATGCAGCCCGTTCAGTGCTTCGACAACTTTTAGTCTTGGCATGGTCTGGGTAATACTTTTGAGCAGGCATGAGCAACATTTTTTTACGACGGGCCGAAGGGGGTGAAGGTGATGACTGTTAATGCAAAAGTAGTCTCATCAGTGTAGTGCATGGTATTAGTACTTAGTGTGCCTTCGTACTGTTTGTAGTGTTTGGTATTTTTTAAAGTTTTGTAGTGCTTAAAGTTTGTTTCAGAAAAGGGTTCTTCAGGTTATGGTATTTATGATTTGGATTAAATAAATAATTAACAAGATTTTCCTTGCATGTGTTAAAACTTGCTAGAAGTTTGAATTTCAATTTTAGTAAAAAAATTCGGTATTTTCAAAATATGAATTCGGAAGAAAATTTAATTAATATTAATATTACGCTATTCGAACGAAATGTTTCAAAAAATGTCTTCCATTGTTCAGCTTTACAGTTTTTTTAAAGATAATAACCTTTGTTCGTCTTTCCAAGAAACAAGTAAGTTATTAGAAATAGTTTTAACAACGCCGGTTAATACTTCCGAGTCGGAAAGATGCGTCAATACTCTAAAAAATATCAAAAGCTACAAATCGAGCACCATGGACCAAATTCGTCCCAATTCGCTTGCAGTACTCTCTGTATGTAATAAATTCATTAAAGAAATACCCAAAATGAATGAAAGGGTGATTGACTTGTTTGCTAAACAAAAAAATCGACGTGCTGAATATTTATACAAATAAAACGTCTAGATGAAAGAAATTGCTTTTGTTGTTGATGTTGATTGAAGGACTATATACAATGTAAAACTGTTTTTGCTGAATTTAAATATTGATGGTTTTTGCTCTTGTTATTGTTATTTTTGTTGAATTTATTTATTACTAGTTTTTTCGATTGTTATTGTTGTTTTTGTTGCATTTATTTTAGTAGAGAAATTATTTATTTTGAAAAGTGCGATAGGCCTAAAAGTTGTTTCGTTGGAAGAATTCAAATGGATTAAACAATTTTTTTTTATTCAGAGTGCACTGAAGTTTTATTAAAGCTTTAAATGTTATTCAAAACACGATAATAGGAATATATCTTTGATTGCCAGCGAATCTACTTTTGGGGAAACCGATCACTTAAAATCGCTTAACGCTCCACATGTGGTACCTCTTGGGTGGAGTGGAAACTCACATAAGAACTTATATTAGTGATAGAAAAATTCGTACCAGTAGCCCCACCATACTTAACTCCCACGAGCCGCCACTGAGAAAGACTCCTATGTGTTTCATAACAACATGAATGATCTCAGAGTCTTACATTAATGTCGATTTTGTGACAAATCACCGCGAAGAAAACTTCACTTTCCAGCAGGATAACGCACCAACCAACCGTTCTCGTGTGTATGTAATGTTATTTTCGGATAGAAATATAGAGCTCCTCGGCTCGGACGCCTGAAATGCTGTTTTAATTCTAACCGAAAACGTATATTAGCGCAAAAAATCTACAATGATGGACGCCAGCATGAGAAGTTCCAGGATATAACGAATAATATTAACGACACCTGGAAGTCGATACCTTTTGACATTATGAAGAACCTCATAAGGATTAAACTCTGTTGAGTATTTGAAATAATTTACTATAAAGAAGGCAACACCATATACTGGAATAACTTTACTTCCCACTTTTTTCGGAAAATTGTTGCTTTTCGTGTCTTTATAGCTTTTTCCTCTTGCTTGGCATATCTATATCAGGTTTTCAAAAGCTCAGTCGCACCGAATGAAATATATCCTTGAATTCTTTTTTTACATTTCTTTCGATAAGTTTTAAAGTTTTGATTATGTAATAAACTTTAAAATCATAAATTTCAACGCATTTATAGGTAATTCCTCACTAAGGTTTTACTCGAATGAAGATTTTAATAATTGCGATCATATATCATCAAATCAATTAGGTATCAGTACATTGGTGCCAAAAATTTCACACTTGCGCATTAGACACAAAAAAAATCCAGCTGTTATTCGAATCTGTAATGGATAAGTAAAACATTCATGGCCCGACCCCCTTGATGACTTGATTTTTTTGCCGGTTTATAAATCGAACCAGAATTACAAACACTGCCTTTTCAAAAAGGTGAGTTGTCACATTTATCCATTATTTATTGTGAGCATGCTTTCGACCCAATTTTACTGTTGTATCTAGATACTTTTTGTGCACATTTCGAAACGTGTTTCCTTTCCACTCACCCGTCTTAACATCTTCCAATGATGGAACGTGCAATGTTTTCTCCTCAAAAAGTAAGCTTTCAGTATTTAAGGCACTCATTTTTAGCGGCGATGACACTTTATCGTGAAAGAACTTCGCAAAAAAACCTATTTACCGAGCGAATTGAACACTTTTATTGCCAATATCAAGAATAATTGCAGTATGTTACTTCTCACTGTTAAACAGGTCAGACTTTAGTATCTTATTCCTGAGCACCCGAGACAAAAATTATTAATGCCGGCCAAAGTCTGATTGAGACTAAATAAAATTTGAATAAAGTTGCTCGCGTTTTGCTTTCTCGGTTTAAAGCTCCGTGCTCGCGCGCAATGTTGCTAAGCTTTGCGCAGCATGCCCTCATTTGTCGTATCTGTATCTCAAATGATAAGCAGATAAACTTCATGTAACTACTTAAAAAGCTTATCTGGAAGCAGCTACTGTCTTAAAATTCAAGATACCAAGTTGTAAACGTATCAACACAATCTGGTTCAAACGTGCGAATAGTGGAAAGCAAATCTGTCATTTCAAATGGAGTGTATTGAAATTTTTTGTGGAGAAAATAATATATTCCTTCCTTCCTTCTGGTAAAGCCACCGCTGGTGATACTAACTTTTGGCGGCATTTATTACCAACGCAATGCAAATAATTTAAAAAACCATTAGTTGAATGTAAGGCTGGACGCAAACGTGCTGGTCGCTTTCTTTTCTTACCGACAACTAGTGTCCGACCGAAGCTTCGGCTTCGGCCACCTTCGGCCACAAACAGCACCTTCCGCCACACATTCTGCTTCGGCCAAAATTAGCCGAAGGTGTGACCGAAGCCGAAGCAGTTTGCAAAATATGCAGTAAGTTACTATCTCTCGGTAGCTCACTGCCAAAAAAGCAGACGATTACAAACATAAAGAACCATTTGCGAAAAATTCACAAAATTGAATGGGCAGTGTTTTATGGAGTCAGTACTAAATACAAACAATTGCTTAAATTCAAAAAGTCTGATACCATGAACGCTGTCCAAGATGCTAAAAAGGAAAGTAAACAAATTACTTTGCCAAGTATTATTGAAAAAAAAATGTGTTCAATATGGTCTGATAATCATCCGGCATATTTACGCATCGATAAATGCATTATGGACTTTATAATCGTAGACATGCTTCCATATAATCTCGTTCAAGGGGAAGCATTTCGCAGACTTAATTTTACTGGTCCTGAGAGTCCAATAAGGTACAGACAAAAGTCCGAGAAATACTTTAGAACGCCTTTGATGCCAGCTACCTACGAACAAGTAAAAGCAAAAGTCATACTGCTTTTAGAAAAGGCTGAATGGATCAGTTTCTCCACAGATATATGGAGTAATGCCACAAAAACATGCTCACTTTTGAATTTCACGGCACACTTCATTGCAGGTTCCAGAAGGGAAAAAGTAATTCTAGTGGC
Source organism: Oxycera nigricornis (assembly GCA_963942545.1). Classification (NCBI taxonomy): domain Eukaryota; kingdom Metazoa; phylum Arthropoda; class Insecta; order Diptera; family Stratiomyidae; genus Oxycera; species Oxycera nigricornis. Next base: position 80,612,446 of record OZ012659.1, read on the forward strand.
TAGCGTCATGAACGAAGACCATACCGGGCATTATATTGCGGAAAAAATTACTGAAACTGTTACCGAATATAATATCAAAGATAAAATCCATGTGGGAATTCGTGATAACGCTTCCAATATGAACGCGACCATGCGTTATGGAAACTTTGTTTCTATTGGTTGTGTGGCTCATACTCTACAGCTTGTGATCCATGGTGTAATTTTCAAAGAAACTGCCATAACGGTGATAGTGAAAAAGTGTCGCAAAATTGTAGGGCACTTTAAGAAAAGCGAACAAGCTGTTCGACATCTTAACAATTTTCGAGAAACATGTAACTTGCCTAAACATGCATTGATACAAGACGTCGAAACTCGGTGGAATAGCACTTATTTCATGTTGGAGAGGCTAAAAGAACCAAAAATTGCAGTAAATCTGTATATCGTAGAACGCGGTGGAATTGAAGTTCCAACTGCAGAAGAGTGGATACAAATTAGCAATTGCATAAACGTTTTAAAATGCTTTTATCAAGCAACTATTAATATTTCTAGAGATTCTGCATCAGTATCTTTGATCATACCATTGATTGCCATGCTTAATTTAAAACTTGGTCCGAATGATGAAGATTCAGAAGATGTAAGTGTGTTAAAAATTCGCTTGTGTGCGCTGCAGGTCAAATCTATGAAGACAGAAGGGCTAATTTACATGGCGAAAATGTTGATAAGCTTTCGTTTCGTTTTTAGCGTATAACATTAGACTTTTCAACTTTCAATTTTGAGCACTATAAGTTTATGATAAACCAAGATGGCAGTGTCGATAAGGTGGTGAAGTAACAAAAAATATATTTGATTGATCAAAGGAGTAGCTCTGAATTAAGCTATGTTTATTATTTTTGGTAAGGTACGATTTATTTATAAGTGTGTTTAAATTTTTGTCAATACTAAAAAGCTTGAAACAAAATAATAGTACAGTATTTTTATTGCTTTGAATGTTTTTCAGTTAGAATTTTGAGATTTGTAAGTATGATTGAACATTCGGCATCGGCTTCGGCTTCGGCCGAAGATTGTGACAAGCGCCGGATAATCGGCTTCTGCTTCGGCTTCGGCCAAAAATTGGCCTTCGGTCGGACACTACCGACAACACGACCAGATCGCCGTGCATTCTCCCTTGCTCGTGGCAGATTCGTATAAAATCGGGTTCTACGGCCACAAACTGGTTGGAATAAAATGCTACTACGGCACGGGAAGTTTGCTTCGTCAAAATGATAAAACTTAAGTTCAATTATCGTAGATTGCGAGGTGTCTTCGATGTGACGTGTTTCATTTGGTTCTGCTTGCACTTGACAAAAGGAGCCAAACTATGAGAATATTTGCTTAGCCGACAAAATTTTGTATTGACACTCATATATGAGTAATGAGGACAATTCACCAGTAAACATAACCCTATAGCCTCGAAAATATGTATTTATGATTGACGCATTTTAAAATGTTTCGAACTGTTTACATTGTACTGGAATTGTTTCGTTTGTCAGTTACACATGTTCAACAGTTGCGGGTCCAAAATAATGGATGCCTAAATATTTATACAAGCTTTTATGAAAAAATACAATCTTCAGAATGTCATTGTTCCTTTTGAAAACTAAAGGAAAGTCGATCAAAATATATTTGAAACAGTTTTTTGTATTCATACCTATTTGAATTCAATTTATTTTTCCTGCAGTGTAGAAACTCTTATTAGGCGCACTACATTTTCTTGACATGTTGTGTCAAACAGTGTGGTGAATTCGTAAATATCAACTAGCGACATCTATTGATGTTGCAATATAGATAACAACCTTGCTTTCATCTGTAATTTTGTCCAAATTACTTTTTGGAATTATTTTGTAAGTAGCTTCGAACCCAACAATGGTCAGAAAAACGAATTGAGACAAAAATACATATGTACTTTCCTGGGAAAGTAAATTGGCTATTATTTTTTTTTTTTTTCATGATACAAAGCAAATTATAATTATAAAAAAACTAATAGTCACAATAAATATTGTGGTGATACGCATACTATTACTTAAGTTCACCCTATCTAATGATGTTTTTCTGATGTGAATCAAAACGAATTAACATATATTTGATTTCAGCAGTTTTGTAATAATTAAGTGAAGCTGATTTTTTATTTTAATGAAAATCACTGCAAATCAAATCAATTTTCTTTCTAAATTTGGGGGAAAAACTTTCCAATCAGATTTGCATTTAACTCGATGCTTTTTTAATAAGAAATATTTAAAGCACTGATTGCTACAAGTGTAAGTTTGATTGAAAATAATTTAATATATTTTTTTAATTTAAGCAGTGTTTTTTTATTAAAATAAAACAAGAGTGCTGTAAAAATTATTGAAAATCTGTTCAAATTATACAAATGCTAAAACACTTTGACGGACACCACAATAACGTTATAAGAAAAAGTCAAATTACTTAATACTATTCGTATGAGCCCCTTATTAATAGTGACTGTTAATAGTTTGTTATTAACTTCCCAGTATATGGGAAGTTCTTGTAATCGCCTCGAAAATCGAAATTGAAATTTTCAATTTTTCTTTACGTTTTGAGGTCTATAGAGTATATATAAAGTGTTTTTAGAAAGGGAGATGTATGTGTGTGTGCGTGTACGTACGTACGTATGTGCGTTCGTGGACACTTTTTTCTACGAGCATAACTCACGTAAACAAAGTCGTATCGACTTCGTTAAGGTGTCAATCAAAGCGTCTTTGCAATCTTAAGAGCTGATTAGTTTTTGGAAAACTTCCGTCGGGGGGGGGGGGGTTTGCTGGTTTGCCCGTTTGAAGGTCATTTCTGTCATGCCTTATATCTCGCGAACCAAACATACGATTTCCTTTATCAAGGTGTCAATCGACGCGTATTGACATTTATGTGATTCCATCAAGTTTTTAAAAAGCCGAAGCCGTTTTCTAGTTTTTTGAAAAATAGTGCAAAAAATTAAGGTTTTTTTCAAAAACAATAAATTTTTAACCACATTTTCAAGCCGAAATAATCAATGTTTATAAAATAAAACAGTTTTTGTAAAAATATCATCAAAACTTTTTCTCATGATTACAAAAAAAATTAAATAAAAAAAAATCATTAACAGTCATCATGATCTTCAAGGTGATATTTGTCATGCGTTATATCTCGCGAATCAAACATACGATTTGCATAATTAAGATGTCAATCAACGCGTATTAACATTTTTGTGAGTCTATCAAATTTTTAAAAAAATCGTTGAAGCCATTTTTTAATTTAAGAAAAAAAAGTGCAAAAAATAGGTATTTTTCATAAACAATAAATTTTTAATCTGATTTACGGAACACAGTAATCAATTTTTATAAAATTTATATACTCCAAGCAGTGCTTGTAAAAACATAATCAAACTTTTTTCTCGTGATAAAAAAAACATTAAATTAAAAATAAAAACTCATTAACAGTCATCATGATCGTCAAGGTCATTTCTGTCATTCACTATATTTCACGAGCCAGATATAATATTTGCATCATTAAGGTGTCAATTGACGTGTATTAACATCTTTGTGATTTTTTTAACATCATAAAAATTCGTTTCAGCCGTTTTTTTCATTTTAATAGAAGAAAATGCGAAAAATTGGGGTTTTTTCATAAAAAATATTTTTTTAACCTGATTTGCACAAAATAGTAATAAATGTTTATAAAATTTATACATTCTTATCAGTTTTTGAAGAGAAACCGGCAAATTTTTTTTCCATGATAATGAAAAAAAAAATTGAAAATAAAAAATCATTTATAGTTATAATGTAAAGAGGGTTCATACGAATGATATTACCTTATATCTTTTATTCTAAATAAATTGCTGTAAATTCAATCAAAGTTCAATCTACCCGCATCCACCAAAAACCTTACGTTATCAATGGATACTCCCGTAGATGATATGATTAATATTAACTCATTCCTGTTACTGCTATGAATACCTTTCATTATTATTATTTAAAGTAGTAGTATTTTCGAAATTATGATTGTGTTTAATATTTTTAATGTTTATCTAGATATTACTGGTAAGTTGACCGTGTGGACCTCAAGGGTCGCACTTCGCGGCTTGTTTTTTTTTGGTGAAAATGAAAAAAAAAAAACACTTTAATTATTTATTTAATATGAAGTGAAAGAGAGTATTTGATTTTTACAAGGCTTATTTGCTTCAAGTGCAAATCACGTGGGAAAAATCCTTTACACTTCTTCATTAAATTTTTGAAAAAATATTTTTAATGAATTCATGCAACATTTAACATAATCGTGCAAATGGTATTAAACTTTGATTGATACTTTAACGCAATTATAGGAACTTTCCATGAGCTGTACAGTACGTAACGATAATTCATTGGGTATTTATGAACCAATGTGAAACGTAGACCATGATGAATCCCTTTGAAAGTAGTCATGATAAATTCGTAAAATTTTTACAATCAGGAGTTGTATCCAATATTTTTGACTAGCCTGCAGTCTCGATCCTGGAGAAGGTCTGCGGACTTCAATAGTTTGTTTACGTAAAGCGGATCGATCAAACCAGGTGCATGAAAGGCTAGGCAACCGCACAGTTCCAGCAATTTGGTTCTAGTGTTCGTGCTATATATTGTATATACTATTTCAATCATATAGCAAATCGCCATTAAGATTTTAAAACAAAAAGCTTGGTTGTTGAACCGAGACAACTGGAGACAATTCAGAAGAACAAGGCCCGGTTTGGGCTGTTGCGCCATTCATGTTTATGATAATCTTGGCTCACTTTTACTCTTATTTAAATTTGCAAGCTTTACAATTAGGTTATTTTTAACAGAACTATATTTCTCATTCCACATTTGGTCTAAATTAACACAATACAATAATACAGTGGCAAAATCAAACCCAAGCTGTTAAAAATATTGTGGTTTTGGATAGATAAGCATTTGACATCTCAATGCCGCTATCAACAATAATTGAAAATGGTGTTACTCTTATCATTTTGTTTCATTTTGCGAGTGAGTACGTAATTGAATTTAATAGGAATATTGACCTCTTCGCGATATGAGATGAACATATCAATGCATGTTTCTTTATTGAATTGTTCAATTCTCATTTTTTGTCTTTCGTAGGAAGTGAACTGTTTGTTCTTTTATTAAACATTTAATATTTGTTTGAAATCGTTAAAAAGTTCTAAACACCGTTAGAAAAAATGCCTTAAGCAGTGAAAATTATAATAGGTCATTGTTTGCAAACCAAACAGGTTTTACAAAAGTTGCACAAAATCTTGTGACAATAATTTTGCCAAAACACGTAGCTGGATCCTATATGTAACAAAAATAATTATAGATGTGGCACATGGAGACATCACGAAAAAACGCATTTAATTACATTCGTATATGGCGATGCGGAAAGAAGTGTACGTTTCGAGTGAAACATAAACGATATAACTTTGTAGGTCTCATTATCTCCAGAACGGTTAACTTCACGAATAAAATTCATTTCATCTTTGTTATAGGATATTTCGCAGTCTAAAAATTTGGCAATAGGAAGATTTTTTACACGAAAAACAATTTTGCAATTTTTGACCTATCGTAAATTTTTCAACGACACTCGGATCTATTGGGATCTAACACTTAGTACCACATTATTTGAGACCATATCATAATTTAACTTTACCGATATTTTTAAGGTTACGGTTTACGGTGAAGCAAAAGGTAACTAATACTTTTCGGATTTTGCCATTTTTGCTTTTGTTGGACTTGCGGATATCTTGGAAATCGTTATAACTCGTAAGTTTTTGTTTCCTGGGTTAGGCACTAGCGAGAGCTTACACGTCATTTTATGCTTAACTGAAACTCGTTTTAAGTTCATGATGTGTCTTTCTTTAATTCATGTATCAAAATGTATTTGATCTTCGTATCAATCTTTCTTTTAACATAAGATTTCAATAACAGTTTATAATTGTTTCGCTGGAAAATCATGAATTCATGAAGCTATCCATTAAAAGTCAATATTTGTATGCTCGATCCTCTATCGATAAAATATTAACAAATTGTTGAAGATATTCTTTCAATATATTATGTAGAATAGCTATTAGCATAGATAAATTCGTTTGAAATTTTGAAAATTTGGTAACAATGATATAGGAATTTAGTACAAACTTCCACGTGATAAAATTGTTTAACCCCTAGCTGCTCCAAGTCTCAAACATAACGTTTTTCCACATAGGGGCAGCTCATACCCTAAATACTGAAATGTTCACTATTAGAAATTTGAAAGCTACTTTTTATGCTACGATTTTAGAAATATTTTAATTTGAAATGAAAGTAAACTGTACAAAAATAAAACAAGTTTTTCACTAAAAATCCTAGTTTTTTTATATTGAAATTATATTTGAAATTTTAGCCGTTAACTTTTCAGATAAATCGCATAAGGAAAAGAATGGAAGTGAGAAAAAAAGTTATATTCTACTATTTTCAAAAATTTATTGGTTTGAATTTAAGTTGAAAAGGTAAGGAGCGCCTAGTTAAAATACATATCATTTTTGAGTTAAGTGAATGGGGCAATTTTACATCAATAAATATGTGATATATTACAGTAAAAAATCTAGAATAATTTGTGAAAATACGAGACAGAAACGTTTCCACCTACACCTGATACGTCTGTTACGCTTAGCAATAAAACGTTTTAATAAAAAGTTTAAATGAATGTCACTAGAAGCATTTGAATAAATACAGCTCACTGCTGTTATATTTTTTTGGTTAACATATGACCAATTTGAGTAAAAACTTATTGCCGTAAAATTTCTTTACGACGACTTTGATTGGGAATGAAAAAAATTGTTGTAGAAAGTTGCCATTTAAAAATTGAAGCGATAGAGCATGAACATCTAGTCAATTACACAGTTAACTCACAATATTTATCGATAATGCAAGAGATAGGTGCTATGCAAAACCTCAAGAATATATCATTTTGAAGAAATTAAAAAATTAAAATTCAAAAATTAAAATCACTTGAAATTTTGATTGCAGAGATGCAAGTTTGTTATTACAGTCTTTTATTATTTGTTTTTTTTTACATATGTATTTTTTTTAACTAAACACATGCCAAGATATTTTGCGTTTTGTTCCGACCGCTGAGAACACATCTACACCACATTCGGCATGTCGAAAGCGTTTCTTATTTTTGTTGTTGTCATATCAAAATTCCAAAGTTTACTTACTAACAAATTAATTTATGATCCATCCTTTGGCTGCAGATTGGATCTATTGACGGGTAGAAATATTAATTTTATCGCTATTAGACGACTTTGAACACGTGAAAAGTAAGCAAAACCATTATCAATAAATAAGTAAATCGTTTGACTTGGACTTACCAAACGATGGTCCTTCTCTCGAAACCATCTTTCGAAAAGATCGCAAGTCAACTTAGCTTTTGTTTTTGTTTCAAAAATATTCACATTGCTGGGAGAGATCAGATACCCTTAAAACATTGTGGATTAGCACTTTTCCCGATAACCTCCAATCTTAATTTTTCATTACCAGTAATACTTATAGTACTGGGGAATCGCTAAATGAACAGCAATGGTAGTTGACTGTTTAACTGGTTGACATCCTGAGACTAAGTTTTTTTTTACAATTTTTAATGTTGTGGTTCCTACTTTCCCCAGGGCTCTTTTTTGACAACAATATTATCTCCACCTTTCTCTCCAACATACGTTCTCATTCCCATAAATTTGCATGTATGGCAACTCCTTCTGACCACAATGCGCTCCCACTTGACCTCTTTCTCCAGGATAGGGCGCCTATTACCCTATCAATATCTCTGGCAAGCTCATGCAAGAAAGTTAATTGAGCCTTATTTGCAATATCTTCATCAAAAGTTCGTCGTATCCTTGTCAACGATGAAATATAAAGCATCCCAGCCAAAATCTATACCCACCAAGTAACTTAATACTATCATCATCAATGGCGCACCAGCCCAAATCGAGCCTTGGCCTCCCGAAGACACTGCCTCCAACTGTCTAGGTCCAGCGACCACGTCCTCCAATTAGCGAATCCCAGCAAGGATTCGCTGTCGTTGTCAACTGCATCCTCCCATCGTTTGCGTGGTTTTCCTGGTGGGCGGCTTCCTGTTGCTCGGCGTTTCATGGAGCGCTTGGGAATTCGCCTGTCATCCATACGCTCCACATGGCCAGCCCACTGAAGTCGTAGCAGTTTCGTCAGAATCGATACCGGTGGCTCGTCATAAAGAGCGTACAACTCATGGTTGTACCGGATTCGCCAGTCCGGTCCGTCCTTCACGGGCCCCAGAATACGTCTCAAAATGCGGCGTTCGAAGACGTCAATCCTTTTTTCTGAGGCTTGAGTCAAAGTCCATGTTTCACATCCGTAAATCAATACAGGACGGATGATCGTTTTATAGACGCGCAGCTTATTTTTTCGGTGCACTTTGCTACTTTTAATCACCGATAGGACTGAAAAATATATTTTATTGGCTAGACCAATTCGCCGTTCAATTTCGTCCTTTTCGTTCCCGTATTTGGCGAGGTTGACACCAAGATAAATAAAAGAGTTAACGCTTTCCACACTGTAGTTAGTTAGCGTCATGTTTTGTCTATTTGGCGTCTTTTTCCTTGACTGGGTCATATATTTGGTTTTGTTCACATTGACCCTTAGGCCGACTTGCCCAGTCGCTGACTCCAGCTCAGTAAACGCTTCTTTGGCACGAGATAGAGATCGGGCCATGACGTTGATGTCATCGGCGTACGCTACTATTTGAGTAGACTTAAAGAGTAGCGTTCCCGCATTGTCTACTTTAATCTTCCTGATGACATACTCTAGGGCCAAATTGAAGAGTATGGGGGCGAGGCCATCACCCTGTTTGAGACCTGAGCTGGTGTCGAAGCTTTGAGTCAGATCGCCTTGACATCTGACTTTAGATCGTGTGTCGGTCATCGTTAGTCTGGTCATTCGTATTAGTTTGATAGGTATCCCAAAATCAAGCATTATTTTATATAGTATATTTCGATCTATACTATCGTATGCTTGTTGGAAGTCTACGAAGACCTGGTGCACGTCAATATTGTATTCCCAGCACTTTTCCAGCACCTGTTTTACTGAGAATAGTTGATCTATCGTCGACATACCGGATCTGAAACCGCCTTGGTATTCGCCAATTATTGTGGAAGTGTACTGTGTCAATCTTTTATTAATAATTTTGGTCAGGATCTTGTAGGACGTACACAGCAGTGAAATGCCTCTGTAGTTGTCACATCTAAGCTTATCTCCTTTCTTATGTATGGGACATATGATGGCCGTCCGCCAATCATCAGGTAATTTTTCATCGACCCATGCCTTGGAGATGATCTGGTGGAGGCGGTGTGTTAGTATTGGTCCACCTTTTTGAAGGAGATCTGCTGGTAAATTGTTGATTCCGGGTGCTTTATTTGGTTTTTGCTGTTGTATGTTTGCTTGCACCTCTTCAATAGATGGTATTGACGAAGATGGACTGCATAGGTCAGCATCTTCAGGAATCGTTATTGGCAGGGATGTAGATACTGATGGTGGATTTAGTAGCTCAGAAAAATATTCAGTCCACCTGTGATTGATGTCGTCTGGGTCGCTTAAAATATTTCCCTGCTTGTCTCTACATAGGCTTGATTGCGGCTTGTAGCCTTGTCTAAGTCGCTTCAATGCTGCATAGGCGTCCCGTGTGTCGTTTCTGCACATATCGTCATTGATCCTTTGGATAGTCTAGTTGTTATAGGTTCTACGCTTGCGTCTGACTATTTTTTTAGCTAACCGTCTTAGCTCGTCATATTTTTGCTTCTTGGCTCTTGTCGGTCTTTCAATGTATTGTAAATAGGCTTCTTTTTTACTTTTGAGAGCATCTTCACATTCTTTGTCGAACCATCGTTTCTTTTCGACGTCGTTTGTCTTCCTACGGTTTCTTCCGCTATTGATGTTACGCCTTCTTTAAGCTGCGACCACATTTGTTCAAGCGATGTGTCCGTACCTGCCGGCGGTGTATTGACAAGGTAATTCGTCAGTTTCGCTTGATAATTTGCTGCTACTGTTTCGTTTTTCAGACACTCCACCTTGAACTTAGGAGTCCTGCTCTTTTTCTTGGTGGTGCATCTTGTTATGCGGCAGCGATATTTTGTCTTGACGAGATAGTGGTCTGAGCAGCAGTTAGCACCACGGTATGATCTAACGTCAAGCACACTTGTAGCAGCTCTTTTTTCGATGACGAAGTGATCGATCTGGTTGAAGGTTCGTCCATCGGGTGACATCCGAGTTTGTTTGTGGATGTCGCGGTGTTGGAAGTAGGTAGAGCTTATCACCATGTTTTTGCTGGTCGCAAAATCAACTAGTCGCTGACCATTGTTGTTGGTACTTTCATGGAGACTATGCCCTCCCGTTGTCCCTCTGTGAGTTTCTTCTCGTCCAACTTTAGCGTTAAAGTCCCCTAGTAGGATTTTGATATAATTTGAGGGTAGTGAATCGTATGTCCTTTCTAGGATCTTGTAGAATTCGTCTTTGACGATTTCTTCTTTCTCTTCAGTTGGAGCATGACAGTTGATTAGCCATACATTAAAGAACTTCATTTTCATACGGATCGCACATAATCGTTCATTCACCGGTTTGAAGTCAGTTATGAGATGTTTAAATGAAGATGCTACAACGAAGGCGACTCCAAATTCCTTGTTTCCGGTTGGTTTGCCGCTTGTGAATATTGAATGCGATCTTAAGTCACTTATTTCATTGCCAAGCCATTTCGTTTCTTGGACCGCCAGGATGTTAATATTGTATGTCGAGGCTTCCTTGAGAAGTTCTCGCAGTGATCCTGTTGTATTGAGTGTTCGAACGTTCCAAGATCCAATAGAGTAGTCCGTTTTTCGTTGCCGTTGTCGTTGCCGTTTATCCAATCCAATCCGAGGCCGTGTTTCAGGGTTCGTAGCAATTGGGTAATGCCAGGCAGGGTTGCTAGCCCCACGCTGGTAAGCAGGAATATGGCGTCCCACACTCGCCACTACCGTCGTTAGTTGGGTATCCAGCGGGCACCACGAGGAGGTGACGGTTCGATTTTGCCCACCTACTAATACTTTACATACGTACATTCAATATTTCCCGGGAATCACTCGATCATAACTTTGTATCGCTGGTAGGCAGGGTACTTATGCATGTAACGCAAACTAGCCTCTGTACCCATCCTATACACTAATCAAATGTGTCGTGAGGTGAGTCAGTCTTGTGTGTATAAAAAGGATCCATGAAGGCAGTGGGTAAGAATTTTGACTAAGGCTGCTACATAGCTTGATAATATCCCTATAGTGAAACATTGTTCTGGCACTGCACGATCTTTGTATTCAATTGATTTCACTCAGTTCATTTATTAAATCCACAAAATCCATCAAATTTCCTAAGTCTCGTATACTTTCACAGCCTCCATATAAAACACTCACTATCTTCGCACTTGACAGTTCGAGTGAATTTCGCTTGCAGCCCGAGAAACTCAACATTAACGAAGATGTTAACTTCCAAAGAAACGTTCCAAAGAAACGTTCCAAAGTTTTACAGAACGTATGTCAAATTAAGTATAGCTGTCATTGACAGGTTGACGGTTTCTCCTATATACATTATATTTGCGACTTCATTGCGTGTGTTCAGTGTTCATTTGAGCCTTTACATATCAATTGTGTGTTTTTGAAAAATGTCTAATTTTTCATGTTTCACAAAATGTTTGTCAGCAAAATGGAACAAAAACTTTAAACACGTTTTACGCAAAACAATGTTTTTTAACATGGCAAAGAGATAATCTCCGGATATACCGAGCCGATTTTCAAAAACCTTGATGTGTTCTATTTGTTAGAGATTATAACACCGTAATCCACCAAGCTATGAGCAAAAATTAGAAGGAAAAAAATTTTGGGGTTTAAAACACACCAAAAAACGGTCGGTTTTTGGAAATTTTTTTCACAAGTCCGCCATTTTTTTAACTGATTATTTTGAAAACGGTGGTGGATTAAGGTGTAAGAGACCTTTTGAAGTGCCGTTTAATTTTTTTGTTTCAGATCTACTAGTCCATAGATGCCGTGAAGTAACGTTGTTTTCAGAGCTTAATTTCAGCGCCCTCTATAAAAAAGAATAATGAATAAAAGATAAAAATTATATATTTTTTGTATTATTCGAATATGAAATAATACTTTAAAAAAAGATTCATGTCAATATATAATAGTGTTTCTGAGAAAAAAATGCTTGAAAAGTGGTCTTTTTTCGCCCTCTAAAGTGGACTTTAACAAGCATATTTGTATGTTTGTTTCGCATTGATCTGGCAAAAATTCTCTCTTAATTTTGTTTTCAAGCAGTATTTCCCGACCGCAAGTTTGCCCACTGTGTGCTCTATGCTGTGCCCGCGTTGACACGCGAAAACACGTACAAAAATCGGGCGGCAATCTCAGCGAAAATATTGTATCTGTGTAATCGTATGATCGTAGACTTCCGATTGGAGTGCACTTAAAGGCAACCATGAGTTCTTTCATTTATTTTTGGAGCAAAATTTCCATTATGTCAGGTTCTTACACAAAAAGTCTTTTAAATTTTTTTTCGTTGCATTTGGGTGCCTTATGCACAGTTCCTCAGACTAGGTTGTTTTTTAATGCCAAGAAAGATGCAAATACTCGTGTCTGCCATGCACGGTGGGTGGTAGATGTGAAAACACATTTGTACCATCGACAGAATAGGGAAGTTGATAATGAGCTCCCAGCTTCCCAGCTCAATTTTTGAATCATATGGCGTCACTCTCCTTATGGATATATTCTTACTTAATTTTCGGTCCGAAAGGTATGGTGCATAAACTTATAACACTAAAGAATTGTATTGAATAAAAGCATATCGCGTACTTCCGATATCTGTTTTTTCTCTAGAATACCCTTAAAAGAAAACTATGCCAACTTCACGTCAAACAAAATTTATGATAACTGATGAAAGAAAATCAAAGGTCGACGTTAATCCTGATGCGTTTTCTGTGCTTGCATTAAGATACCGCTTTTTTCCTTCGATCCAATCACAGTGTCACACAAGTAAGTGGTGTCTCGAAAATTTTACAGTTAAATTTGAATTTGCTGGAAGGATTGCCGCCAAAACAGATGGAAAGTGGTGATGTGACAGTTGTCCAAGTAAGTGAGCGGTAGTGGATGTTTCTGTCGGTGCAAAGTGCGGTTTTTGCTAATTAATTCGTTGACGACTTAACCTGTTGCGACGATGAGTCGTCTTGTTCTCAAGAGCGTTTCTGTGAGGAGAGTTCTAACGAACAAACTCCTGGTGGGTACAGACAGAAAATTCTATTTCTTTATAGACCTGTGCGGTTTATTATTGCAATGTGAAGTGACAATAATATGCTATACAGTGCTGCCATTGAATACTTTTGGCTGTTATAGCACTTGGCTTATACATTTGCTATTGACCGGTTTTGAACTTCGATAGTGCTTGGTTGTTGCATTTCTTAACTAAAACTAGATACTCGAACCCTGAGAGCATGTGGCAAAATCGTTACATTTTGATAACCGTCCAATTTTTTTATTACTATGTTATGTTTTTTATTACTATTATTGTGTATGTTCTTGGAAGGGTCCTGATTCAATTCACACTGCGAAATTTGTTACAAAATTGCAATGCAATAGAAGAGTGGTAGCTCGACCTTCGGACTTAATCCGATTTTTTCTGAACGGGTGTTCAGATTTTGATTCATTTTAATTTTTTTTTCAACGTTGGAGCTGCAAATCTTCAAAAGATGCCGATCAGCTTCCGTCTCTCGGCATGCCGGATTTTTACCGACTAAAACCTCCTCCTCCTCCTGATCACTCTCTCCATCATGTACGCACCGCATGTAACTGGTTGTGTTCCGCACCGCATGCACGCCCGGCACCACATGTACGAAAATTTTACGAAACGCTGTGCTGCACGGGGACATACATGCGGCGCCTGCGGTACAAACCAGGTACATGCGGTGCACGGGATGACATGCGGAACACCGCCAGGTACTTGCGGTGCATTAAACACATTAAAGACACACGTCATCGTACAAAAAAAAAGACTCCTGATCACTCTCTCCTCAATCATTCATTTTCGTTCTTATTAATTGTCGTACCTTGGTGCTTCCCAGACGATGTAGATCGGTATAAGGGATAGCACCTAACTATCAAAATTTAGGTTCATTCACTTTATTTTATCATTCATGTGATTTTGTTGTTTCTGTTTGATTTCGTTATGCAAAAACTTTGAGTAAAGATGGAGCTGATGTATTCACTTCCGGTTTTGTTCATGTATGAGATACTTTTTTAGTGTCATTTTAAACGTGTTGAAGTTTGGTATGTCCTTTATGTAGTTTGGTAAAGTATTGTAAAAGCCTGCTGCTTTATTCACGGGATCCTCCTTTAGTCGTTCCGTTCTAGCATATCTGATCATTATATTGTTAGCACTCCGGACATTATTAATATTTTTTTCCGATATTTTTTCAAGGTTTAATGAGCTTTATTCTTTTGAGTGTAGATGTTTATAGATGAATTAAGCTCTCTCCATATTAATTAGGCTTTGTAGGCTACGCTCTTCAGCTGTTTTGTATACCTCGACCGTAGCGGTTAGCATAGGGAGATTATATATATTTTTATAAGTTATGAGTCTTCTAAGATCGTTTATGTGAACCGTCCATGTAAGTTTTTCATCAATTGTGAGTCCCAAGTATTTCATTTGCTCAGCCCTCTGAAGAGTTGTATGATTCATTTTGATCAGTGGATGTATGTCGGCTTTATTTTTCTGTTTAAAAAGGATGTATTTTGTTTTTGTATAGTTGATTGATAGTCTGTTTGGTAGTAGCCAGCGCCAGTATTTGTCTAGATCGGTGTTCACGTTACGTTCAATGTCAAGTTCGGTTTTTCCAGAGTAGATGAGTACTGTGTCATCTGCATACATTAAAACTTTCGCAGAAAGCTCATCACTATTTATGGAATTGGTGTATAACAAGAAAAGCGTTGGTCCCAGGATGGATCCTTGCGGAATCCCAATGCTAATTTTAGCAGGTTCGCTTTTTATTTCCCCAATGTAAGTTGATTGATGTCTGTTTGTCAAATAGCAACACAGGAGATCTCTTGCTTTTCCCACAATTCCATATTCCCCTAGTCTAGCCATCATAGTTTTATGAATTACGGTGTAAAAGGCTTTTTTGAGATCCACGAAAACAGCAGCAACATATAGACTTTTATCTAAAAGCATATTTATGAAGCTAATCGCATCCACGATGGCATCTTTTGTACCTTTACCCTCCTGAAACCCATATTCGTTTCTATTCAGGATATCATCCGGTGGAAAGAGGATATTGGGGCAATGTTACCAGGAGCTGGTGCGATGTTCGGGAGAGCCGTAACAATTTCTTGTCCTATCGAAGAAAAGTGATGATTTAGGCAGCGTGCAACTTCTTCGGGATCAGTTACTATTCTGTCCTCTAGATTCGCGTTACCCTCAGAAGCAGTTTCTGAAATCTTTCGACTATCGTTTAATATGTATTCATGATTGACGCATTTCGAAAGGCCTAGAACTGTTTACATTGCACTGAGATGGTTTCGTTTGTCAGCTACACTGTTCAACAGTTGATGCCATAATATTTGTAAAAGCTATTATGAATGAAGTTAATCCCAAAAATGTCATTGTTCCTCCTGAAAATTCGATATATATATTTTAAGCAGTCCCTTACATTACTGTTTGAATTCAATTTATTTTTCCTACAATAAACAAAATCTCAATAGTTTATATTTTTTGTTTTATACGATTTCCTTTGTGGAAGGTTTGTTGATAATCTAAAAGCCTGTTTGCTTTGCTACGAAGTTAAATAGTTTGAGGACACTATATATTTCCAAACAACCTCGAGAACGTAGTTTGGACAAAATCATGAATGAAGACAAGATAATAATAGATGTTAGTTGATATTTAATAACTCACTACTCTGTTTGACACAATATTTCAAAAAAAATGTATCAGTCCTAACAAGAGTTTGTCCACTGCAAGAAAAATAAATTAAATTCAAACTGGCGTGCATGCATAGAACTGCTTCAAATGTATTCTTATCGACATTTCCTTTGGTTTTGAGGAAGATTAATGACATTCATGAGATTACTTCATTCATAATAGCTTTTAGAAATAATTCGGCATCCATATTTTGAGACCGCAGCTGTTGAAAATGTGTATCTTACAAACAAAGCCATCGTAACGCAATACATACTGTCCGAGGTATTTTAAAACGCAAACATGAATCATAAACACGTATTTTTGTGACAATTTAAATGTGCTATAAAGCATTTGAGGGAAGAGTTTAGAATGGTGTTCCAATCAAATCTTTATGAGGATATATTTTTCATTTCATCTTCATTTATTGTTTATTTTATTCCCTCCAAGATAAGGCAAGGCTTGCGGTATGGAGAGAGGAGTGGTAATACAAATATTTATTCACATTCTAACCGCTTTACAGTTATTAAATGCTATAAATGCTATGATTTACTATTAAAATTTTCGAATTAAATGTTTAGTAATAAGCAAAAAAACGTATAAAATGATTTAAAACTTAATAAAATGATAGTTACAATAACAGTAATTATACCATATTGGAAACAATACCAATAAATTCAAGCGTCGAGATAAATTAGAACACATTATTATGGTAATACCCAAGTTCTTCAATCTTTCACAAATTGTCATTTACTCAGATAAATTTTCAAATATTTTTTAAAATGTTCAGAACTACTAGAATTTTTTTTTCAGGTGTTGTGGCAATTAATTAAATTTTTAGGTGCGATATATGTGTAGTGCTTTTGTTTGCACATTTTGTTGTTACATTGGTGCCTCGTATTTAAATTACGTAGAATTAAAGTAAATTCATTGTTTGTTTAGGTTTAAACGTCAAAGTTTTTGATTTGTAAAAGTCTTTGGTAAAGGTTAAGATTATAGGTAGAGGGGATCGGAAGATGGGGGTCTCCCCACAATGGCTTCGCGTTGGTTTCGGCCCCATAGGAAGTATTGGTGGTTTAAAAAGGGTTATTTTGCCTATTTTTGAAGATCATTTTTACCGTTAGAAAAAGTTTGATCAATATTGTTAAAAATGTTATTAAAAAAAACAAAAATAATTTATAAAAATTTCTAACTCATCTATCAGATTTGGGAGAGTAGCAGTATCGACGTTAATGCAGTAAATAATTGGATATTGTGGTAAATAATTCAATATTGTTAATAATAATCAAATATTATTGTAGTTTGATATTGTAAATACAAAGTCAATTATAATTATTCAGTAACGATCAAAAATTCTTAATAACGAATAATTATTAATAATTATAATTAAATACCCTCAATAATGGTTGTGGATCCCGGGGCGGGATGTAGGACGAGGAGGAGGAGAAGGAGAACAAGGAGGATGACGAGGACGAGGAGAAGGACGAGAATGTCGAGGCTTTGGTAGAGGACGACCAGGTGATGGGGGCGTCTTCCTCTGCCAAAGTTTTTATGGCTACATGAAAATAATAAAAATAATAAAAGTAATTATAACAATTTAGAATAAAAATTATTTATAATAGTAAATAATAATAAAAAACAAATTATAGCTTTTTTATTCACCCCACTGGGAAGTTTATCGTATGGGTGTTAACGGTCACACTTAGACCACATTTTTAACTTCCCAGTATATGGGAAGTTCTTGTAATCGCCTCGAAAATCGAAATTGAAATTTTCAACATTTCTTTACGTTTTAAGGTCTATAGAGTATATATAAAGTGTTTTTAGAAAGAAGTATGTGTGTGTGTGTGTGTGTACGTACGTACGTGCGTTCGTGGACACTTTTTTCTACGAGCATAACTCACGTAAACAAAGTCGTATCGACTTCATTGAGGTGTCAATCGAAGCGTCTTTACAATCTTAAGAGCTGATTAGTTTTTCGGATACTTCGGTCGGGGGGGGGGGGGTTGCTGTTTTGCCCGTTTGAAGGTCATTTCTGTCATGCGTTATATCTCCGGAACGACACATACGATTTGCAAAGTTAAGGTGTCAATCGACGCGTATTAATATTTGTGTGATTCTATCAAGTTTTTAAAAAAATTGTTTGAACCGTTTTTTAATTGATTGAAAAAAAATGCTCAAAATCGTTTTTTTTCCATAAACAATAAGTTTTTAACCTGATTTGCAGCACGCAGTAATAAATGTATACAAAATTTATATACTCCAAACAGTTTGTTAAGAAAATCAGCAACACTTTTTTTCATGATTACGTAAAAAATGAAATTGAAAATAAAAAATCATTAAAAGTCATCATGATTTTCAAGGTCATTTTTATCATCCACTATATCTCACGAACCATATATGATATTTGCATCAGTGAGGTGTCATTTGACGTGTATTATTTTTTTTATGTTGTTAACTTTATAAAAAGTCCTTTCCGCCGTTTTTTCCATTTAATAAAAGAAAATGGGAAGATTAGAGTTTTTTCATAAAAAATTAATTTTTAACCTGATTTGCACAGCTCAGTAATAAATGTTTATATAATTTATACATTCCTAATAGTTTTCGAAGAGAAACTGGCCAAATTATTTTGTATGATCCAAAAAAACCTAAAAAAACGGCTCGTGACAAAACACAAATTCAATGATTATGCCGAAGTCATGGCAGTTTTGAACAAAATTATTTAAAATGGACACCTCGCGAAAAAACCTCTTCAGTGGGCGTAATAACAAAAATGCATTTGCTAGCGCTCTTTTGTCCTTCAAGCATCGATGTAAAAATAACAAATAACGTAAAAAAGGCTTTATAGCCAGCCCCGCTCCGATTTATCCGCGTGAATAGTCAATCAAACCAATCCACCCGCATCCAACAAAAGCATTACGTAATCAATGAACGCTACAGTAGATGATATGATTGATATTAGCTCATTTATATTACGATTATGAGTACCTCTCATTATTATTATTTAAAGTAGTATTATTCTCATAAATATTTTTGTGTTTAATATTTTTAATATTCATGTAGATATTACTGGGAAGTTGACCGTGTGGACCTCAAGGGTCGCACCTCGCGGCTTGTTCTAATTTATAATTGACGTAGATAAATACTTTCATACTGATTTTCTTTTTTTGCTGTCAAATGTGGGTTTAATTTGTTTTCGACGCTTCTTGTATCTAGATGTTTAATAGGAAAATTTGAGTTTTGAAAAACGGTGTGATTATTGTTACGTTTGCCACTCAGCTTGGCCGGACAATTGAAAAAAAGATGCCTTGAACATTCCACGCTGGAAGCGAGGATTATCCAAGACGAAACTCACGGCTGTCCTGCCCTTCAAATCACCCAAACACTGTCAGTACATCGTGTAGGTGAACGATTGCAAATGGAAATTGAATACATGTACAGCCCTCCACACAAGTCACTAGGCAGGTCTTTGATTATATTGGGTTGTAAGGATATTGATTTATGTAACTATGGATTGGATTTATTTAGGTTAGGGATATTGGATTAGATAAGTAAGTTGAAAGTAAGGTATTGTAGGAGTTCTCGAACTGTCACGACGTATACATTTGGATCGTACGCCAGTACCAATCGACCAAGTAGGTAACGTGCCCTGCCATGGCGATCAAATCATCTATTCTCACACGTAGCGTGTGGGACTATATGACTATATGATATATATACTATATACTATATGATATATACACCCGAGGATCATCATTACCGACACTACTTGAAATAAGGACCAATGGTCCGGGAACGATGTCGTGGCCAGTTGTGCACGTCCATCGTAGCACCTCGGTTCCCGGGATTGCCAAGAGAGATTCAGCGAGGTCTAGCAGCTGCCGTCACTATCATCGCCACTCCTTGAGTGGCGTGACAGAAATTGAGATGTAATATGAGCATCAAACTCCACGTCGTTGATTTCCTCATTTCCATAAGAAAGGCTTATATTTGTTTCTGCTTTTGGAGTTGATTTATAAACAATGTCCAACATGCAGTAAATAATCGTTATCCGATTATATGTAAAAAAAATTTAAAATCTTGCATAAAGTTGCAAGAGAGGAGTGGTGTGTTCGTGGAACCCTTACAATGCTGCCGTTCTAAACATTAGTTGGCTTTTTCGACTCGGTATTTGGTATTCGATATTTAATATCCGGTATTTATTACTTGTTCGTTTTCGGACCAACTTCCTATTAAATCTGAAATTTCTAGACGCAGAGTTTGTTGCCTTTGCAAAAATCTCAATGTACTGTACACGTTTAAATCGACTGTGCAAACTTAGCAAAAGCGAATCTTTTAATTCATTGCCTGTATTAGTAATTGCTTTTGTTTTCATTATTGATTTTCGCAATACAACCACCAACGGAATCAGTGGTTAGAATAAGGCGGTTCAAGCGCTTTTTTCCCACGGTCCCCATTTTTTTCCCACGGGTATCGGATTACCGCCCCACGGGTATCGGATTACCGCCCCCACGGGTATCGGATTACCGCCCCACGGATGACGTCACCTGTTATCGCTTCCGGTGGCGCCATTTCTTATCGCTGTCGGGGTGTTTCCCACGGATAACGTCACCTTTTATCGCTGTCGGGGGTGTTTCCCACGGATGACGTCACCTGTTATCGCTTCCGGTGGCGCCATTTCTTATCGCTGTCGGGGTGTTTCCCACGGATGACGCCATTTCTTATCGCTGTCGGGGGCGCCATTTCTTATCGCTGTCGGGGTGTTTCCCACGGGCAGGTGTTTTCACACGGCCAGGTGTTTCCCAACCGCGATGAGTCATGCTGATGAATATGTGAGATGTGTTTTAAAATAGCAGCTGGATTCATTTCTTATCGCTGCGGAGGTGAGCTTTTATTGATGCCGGTTGCGTTATCTCTTTTATAGGGTTCGAATATTTTACAGACATTTCAAAATTCGAAATTCGATATGTTGACCGCGGTGAGTCATGCTGATGAATATGTGAGATGTGTTTTAAAATACCAGCTGGATTCATTTCTTATCGCTGCGGAGGTGAGCTTTTATTGATGCCGGTTGGGTAATCTCTTTTATAGGGTTCGAATATTTTACAGACATTTCAAAATTAGAAATTCGATATGTTGATAAGAGCTAGAGTGAGGGCTATTTTAAATGATTAGACGTTGGAATTTGAATAGCGTTGGATGGATGACGTATTATATGTTAGATGGATGACGAATAAATTGCTAGTTCAGTAGGTGTGAATGATTTAAGTTCCTACCAGACAGACGCGAGTAGTTTATCATTTGTTTATGATACGTACTGAGTGCTTGGAGTTCTTATCAGCATATGAGTTGGTGGCGTTTTGTGATAATTTTAGATGTCTTGACAAATGCTAATGTGAGTGCGACACCTTGTTTGATAATTATGTTCTCATAATGTGTAGGTGTTTTAGTTGTGAATTAGATAAGAATGAGACATGCTAAAAATAGAAGTTAGATCTTGATTCGGAAATTTCAAAATTAGAAATTCGATATGTTGATAAGAGCTTGAGTGAGGGCTATTTTAAATGATTAGACGTTGGAATTTGAATAGCGTGCAAGAATTTTTTGTGAACGACCGGATGTTTTCTCTGGGAATGTATGAAGACCATTTGAAATAGTTGGCTTCGATAAGAATGTTAGCTGATTAGGAAATTTTAATATTCTTGGTGTTATATTAAAAACCATAATCGAAAAATGCGACCGGATGTTATGTTAAAAACAAGTGATGTAAAAAGAAAATAATATACATGTTATTGTGCGGTTTTAAATGCGAATTCTCATGCTGATAATTTTTGATATGGTAAGTAAAATTAAATGATTATAGAATTGTATATTGTGGGTTGCTAGTTTTGCTGAAAATTTATTGATAAGTGTGAAAAAACTCTGATATGAATAGTGCAGAGTGTAAACTTTTTGATATAAAAGCAACTGGTCATATCCCAGGAAACACCTATGACATCATCTTCAATTTCGCAACAACACGCAATATTCTGATTTCGCAACAAAATGCAATATTCTGAGTCATATCTCGAATCTGAGTCATATCTGAAACACATTACCCCAAATACCTAAACCTTGAATCATCTATATAAACATCCTGCACATAATATTCCCATAGCCACAAAAATAATAACCATCCACTTGAAATCCAATAAGATCAAGTCAACTTCCCAGAAACGAAAATGCCAATCACCGGAAATTCCACTGATATGGTGGAATACAAAAGATCGTATTACTGCACTAGTTGCAAATCGGATCGGCATAACGTAAACAATTGCCCTTATTTGAAAGATAAAGATAAAAGAAGGAAATAATAAATAAAGATTAGCGATGGGCTAAATACAAAATTATAGTAATTATAATATTAAGTTACCCTTAAGGAATTTATAAAATAAACATCATTCCAGTTGCTATTCTGCGTTGTAAACCAGTATTCATTCAAAGTGAGTTTTTATACCTTGTCGAAAAAATATAAAAAATTGCAAAAGATAAAATGTGAATAAAATTTAAAAGTTTATTTTAAAGATAAAATAACTAAGTTTTTATTTAAAGTGGAAAAGGAAGAATTGGATCTTTCAGATATACAATCCTCTGCTTTCACTTTGCATCTCAATTTAGGAAAGTTTTTATTTTGAGCTCAGTGAAATAACACGAAGTGAATTGTATTCCTTAAAATGTTTTGTGAATTTTGTAATATCGAAGTCAATAGTGCTTGTTGGAACTATCATGTGCGAACCAATGCTCACAAAAATAAATCTATAGAGCCCCTCAACGAACATTTTAAAAGGGTAAAAAGTTGTTTTGAACAGCGAATGGAAACTCTTGTTTTTGAAAACAAAGATGAAGGTCTTTTAAATTCGGCGGAGTTTGTGATGAGGATTGAAGATCCGTTAGTGAATTATCTGATGAGTGCACTAGATGAACGCGTGACACTCAAATTCAACATTGAACTCTTTGCTGAATTCATTAAAATGAATGATGATGATGAAAACGATTGCATAATAAGCATCAAGTCTTTCCATACAAAAATGCAAGCGATAATTCAAAAAAGTGAGTTGAAATTAGCTTTCGATAATATGGCTAATGAAATTCGAATCAAAATGGAGGAATTCCAGGAGAAAGACAGTGGATGGGCTCTCGTTAGAATTACGCACTGTGAGTTAAATATAAACGATTTTAAACCATTGAGAGGAACAAGTTATATTCCGCTACCAAGACAATTGGCAAATAAGCGTGTTTGCATTAATATTAAGAACCGCGACAGTTATTGTTTTAAATGGTGCATAATTTCCGCAATGTGTCCGATAGATCATAATTCAGAAAGAACTACATCATACCGAATTGATGACATTGCTGACAGCGTTATACATCTTCAAAATGGTATAGTGTTGAATTTTCGGGGACTCAAGTTTCCGCTACAGGTGCAAGATATTCGCAAATTTGAGGCATTAAATCAAACAATCATAGTCAATTTATTTGGAAGACGATCCAGAGTTAAAAAAAGTTATCGGTGTGTGTGTGTGTGTGTGAATACATGAATTATTTTTCTTCTTCTTCTTTAAAGGTTGATTCGCAGTCAACAAACGCTATACAAAGGTTCTATCTATGTTTGCCATAAATGCCTGCAATATTTTATGTCGAGTGAGAAACTGCAACTGCATAAAAACAGCTGTAGCAGAGTAGTCACGAAAATGGTGGAACCGGAGAAAGCAACGCTGCAGTACAAAAGCTATGGACGACAACTCGAGGTACCTTTTGTCATCTATGCAGATTTTGAATGCCTTATTCAGGACGTCGATACATGTGCACCCAATCCAACACTTTCATCAACGTCAACAATCCAAGAACATACCCCTTGTGCTTTCTCTTATTTCATCAAGTGTTCATTCGATTCAAAATTAGACAGATTCAGATTATACAAAGGCCCAGATTCACCCAAAGAATTCGTTAATTCCATTGTAAATGATGTAAAATGGTTTTATATAAATCATATCAAGAACCCAAAGTCAATGGATGCTCTATCGTCGGAAGAAGAAAAGGTTCAAAGGGAATCGATTTTCTGTCACATTTGTAAAAAAGAGCTTGACAATGATAGAGTCCGAGACCATTGTCACTTTACTGGAAAATATAGAGGTCCCGCTCATAACGAATGCAATTTATTGTATCGAGTACCGAAATTCTTTCCAATATTATTTCACAACCTCTCAAGCTATGATTGTCGTTTGTTTGTGAAAGAATTAGATAGCATTGATGGGGAAATATCTATTATACCCATTAATAAGGAATTATACGTTTCATTATCTAAACGAATTCAAGTCGATGAGTTTGAAACGATTGAGCTTAGGTTCTTAGACTCAGCCAGATTCATGCAGAGTAGTTTGGATGCTCTAGTGAAAAATCTTTCTCCAGTAGATCTGAAAACCGTAAGATCAGTATATGAAGATGGGGAGAAATTCCATCTGCTTACAAGAAAGGGTGTATTTCCCTACGATTATATTAACTCGTGGGATCGATTGAATGAAGTTTGTTTACCACCTCGAGAAAGCTTTTACAACAAAATGACAAATAGCGAGTGCAATGAGATTGATTATGAACATGCTGAAAATGTATGGAAAGTTTTCAATTGCACAACGATTTGGGACTATTTGGAATTATATCTGAAGACAGATGTGCTGCTTCTGATAGACGTTTTCGAAAATTTCAGGAAAGTTTGTAAAAATATCTATGGACTTGACCCTTGCCAATACTATACAACTCCTGGGTTATCGTGGGATGCCATGCTCAAAATAACATCTGTTAAACTTGATCTTCTAACAGATATAAACATGCATCACTTCATACAACGAGGAATCAGAGGTGGTATTACTCAATGCTTCCATCGTCACTCAAAAGCTAACAACAAATACTTTGAAGATAATAAAGAAGAGGATCCTACCAAGTATCTGATGTATGTAGACGCAAACAATCTATATGGTTGGGCAATGTCACAACCACTTCCCCATGCTGAATTCCAGTGGGTTGAAAATATAGATGAGGTTGACATTCTCAATATTGCAATAGACGCAGACATTGGATACATATTGGAAGTTGATTTGGAGTATCCAACAACAAAGCATGATGAACATAATGATTTACCTTTCTGTGCAGAAAATAAAAAAGCTCCTGGTTCGAAAACGGCGAAATTGATCACTGACTTAACTAACAAGCAAAATTATGTGATTCACTATAGAAATCTACAGCAATGCATTGCGAATGGTTTGAAATTGACCCATGTCCATAGAGTTTTACAGTTTAAACAATCGAATTGGATGAAGCAGTACATAGACTTGAACACCCAATATCGCAAAGCCAGTAAAAATTTGTCTGAGAAAAACTTTCTCAAGCTTTTAAACAACGCAGTATATGGCAAAACGATGGAAAATGTTGAAAAAAGGAAAGATGTGAAGATTGTGACGGATTGGGAAAGCCGAGGCAGACACTCAGGCGCACGAAGTCTTATATCGAAGCCAAATTTTCATAGTGCAGCCGTTTTTACCCCCAATATGGCAGCTATTCAAATGGATAGAGTATTCATATGCTACAACAAACCGACTTACCTTGGTTTCACTGTGCTTGATCTATCAAAATTGAAAATGTATGATTTTCATTATCGTTTCATGAAGCCCAAATATAATGAGAAAATTATTCTCAACTATATGGATACGGATTCATTTATTTACACTATTCAAACCAATGACTTTTACAGTGATATCGACAATCACTTTGATTCTTCTGAGTACGCCCAGATAACATATATAATATTCCGCTGAAAAATGGAAAAGTGTTGGGTATGATGAAAGACGAAAATAATGGAAAAGTCATGAAGGAGTTTGTAGGATTAAGAGCTAAAATGTATTCTTTAAGTATAGAAAATGGTGATACAATTAAAAAAGCAAAAGGTGTAAAGAAGCTTATTATGGATGGACTAAATTTAGATGATTATAGAGATTGCTTGTTTAGAAAAAAGATATTTAGAGGTAGTATGTACGTGTTTAGATCTAAGCTTCACAATTTATATACTGAATGTATAAATAAGGTTTCTTTAAGTTATTTAGATGATAAGCGATATATAAGGGAAGATGGGGTTAGCACATATGCTTGGGGACATTATAATATTGTAATGGATGTAGACTAGGAAGATTGAAATAAATAAAATTGAATGAATTTACAAAAATATTTTTTTTTCAAAGAAAAACAAGAACAAAGGAAATGATAAAAAAATGAAAACAGTATAAATAGACTGAAGATATCAGTTTCATCCAAAAATATTAGTTTGTATATGTATCTCGTTAAAAACCAAAAATGACGACTTTAAGCAATACTAGGGAAACCTCAATAAACAACTCTCTAACCATTTAATTTGCTTACCATGCCCTTCACGAAAATCATTGCTACATATCTTGAAGCCCACCTAAAATCCATCACTCAAAACATATTTGCAAATCAAATACAAACATTTCCTTCAAAACACTGATATTAGAAACCGCGTATAAGGAAAATACTGAACAGCCAATTCGGGCCCAACTCATAAATCCGCAACTTCCTCATAAGCAAACGTATTTTTTCTCATGACTGACTGACCATCAAGCACCGTTTTTTTTTCATATCACACACTCAGATTCACCCAACTTCAATGGCCTTCAAATCCTCACATTAATAATCTTAAAACTAACCATATTGGTTCACACACACACACACACACAATATTATAACATCGCTTACCTCTACTAATTTTCATCTTTTCCACAACTAAAATCAGAGTCCACATTTCCAGACATCACGTCACACTCGGAGTCTCCTCTTATTATAAGCCCCATCCAGCAGCTTAATTGTTGTCCATGAAACACCGCTCGCAAATTTTTATCACTCTACTACTATACTGACCATAAACAATCCAACCTAAAATGACCTTCAAATTCTCTACATATTTACAAAATAAATTCATTAAATGTATAGATAAAACTATATCTTTTATCACATCATACAAATAATATTTCATTAAATACTAGAGAACCTCATTCAACAACTCGCTAATCGTTTAATTAGAATCTCTAGGAGTCTTAACTATTGATTCTGTATTGTTGGATAGTAAGTTTAATGTAAAGCATAGAATCGTATTTTGGTATAGCATAGAATTGTATTTTGGTAGTAAACAGAAGACTTTAACCTCATTTTTAGCAAAACAGTTCATTAACAGATAAATAGTTCAAGCTAGACACGTGGCGGATTCCCCCTAAACGATAACGTCATCGTTTCAACGAAACGCGCACCGCTTAAGCTTCGAAGCTACCAGTTCGAAGCAGTTCGAAGCAGTTCGAAGCAGGCAGGTCGAAGTAGTTCGAAGCAGGCAGTTCGAAGCAGCAGTTCGAAGCAGGCAGTTCGAAGCAGTTCGAAGCAGTTCGAAACAGTTCGAAGCAGTTCGAAGTAGTTCGAAGCAGGCAGTTCGAAGAAGTTCGAAGCAGGCAGTTCGAAGCAGTTCGAAGCAGTTCAAGCTACACATAGCGTACCCCGTGGCGCGCCACGGGAGTGCGCGTGCACGTGTGTAGCTCGAACTGCTTCGAACTGCTTCGAACTGCCTACTTCGAACTGCTTCGAACTGTCTGCTTCGAACTGCTTTCCATTTTTCATTGTTATCTGGGCG
>OZ012659.1:80640353-80707467 GCA_963942545.1 Oxycera nigricornis
GAACTGCTTCGAACTGCTTCGAAGCTTAAGCCGTGCGCGTTTCGATTGAAACGATGACGTCATCGTTTAGGGGGGAATCCGCCACGTGTCTAGCTTGAACTATTTATCTGTTAATGAACTGCTTTGCTAAAAATGGGGTTAAAGTCCTTCTGTTTACTACCAAAATACAATTCTATGCTATACCAAAATACGATTCTATGCTTTACATTAAACTTACTATCCAACAATACAGAATTAATAGTTAAGGCTCCTAGAGATTCTAATTAAACTATTAGCGAGTTGTTGAATAAGGTTCTCTAGTATTTAATGGAATATTATTTGTATGATGTGATAAGAGATATAGTTTTATCTATACATTTAATGAATTTATTTTGTAAATATGTAGAGAATTTGAAGGTCATTTTAGGTTGGATTGTTTATGGTCAGTATAGTAGTAGAGTGATAAAACTTTGCGAGCGGTGTTTCATGGACAACAATTAAGCTGCTGGATGGGTTTATAATAAGAGGAGACTCCGAGTGTGACGTGATGTCTGGAAATGTGGACTCTGATTTTAGTTGTGGAAAAGATGAAAATTAGTAGAAGTAAGCGATGTTATAATATTGTGTATGTGTGTGTATGTGTGTGTGTGTGTGTGAACCAATATGGTTAGTTTTAAGATTATTAATGTGAGGATTTGAGGGCCATTGAAGTTGGGTTAATCTGAGTGTGTGATATGAAAAAAACGGTGCTTGATGGTGAGTCATGAGAAAAAATACGTTTGCTTATGAGGAAGTTGCGGATTTGTGAGTTGGGCCCGAATTGGCTGTTCAGTATTTTCCTTATACGCGGTTTCTAATATCAGTGTTTTGAAGGAAATGTTTGTATTTGATTTGCAAATATGTTTTGAGTGATGGATTTTAGGTGGGTTTCAAGATATGTAGCAATGATTTTCGTGAAGGGCATGGTAAGCAAATTAAATGATTAGAGAGTTGTTTATTGAGGTTTCCCTAGTATTGCTTAAAGTCGTCATTTTAGGTTTTTAACGAGATACATATACAAACTAGTATTTTTGGATAAAACTGATATCTTCAGTCTATTTATACTGTTTTCATTTTTTTATCATTTCCTTTGTTCTTGTTTTTCTTTGAAAAAAAAAATATTTTTTTAAATTCATTCAATTTTATTTATTTCAATCTTCCTAGTCCACATCCATTACAATATTATAATGTCCCCAAGCATATGTGCTAACCCCATCTTCCCTTATATATCGCTTATCATCTAAATAACTTAAAGAAACCTTATTTATACATTCAGTATATAAATTGTGAAGCTTAGATCTAAACACGTACATACTACCTCTAAATATCTTTTTTCTAAACAAGCAATCTCTATAATCATCTAAATTTAGTCCATCCATAATAAGCTTCTTTACACCTTTTGCTTTTTTAATTGTATCACCATTTTCTATACTTAAAGAATACATTTTAGCTCTTAATCCTACAAACTCCTTCATGACTTTTCCATTATTTTCGTCTTTCATCATACCCAACACTTTTCCATTTTTCAGCGGAATATTATATATGTTATCTTGGGGGTACTCAGAAGTATCAAAGTGATTGTCTATATCCGGTATAATATCACTGTAAAAGTCGTTTGTTTGAATAGTGTAAATAAATGAATCCGTATCCATATAGTTGAGAATAATTTTCTCATTATATTTGGGCTTCATGAAACGATAATGAAAATCATACATTTTCAATTTTGATAGATCAAGCACAGTGAAACCAAGGTAAGTCGGTTTGTTGTAGCATGTGAATACTCTATCCATTTGAATAGCTGCCATATTGGGGGTAAAAACGGCTGCACTATGAAAATTTGGCTTGGATATAAGACTTCGTGCGCCTGAGTGTCTGCCTCGGCTTTCCCAATCCGTCACAATCTTCACATCTTTCCTTTTATCCACATTTTCCATCGTTTTGCCATATACTGCGTTGTTTAAAAGCTTGAAAAAGTTTTTCTCAAACAAATTTTTACTGGCTTTGCGATATTGGGTGTTCAAGTCTATGTACTGCTTCATCCAAGTCGATTGTTTAAACTGTAAAACTCTATGGACACGGGTCAATTTCAAACCATTCGCAATGCATTGCTGTAGATTTCTATAGTGAATCACATAATTTTGTTTGTTAGTTAAGTCAGTGATCAATTTCGCAGTTTTCGAACCAGGTGCTTTTTTATTTTCTGCACAGAAAGGTAAATCGTTATGCTCATCGTGCTTTGTTGTTGGATACTCCAAATCAACTTCCAATATGTATCCAATGTCTGCGTCTATTGCAATATTGAGAATATCAACCTCATCTATATTTTCAACCCACTGGAATTCAGAATGGGGAAGTGGTTGTGACATTGCCCAACCATATAGATTGTTTGCGTCTACATACATCAGATATTTGGAAGGATCCTCTTCTTTATAATCTTTCAAGTATTTGTTGTTAGCTTTTGAGTGACGATGTGAGCATTGAGTAATACCACCTCTGATTCCTCGTTGTATGAAGTGATGCATGTTTATATCTGTTAGAAGATCAAGTTTAACCGATGTTATTTTGAGCATGGCATCCCACGATAACCCAGGAGTTGTAAAGTATTGGCAAGGGTCAAGTCCATAGATATTTTTACAAACTTTCCTGAAATTTTCGAAAACGTCTGTCAGAAGCAGCACATCTGTCTTCAGATATAATTCCAAATAGTCCCAAATCGTTGTGCAATTGAAAACTTTCCATACGTTTTCAGCATGTTTATAATCAATCTCATTGCACTCGCTATTTGTCATTTTGTTGTTAAAGCTTTCTCGAGGTGGTAGACAAACTTCATTCAATCGATCCCACGAGTTAATATAATCGTAGGGAAATACACCCTTTCTTGTAAGCAGTTGAAATTTCTCCCCATCTTCATATACTGATCTTACGGTTTTCAGATCTACTGGAGAAAGGTTTTTCACTAGAGCATCCAAACTACTCTGCATGAATCTGGCTGAGTCTAAGAACCTAAGCTCAATCGTTTCAAACTCATCGACTTGAATTCGTTTAGATAATGAAACGTATAATTCCTTATTAATGGGTATAATAGATATTTCCCCATCAATGCTATCTAATTCTTTCACAAACAAATGACAATCATAGCCTGAGAGGTTGTGAAATAATATTGGAAAGAATTTCGGTACTCGATACAATAAATTGCATTCGTTATGAGCGGGGCCTCTATATTTTCCAGTAAAATGACAATGGTCTCGGACTCTATCATTGTCAAGCTCTTTTTTACAAATGTGACAGAAAATCGATTCCCTTTGAACCTTTTCTTCTTCCGACGATAGAGCATCCATTGACTTTGGATTCTTGATATGATTTATATAAAACCATTTTACATCATTTACAATGGAATTAACGAATTCTTTGGGTGAATCTGGGCCTTTGTATAATCTGAATCTGTCTAATTTTGAATCGAATGAACACTTGATGAAATAAGAGAAAGCACAAGGGGTATGTTCTTGGATTGTTGAGGTTGATGAAAGTGTCGGATTGGGTGCACATGTATCGACGTCTTGAAGAAGGCATTCAAAATCTGCATAGATGACAAAAGGAACCTCGAGTTGTCGTCCATAGCTATTATACTGCAGCGTTGCTTTCTCCGGTTCCACCATTTTCGTGACTACTCTGCTACAGCTGTTTTTATGCAGTTGCAGTTTCTCGCTCGAAATAAAATATTGCAGGCATTTGTTGCAAACATAGATAGCACCATTGTGTAGCGTTTGTTGACAGCGAATCAACCTTTAAAGAAGAAGAAGAAGAAAAATAATTCATGTATTCACACATACACACACACACAAACTATTCACTATTCCATACCTTGAAATATGTTTAATCCAAACATAATGACAATCTTCGTTGGATTGCAGCAGGAGCAGATTGATGTGATGCGATTTTTCTTGCTTTGCGATATGATATGGACCGATAACTTTTCTTAACTCTGGATCGTATCCAAATAAATTAACACTGATTGATTGGTTTAATTCCTCAAATTTGTCAATATCTTGCACCTGTAGCGGAAACTTGAGTCCCCGAAAATTCAACACTATACCATTTTGAAGATGTATAACGCTGTCTGCAATGTTATCAATTCGGTATGATGTAGTTCTCTGTGAATTATGGTCTGTCGGACACATTGCGGAAATTATGCACCATTTAAAACAATAACTGTCGCGGTTCTTAATATTGATGCAAGCATGCTTATTTGCCAATTGTCTTGGTAGCGGAATATAACTTGTTCCTCTCAATGGTTTAAAATCGTTTATATTTAACTCACAGTGCGTAATTCTAAGGAGAGCCCATCCACTGTCTTTCTCCTGGAATTCCTCCATTTTGATTCGAATTTCATTATCCATATTATCGAAAGCTAATTTCAACTCACTTTTTTGAATTATCGCTTGCATTTTTGTATGGAAAGACTTAATGCTTATTATGCAATCGTTTTCATCATCATCATTCATTTTAATGAATTCAGCAAAGAGTTCAATGTTGAATTTGAGTGTCACGCGTTCATCTAGTGCACTCATCAGATAATTCACTAACGGATCTTCCATCATCTTTAAAAACTCCGCCGAATTTAAAAGACCCTCATCTTTGTTTTCAAAAACAAGAGTTTCCATTCGCTGTCCAAAACAACTTTTTACCCTTTTAAAATGTTCGTTGAGGGGCTCTATAGATTTATTTTTGTGAGCATTGGTTCGCACATGATAGTTCCAACAAGCACTATTGACTTCGATATTACAAAATTCACAAAACATTTTAAGGAATACAATTCACTTTGTGTTTTTCACTGAGCTCAAAATAAAAACTTTCCTAATTGAGATGCAAAGTGAAAGCAGAAGATTGGATATCTGAAAGATCTAATTCTTCCTTTTCCACTTTAAATAAAAACTTAGTTATTTTATATTTAAAATAAACTTTTTAAATTTTAATCACTTTTTATCTTTTGCAATTTTTTATATTTTTTCGATAAGGTATAAAAATTCACTTTGAATGAATACTGGTTTACAACGCAGAATAGCAACTGGAATGATTCCTGTTGGGGTCTTGTCTTTTTATATAATTCTATTGTTTATTCTATAAATTCCTTAAGGGTAACCTAATATTATAATTACTATAATTTTGTTTATTTTATATGGCAGAGAAAACATCCGGTCGTTCACAAAAAATTCTTGCACGCTATTCAAATTCCAACGTCTAATCATTTAAAATAGCCCTCACTCAAGCTCTTATCAACATATCGAATTTCTAATTTTGAAATGTTTGTAAAATATTCGAACCCTATAAAAGAGATTACGCAACCGGCAGCAATAAAAACTCACCTCCGCAGCGATAAGAAATGATTCCAGCTGCTATTTTAAAACACATCTCACATATTCATCAATTTAGCCCATCGCTAATCTTTATTTATTATTTCCTTCTTTTATCTTTATCTTTCAAATAAGGGCAATTGTTTACGTTATGCCGATCCGATTTGCAACTAGTGCAGTAATACGATCTTTTGTGTTCCACCTTATCAGTGGAATTTCCGGTGATTGGCATTTTCGTTTCTGGGAAGTTATTGGATTTCAAGTGGATGTTTATTATTTTTGTGGTTATGGGAATATTATGTGCAGGATGTTTATGTAGATGATTCAAGGTTTAGGTATTTGGGGTAATGTGTTTCATATATGACTCAGAATATTGCATTTTGTTGCGAAATCAGAATATTGCGTGTTGTTGCGAAATTGAAGATGATGTCATAGGTGTTTCCTGGGATATGACTCAGAATTGAGATATGACTCAGAATATTGCATTTTGTTGCGAAATTGAAGATGATGTCATAGGTGTTTCCTGGGATATGACTCAGAATTGAGATATGACTCAGAATATTGCATTTTGTTGCGAAATCAGAATATTGCGTGTTGTTGCGAAATTGAAGATGATGTCATAGGTGTTTCCTGGGATATGACTCAGAATTGAGATATGACTCAGAATATTGCATTTTGTTGCGAAATTGAAGATGATGTCAAAGGTGTTTCCTGGGATATGACTCTCACCGCGGTTGGGAAAACTCCTTTGACCCTTGACCCTTGACCTTTGACCCTTGACCTTTGACCCTTGACCTTTGACCCTTGACCTTTGACCTTTGACCCTTGACCCTTGACCTTTGACCCTTGACCTTTGAATCTTGACCTTTGACCTTGACTTCTTATCTCACCTATTCATCAGCATGACTCATCGCGGTTGGTAAACACCTGGCCATGGGAAAACACCTTGACACCGATCTTGACCTTGACTTCTTATCACACCTTTTCATCAGCATGACTCATCGCGGTTGGGAAACACCTGCCCGTGGGAAACACCTGCCCGTAGGAAACACCCCGACAGCGATAAGAAATGCCGTCATCCGTGGGAAACACCCCGACAGCGATAAGAAATGGCGCCCCAGACAGCGATAAGAAATGGTGCCCCCGACAGCGATAAGAAATGGCGCCACCGGAAGCGATAAGAAATGGCGCCCCAGACAGCGATAAGAAATGGCGCCCCAGACAGCGATAAGAAATGGCGCCACCGGAAGCGATAAGAAATGGCGCCACCAGAAGCGATAACAGGTGACGTCATGCGGGGGCGGTAATCCGATACCCGTGGGAAAAAAATGGGGACCGTGGGAAAAAGTGTGCCAGAACTCTCCTATTCATACTACTCCCATCTTCCCTTATATATCGCTTATCATCTAAATAACTTAAAGAAACCTTATTTATACATTCAGTATATAAATTGTGAAGCTTAGATCTAAACACGTACATACTACCTCTAAATATCTTTTTTCTAAACAAGCAATCTCTATAATCATCTAAATTTAGTCCATCCATAATAAGCTTCTTTACACCTTTTGCTTTTTTAATTGTATCACCATTTTCTATACTTAAAGAATACATTTTAGCTCTTAATCCTACAAACTCCTTCATGA
Organism: Oxycera nigricornis; assembly: GCA_963942545.1. Lineage (NCBI taxonomy): Eukaryota > Metazoa > Arthropoda > Insecta > Diptera > Stratiomyidae > Oxycera > Oxycera nigricornis. The sequence continues at coordinate 80,647,366 of OZ012659.1, forward strand.
CTTTTCCATTATTTTCGTCTTTCATCATACCCAACACTTTTCCATTTTTCAGCGGAATATTATATATGTTATCTGGGCGTACTCAGAAGAATCAAAGTGATTGTCGATATCACTGTAAAAGTCATTGGTTTGAATAGTGTAAATAAATGAATCCGTATCCATATAGTTGAGAATAATTTTCTCATTATATTTGGGCTTCATGAAACGATAATGAAAATCATACATTTTCAATTTTGATAGATCAAGCACAGTGAAACCAAGGTAAGTCGGTTTGTTGTAGCATATGAATACTCTATCCATTTGAATAGCTGCCATATTGGGGGTAAAAACGGCTGCACTATGAAAATTTGGCTTCGATATAAGACTTCGTGCGCCTGAGTGTCTGCCTCGGCTTTCCCAATCCGTCACAATCTTCACATCTTTCCTTTTTTCAACATTTTCCATCGTTTTGCCATATACTGCGTTGTTTAAAAGCTTGAGAAAGTTTTTCTCAGACAAATTTTTACTGGCTTTGCGATATTGGGTGTTCAAGTCTATGTACTGCTTCATCCAATTCGATTGTTTAAACTGTAAAACTCTATGGACATGGGTCAATTTCAAACCATTCGCAATGCATTGCTGTAGATTTCTATAGTGAATCACATAATTTTGCTTGTTAGTTAAGTCAGTGATCAATTTCGCCGTTTTCGAACCAGGAGCTTTTTTATTTTCTGCACAGAAAGGTAAATCATTATGTTCATCATGCTTTGTTGTTGGATACTCCAAATCAACTTCCAATATGTATCCAATGTCTGCGTCTATTGCAATATTGAGAATGTCAACCTCATCTATATTTTCAACCCACTGGAATTCAGCATGGGGAAGTGGTTGTGACATTGCCCAACCATATAGATTGTTTGCGTCTACATACATCAGATACTTGGTAGGATCCTCTTCTTTATTATCTTCAAAGTATTTGTTGTTAGCTTTTGAGTGACGATGGGAGCATTGAGTAATACCACCTCTGATTCCTCGTTGTATGAAGTGATGCATGTTTATATCTGTTAGAAGATCAAGTTTAACAGATGTTATTTTGAGCATGGCATCCCACGATAACCCAGGAGTTGTATAGTATTGGCAAGGGTCAAGTCCATAGATATTTTTACAAACTTTCCTGAAATTTTCGAAAACGTCTATCAGAAGCAGCACATCTGTCTTCAGATATAATTCCAAATAGTCCCAAATCGTTGTGCAATTGAAAACTTTCCATACATTTTCAGCATGTTCATAATCAATCTCATTGCACTCGCTATTTGTCATTTTGTTGTAAAAGCTTTCTCGAGGTGGTAAACAAACTTCATTCAATCGATCCCACGAGTTAATATAATCGTAGGGAAATACACCCTTTCTTGTAAGCAGATGGAATTTCTCCCCATCTTCATATACTGATCTTACGGTTTTCAGATCTACTGGAGAAAGATTTTTCACTAGAGCATCCAAACTACTCTGCATGAATCTGGCTGAGTCTAAGAACCTAAGCTCAATCGTTTCAAACTCATCGACTTGAATTCGTTTAGATAATGAAACGTATAATTCCTTATTAATGGGTATAATAGATATTTCCCCATCAATGCTATCTAATTCTTTCACAAACAAACGACAATCATAGCTTGAGAGGTTGTGAAATAATATTGGAAAGAATTTCGGTACTCGATACAATAAATTGCATTCGTTATGAGCGGGACCTCTATATTTTCCAGTAAAGTGACAATGGTCTCGGACTCTATCATTGTCAAGCTCTTTTTTACAAATGTGACAGAAAATCGATTCCCTTTGAACCTTTTCTTCTTCCGACGATAGAGCATCCATTGACTTTGGGTTCTTGATATGATTTATATAAAACCATTTTACATCATTTACAATGGAATTAACGAATTCTTTGGGTGAATCTGGGCCTTTGTATAATCTGAATCTGTCTAATTTTGAATCGAATGAACACTTGATGAAATAAGAGAAAGCACAAGGGGTATGTTCTTGGATTGTTGACGTTGATGAAAGTGTTGGATTGGGTGCACATGTATCGACGTCCTGAAGAAGGCATTCAAAATCTGCATAGATGACAAAAGGTACCTCGAGTTGTCGTCCATAGCTTTTGTACTGCAGCGTTGCTTTCTCCGGTTCCACCATTTTCGTGACTACTCTGCTACAGCTGTTTTTATGCAGTTGCAGTTTCTCACTCGACATAAAATATTGCAGGCATTTATGGCAAACATAGATAGAACCTTTGTATAGCGTTTGTTGACTGCGAATCAACCTTTAAAGAAGAAGAAGAAAAATAATTCATGTATTCACACACACACACACACACCGATAACTTTTTTTAACTCTGGATCGTCTTCCAAATAAATTGACTATGATTGTTTGGTTTAATGCCTCAAATTTGCGAATATCTTGCACCTGTAGCGGAAACTTGAGTCCCCGAAAATTCAACACTATACCATTTTGAAGATGTATAACGCTGTCAGCAATGTCATCAATTCGGTATGATGTAGTTCTTTCTGAATTATGATCTATCGGACACATTGCGGAAATTATGCACCATTTAAAACAATAACTGTCGCGGTTCTTAATATTAATGCAAACACGCTTATTTGCCAATTGTCTTGGTAGCGGAATATAACTTGTTCCTCTCAATGGTTTAAAATCGTTTATATTTAACTCACAGTGCGTAATTCTAACGAGAGCCCATCCACTGTCTTTCTCCTGGAATTCCTCCATTTTGATTCGAATTTCATTAGCCATATTATCGAAAGCTAATTTCAACTCACTTTTTTGAATTATCGCTTGCATTTTTGTATGGAAAGACTTAATGCTTATTATGCAATCGTTTTCATCATCATCATTCATTTTAATGAATTCAGCAAAGAGTTCAATGTTGAATTTGAGTGTCACGCGTTCATCTAGTGCACTCATCAGATAATTCACTAACGGATCTTCAATCCTCTTCACAAACTCCGCCGAATTTAAAAGACCTTCATCTTTGTTTTCAAAAACAAGAGTTTCCATTCGCTGTTCAAAACAACTTTTTACCCTTTTAAAATGTTCGTTGAGGGGCTCTATAGATTTATTTTTGTGAGCATTGGTTCGCACATGATAGTTCCAACAAGCACTATTGACTTCGATATTACAAAATTCACAAAACATTTTAAGGAATACAATTCACTTCGTGTTATTTCACTGAGCTCAAAATAAAAACTTTCCTAAATTGAGATGCAAAGTGAAAGCAGAGGATTGTATATCTGAAAGATCCAATTCTTCCTTTTCCACTTTAAATAAAAACTTAGTTATTTTATCTTTAAAATAAACTTTTAAATTTTATTCACATTTTATCTTTTGCAATTTTTTATATTTTTTCGACAAGGTATAAAAACTCACTTTGAATGAATACTGGTTTACAACGCAGAATAGCAACTGGAATGATGTTTATTTTATAAATTCCTTAAGGGTAACTTAATATTATAATTACTATAATTTTGTATTTAGCCCATCGCTAATCTTTATTTATTATTTCCTTCTTTTATCTTTATCTTTCAAATAAGGGCAATTGTTTACGTTATGCCGATCCGATTTGCAACTAGTGCAGTAATACGATCTTTTGTATTCCACCATATCAGTGGAATTTCCGGTGATTGGCATTTTCGTTTCTGGGAAGTTGACTTGATCTTATTGGATTTCAAGTGGATGGTTATTATTTTTGTGGCTATGGGAATATTATGTGCAGGATGTTTATATAGATGATTCAAGGTTTAGGTATTTGGGGTAATGTGTTTCAGATATGACTCAGATTCGAGATATGACTCAGAATATTGCATTTTGTTGCGAAATCAGAATATTGCGTGTTGTTGCGAAATTGAAGATGATGTCATAGGTGTTTCCTGGGATATGACCAGTTGCTTTTATATCAAAAAGTTTACACTCTGCACTATTCATATCAGAGTTTTTTCACACTTATCAATAAATTTTCAGCAAAACTAGCAACCCACAATATACAATTCTATAATCATTTAATTTTACTTACCATATCAAAAATTATCAGCATGAGAATTCGCATTTAAAACCGCACAATAACATGGATATTATTTTCTTTTTACATCACTTGTTTTTAACATAACATCCGGTCGCATTTTTCGATTATGGTTTTTAATATAACACCAAGAATATTAAAATTTCCTAATCAGCTAACATTCTTATCGAAGCCAACTATTTCAAATGGTCTTCATACATTCCCAGAGAAAACATCCGGTCGTTCACAAAAAATTCTTGCACGCTATTCAAATTCCAACGTCTAATCATTTAAAATAGCCCTCACTCAAGCTCTTATCAACATATCGAATTTCTAATTTTGAAATTTCCGAATCAAGATCTAACTTCTATTTTTAGCATGTCTCATTCTTATCTAATTCACAACTAAAACACCTACACATTATGAGAACATAATTATCAAACAAGGTGTCGCACTCACATTAGAATTTGTCAAGACATCTAAAATTATCACAAAACGCCACCAACTCATATGCTGATAAGAACTCCAAGCACTCAGTACGTATCATAAACAAATGATAAACTACTCGCGTCTGTCTGGTAGGAACTTGAATCATTCACACCTACTGAACTAGCAATTTATTCGTCATCCATCTAACATATAATACGTCATCCATCCAACGCTATTCAAATTCCAACGTCTAATCATTTAAAATAGCCCTCACTCTAGCTCTTATCAACATATCGAATTTCTAATTTTGAAATGTCTGTAAAATATTCGAACCCTATAAAAGAGATTACCCAACCGGCATCAATAAAAGCTCACCTCCGCAGCGATAAGAAATGAATCCAGCTGCTATTTTAAAACACATCTCACATATTCATCAGCATGACTCACCGCGGTCAACATATCGAATTTCTAATTTTGAAATGTCTGTAAAATATTCGAACCCTATAAAAGAGATTACGCAACCGGCATCAATAAAAGCTCACCTCCGCAGCGATAAGAAATGAATCCAGCTGCTATTTTAAAACACATCTCACATATTCATCAGCATGACTCATCGCGGTTGGGAAACACCTGGCCGTGGGAAAACACCTGCCCGTGGGAAACACCTGACCGGGGGGAAACACCTTGACACCGACCTTGACCTTGACTTCTTATCACACCTATTCATCAGCATGACTCATCGCGGTTGGGAAACACCTGGCCGTGGGAAAACACCTGCCCGTGGGAAAACACCTGCCCGTGGGAAACACCTTGACACGGACTTTGACCTTGACTTCTTATCACACCTATTCATCAGCATGACTCATCGCGGTTGGGAAGCACCTGGCCGTGGGAAAATACCTGCCCGTGGGAAAACACCTGCCCGTGGGAAACACCGCGACAGCGATAAGAAATGGCGCCCCCGACAGCGATAAGAAATGGCGTCATCCGTGGGAAACACCCCGACAGCGATAAGAAGTGGCGTCATCCGTGGGAAACACCCCGACAGCGATAAGAAATGGCATCATCCGTGGGAAACACCCCGACAGCGATAAGAAATGGCGCCACCGGAAGCGATAACAGGTGACGTCATCCGTGGGGCGGTAATCCGATACCCGTGGGGGCGGTAATCCGATACACGTGGGGCGGTAATCCGATACCCGTGGGAAAAAAATGGGGACCGTGGGAAAAAAAGCGCTTGAACCGCTTTATTCTAACTACTGGAATCGCTTTAGATGCAGTAACTGCTTTTACAGCGCATAGTTCCGTTGTCATAACTTCAAAAGATTTAAGTATAAGGCAACAGGACTGTGCAAAGCACCAAAAGCAGCTTCTATTGACTCTTGAATGGATAGATACCTTTCGAATTGAATTCCACCTCATTATGACATCATTGATTAATTTTAACGGCTGTCTATTACTCCCAATTTGCATTTGCAACGATTGTAGTTTCCCAGTAGCAACAACACTGCGATGGAAATATTCGAAATACGTTTCACCTTCTTTTGGATGGTTTCAATTGTTAATCGCTTGAAGCTTGGAAAGGTTTAGGGTATGGGCCAAACAGGATACATGATTCCATCCGGTTAATCTTACTGCACCAACAACATTTTCAGCATTGTCAGTAATGGTGGCATTTATCATTTCTGAAACACTATATCTTGCAGCAGCTTCAATTAGCTCATTTTCAATGTTTATTGCCGTATGACGCTGAGAAAATGGGAAACAGTCAAGCAAAAGAGTTAATATTCCATAGTTTGTCGATGTAGTGTGCAGTGATAGTCATGTAGCTTTCTGTTGCAGAAGAAGTCCATGCATAACTAGACAAAGTAATATCATGCGTTTCTTTGATCAAGTTTTGAACACAATCTTTTGCTTCATTATATCGTTTCCCCAACATGGTCCTAGCTTGTTCGGTTGACGTAGGTGGACAATTTTCGGATGTAGGTGGACAGTTTACGACTTCAGCATTTATTATTGATGAAGCTGTTGGCTCCACGTTTCGAGTTGCGTATCTTTCTCCTACTTCTAGTTGGATGCTTCGTTTTGATATGTTCTATGAGATTTGCCTCTCCTTTGTATGATAGGATGTGTTTACAAAAATAACACTTGGCTTTCCCTTCTCCTGCCATTGAAAAATATAACCAAATGCTACTTCTTTTTCTTCCAAATTGGTGAGCCATTTTAAAACCTATTTAATAAACAAATTACTATTTCGAAAAATTGCAACACTGTTTTCCACCTACACAATACGTATATATGACCTTGATTTCAAATTATATATTTGTGTACTATATATGCTCAAACTTTCCAAAGTTAATCTATGATGAAGACGAATTATTAGCTGTTTTTTTGAAAAAAGTTGGAATCTTGAGAAAGAAATTTGTTTGTTTTATTCTCTACGTCGACTTGACTATTAACGTAGAGAATAAAACATTCCCAAAAACCCCACTAAAGCGTCTGCATCCGATAGTTGTATGATCATCATGCTACCAGAACCGAATGCTGTGAATAAGAAGCTCAATATGGAACTGAGTGTGCGTGGGTTCGGATTCGATTCCAAGTTGTCAATAATCTTGTGTGCAATATCGGATACATTTCAAAATGAGTATTCAAAATTTGTACTCGCTTCAAGTAACGAATAAATAATAAATAAATACTTAATGATTACTTTTTACACATGAGTATTGAAGACATTTTGAAAGGAGTATTTGGTACTTCCATTCACTTGAATAGAAAATAACGAATTATTACTGTTTGCGCACCACTAGCGGATGCGCCTTCATAATTTTTCAAAAAGTAATTTCTATCAATTTATTCGGTTTTCTGGTTACGCCTGGACATGAGGGTGAGTTAAACATGATCGAAGATTCTCTTAATGCAAATTTCGACATTAAGCGTTTGCGTACTTTCTTCTTAGCATGGCAAAATGGAGGCGGTGGTCAAAATTACACAAATTTTCCTTATGTAATTAATGGACACTCACTAACATTTTATGTTATACGATTTTGCACAGAACCTAGCCAATGTCTTTACTCCAAAACAACGATTTAAATTTCATCCCCTACCAACCAACCCCAGGTGTAAGACCTGTAGAATTTTCATTTTCTGCCTTAGTTAGAAAGATAAATGAATGCAAGCTGAAAAAACCCCAGGACACGACTATATTTCTGGGAAAATACTTAAGGAACTCCACATCTGCGGAAAACTTGCAATTATATTCATCTTTAATGCCATACTCCGTCTGGGGTATTACCCTAAATAATGGAAAGAGGCCCAAATTATTGTAATCCCTAAACCCGGTAAAGATAAAACCAAAATCGATTCTTATCGTCCAATGAGCCTTCCACCAATCTTATCTAAAATATTTGAAAGACTTCTATGAGATAAAATTCTTCCCGTGTTAACACATAAAAAGCTGATTCCAGACCATCAATTTGGGTTTAGAACCACATATAGCACCATTGAACAAGTCCATCGGCTAGTGAACACAATCAAACAAGCCCTAGAAAAAAAGTACTACTGTGTTGGACTATTCCTGGACATATTCCAAGCTTTCGATAAAGTATGGCATGAGGGCCTTAAATACAAAATTTCTGCAAATCTTCCTCCTAAATTTCACAAAATTCTTTTTAAGTACATCGACAAACGTACTTTTCGTGTCATTTTCAAAGAATCCATTAGTTCTTACTACTTAATTAGTGCAGGCGTTCCCCAAGGAAGTGTCTTAGGTCTCATCCTATACCTCATGTACACAGCCGATGTACCAACAGACCAACAATTCATGACGTCACCATTTGCGGATGACTCAGCCGTCCTACACGTCAATAAAAACCCCTATACTGCAACTAGAGAACTGCAATTCCACGCTATTGAGGGGGGAAGTACCTTTAGACACTTCAAAAAATCGATTTTTTTAAAATTGTTTTAATCGATAGATATATCGCCTAAGAATATCATGTCAAAGTTTCAAAAGCTAATTCTCAAAATTGTGGAAGAGATGCATCCCGGAAGTGCCTGGCGCCGAGCTTTTTTCTCTAGACCACAAACTTTAAACGGCCTTTTCTCGAAACCATGTTCTTTAAAATTGCGTAAGTGATAGTAAAAAAACTAGTGAATCGATTTTCATCATCTAGCATTCATTTTAAAGAGCATAAACAACTGTTCTATATAGACTAAGGATTAAAAAAACAAATTATTTTGGGACTATTTTTGACTGGAAGTACAACGAAATTTTTTCGTCAAAATCGTAATTTTTTTTGAGCCTGTTTTGAAGGGTTAATTTACGAATTTCGCAAATATTTTAGTCTAAATGTTTGGCTTGTTGATTTCAGATGAAAATTACAGCCAGCATCGCTTACGCAATTTACGACGTCAGTGACGACATGGCTTTCAAGATCCTTGAAAAATTTGTTAATTTTCAACTTTCACTTTTGTAGAATATGTTTTTTTCCAACCTCAAACATTTCCTAAAATAAATATTATACTGATTTAATAAGAACTGTCTTCATTTCCCCACAAATCAGTTGCAAAAAAGACCTTTTTTCGGCTTCTAAAGGTACTTCCCCCCTTAAGATTATGGAATGGGCCAGAAAGTGGAAGATTAAAATCAATGAATCTAAAACGGTCCAGGTAACCTTTACCCTTAGAAAACTCACATGCCCACCAATAACATTGAGCGGTGAAAGAATTCCCTTAGCCGATAATACAATATACCTAGAAATTCACTTGGACCGTAGGTTAGCGGATATAGCGGACAAAATAATCTAGTCTTAAGAGTTGCAATAACGTAAGCTAGAGACCGGTCCCCGGTCTAATACTTATAACAAGAAATAAAGCTACAAGCCGCGAATTGTGACCCTTGAGGTTTACACTGTCAACTTCTCAGTAATATCTAGATAAACATTAAAAATATTAAACACAATAATAATATTGAAAATAATACTACTTTAAATAATCATAATAAGAGGTATTCATAGCAGTAACAGGAATGAGTTAATATTAATCGTATCATCTACGGGAGCATCCATTGATTACGTAAATCTTTTGGTGGATGCGGGTAGATTGATTTGATCAATCAATCGGTGGAGACCTTTTCTACGCGTTTTGTTATTTTCACATCGATGCTTGAAGGACAAAAGAGCGCTAGCAAAAATGAATGCAATTTTTGTTATTACTCTCATTGAAGAGATTTTGTCGCGTGATGATCATTTTGAATAGTTGCGTTCAAAATTGCCATGAACTTCATCAATGAGATTACTAATTACTTTATACATTCTATTGGTAAATTTTGAATATGCAGTCAAAAATAGGTTCAATTGCATGTAAAAAGTAAAATGTTTTACAAATGATGATGGAGGAAGTAATTGAAATCTTACGACTACTAAAGAATAAATCTACTAAAAACTACAATTTTTTATTTGATGAAAGCTTTTGAAACCATATGATCTTACAAAGTATTGACTATAAAACATTTTACTTTTTAAAGCGTTGATTACCACAAATGCAAATTTGATTGAAATTTTGATGATTTTCAAAATTTTAGCAATTTTTTTAAATTAAAAGATTGTAAAAACTATTAAGAACCTGCTCAAATTATGCAAACATTTCAAAACTTTGATTGAATTTACAACAATTTATTTAGAATAAAAGATATAAGGTAATATCATTCGTATGAACTCTTTTTATATGGTAACTTTGAATGATTTTTTATTTTTAATTTAGTTTTTTTAAAATCATGGAAAAAAAATTTGCCGGTTTCTCTTCCAAAACCGATAATATGAATGTACGAATATATAAATTTTATAAACATTTATTACTGTGTTGTGAATATCAGGTTAAAAAAATATTTTTTATGAAAAACATATTTTTTCGCATTTTCTTCTATTAAATTGAAAAAAAAACGGCTGAAACGATTTTTTATGATGTTAAAAAAATCACAAAGATGTTAATATTCGTCGATTGACACCTTAATGATGCAAATATTATATCTGGTTCGCGAGATATAATGCATGACAAACATGACCTTAAATATCATGATGACTTTTAATGATTTTTTATTTTTAATTTACTTTTTTTTGGAATCATGAGAAAAAATGTTGATGCTGTTTTTACAAAAACTGTTTCGAGTATATAAATTTTATAAACATTGATTATTTCGGCTTGAAAATAAGGTTAAAAATTTATTGTTTTTGAAAATAAACCTTAATTTTTTGCACTTTTTTTAAAAAAAATTCAAAAAACGGCTCCAAGAATTTTTTTAATAAAGAATCACAGAAATATTAATACGCGTCGATTGGCACCTAATCAAGGAAATCGAATGTTTGGTTCGCGAGATATAACGCATGACAGAAATGACCTTCAAACGGGCAAAACAGCGAACCACCCCCCCCCCCCCGACCGAAGTTTCCCAAAAACTAATCAGCTCTTAAAATTGCCAAGACGCTTCGATTGACACCTCAACGAAGTCGATACGACTTTTTTACGTGAGTTATGCTCGTAGAAAAAAATTTCCACGAAAGTACAGACACACACACACGCATACATCTCTCTTTCTAAAAACACTTTATATATACGCTATAGACCTCAAAACATAAAGAAACGTTGAACATTCCAATTTCGATTATCGAGGCGATTACAAAAATAAAAAAATACGATTTTAAGAATGCTTGAAGCTTAACAGTTTGCTTTTACAATCTGTACCTTATTTTCCCCCGTCCACTTCAACGCTTAATTGGGTTCACGAAATTGCAAAAATATCCTCCATGTACTGAATTTTATTCCTGTTTTCTATAGAGTTTCATATGGTTTACGTATATTTTCAGATGTCTTCTGTTCGAAACATAACGTTGTGTGTGAAACAAGGAACCATCATAGGAAAGAAAGAACGTTTACCAAGTGGATATCCTTATTATTCATTCAAAGGAGTTCCATTCGCCCATCCACCTGTCGGAAAGTTGAGATTTTTGGTAACTCGTTTTTTTATAATAATATTTTGATGAAATTTTTGTTATTCATGCAGCCACCAGTTCCTTTAGAAAAATTCGACCGAGAACCTCTTGACTGCAGCAATGAAGGTAATAAGTCCTTTCACCGGGATCCATTTGCATCGGCTATTGTAGGATCAGAAGATTGCCTGTTTCTGAATGTATATACTCCGCAGCTAAAATCAGATATACCGCTGCCAGTGATGGTTTTTATACATGGCGGCGCTTTTATGATGGGCAGTGGTGACAGCGATTTGTATGTTGTTTCCTAAGTTTGAGTAAAAAAATAATCTTCTCTTTGATTTACAGTCACTCGCCTGAATATTTAATTCAAGAAGGCGTGGTTGTTGTCACATTAAATTATCGACTAGGAATGTTTGGTTTCCTTTATGCGCCAGACGCTGGTGTACCAGGAAACGCTGGGCTGAAAGATCAAGTAAGTCCAAGAGTACAATATTATTCATTTAAAAAAAGTTTGAATTGAAATGAAATCTATTAATAAGTTTAGAAATTTACAATATATCATGTATTTTAAAAATTCTAAAGTAAAGCGGCTTTCATATTTAGCTTTTAGCGTTGAAGTGGGTAAACGAAAACATCCATCAGTTCAATGGTGACCCGAACAATGTAACCCTTTTCGGTCATAGTGCGGGAGCCGCTTCTACACATTTGCATTTATTGTCGAAAAACTCTAGGAAATACTTTCATAAAGCAATTTGCCAGAGTGGCACGTCAAATATGGAGTGGGTAATGCAAAATCATGCCCGAGAGAGGACTCGACGCCTTTCGAAATTAATGGGATTCGAAAGCGACTCTGAAATAGACATTGTAAAATTTCTGATTGAAACTCGTGAGCCAAATGATATTTTTAAGCATATACTCGCCACATTAACACCAGACGAGCGACGACGTGGCTTACCAATACCGTTCAAACCAGTTGTAGAGGCAGACAACGGAGACGCTGTTGTTACGAAACCGCCTCTGCAGGCAGCCAAAGAAACCAATTCAATTGATATCCCCGTAATGGTGGGCTATGCTTCCCATGAAGGTATCACCATGCTTGTAAACGCTCGCAAAAAGTTGGAAGAAATAGATAAGGATCTAGCCCGCATGATTCCGAGAAGTGTTGATCTTGATCCAAAAGATCCCCGCTGCTTAATTTTAGCAGAAGAAATGCGCAAGTTTTATTTCAAAGGCGATTCAATAACAATGGAAAAAATGAACGAACTGTGCGATCTAATGACGGATTATCATTTCGGCATCGGTATTCAAACTTCATCGGAAATACACGCTCGATATCAACATAAATCACCTCTTTACGTCTACAAGTTTTCATACGACGGCAGTTTGAATCTTTTTAAGAAATGGTTTAATTTCAACAAAATAAAAGGAGCATGTCACGGAGATGAACTCTTCTATTTGTTTAAGACTGGTCTTCCCGATGCTATGCCAGAAAAAGGATCACAAGACGAAGAAATGATAGTGAGGATGTGCCGCCTTTGGACAAATTTCGCCAAATACGGGTAAGATTATTTGACTTTCGAAACTAAAAGTAAATAGTAAGCAATTAGTTTTTAATGTAAGTGATCTTTAACTTAAACTTGGTAATTTATAGGTAAGCAATGATTTCTTAAATGATCATAACTTCGAATTCGAGTTACAGGTATTCCCCAAAAATAGCGGCATACCACAATATGGTTCATAGGCTTGTAAATCTAGTCCCAATATCACACAGAACTAGTATACATAGTGAAAATGGTGCAAAAAAATTATTTATTTATTAAGAATTCATCTTACAGACAAACATAGTCCAATTACAAAACAAGAAAAAATATAAGAAAAGAAATACATAGCATAGTGTAGAGTGAGTGAGGAAACGGACCAAGTGGCAAAATATTGTGGTTTTGGGGGAAAGTAGAAAGTCGCAGTCCTAGCATATGGGACTGTGATATCAGATCTGGCAGGGCGTTCTAAAATACGATAATCTAACCAATCAGAGAGATTAGAGTTTAATTGATGGTGGTGAAGTCGAAACAGAAAACACTCATCTAGAAGTAGTCTGCGGGATTGCAAAGTAGGAAGTTGTAGCAAAGAAAGTCGCTCTTCATATGGCATATATGTAATTTTAAATTTAAAGATGAGGAAACGAGTGAATTTGTGTTGTACTGATCATGGATGGGTCCAAGGAAGCTAGTGTATAGGTTGACGGAGTAAATGTCAGTCAACATATAATACGAACCCGGAGACACGAGAGGCACGTGCGGCTAATGCCACAAAGTGAAGCTCAAATTATAGTTCTGGGGTGGAAAATCACTCAAATGTTTTTATTTGAAAAACAGGCGTAAGTGGAATATCATGTTACGTATAGATGCCATCAATTGGATTCGGTTTTGAGGAGAAGGACATTTTAAAACATTTTTGGACATTAAGGGAGAGGAAATTAGATGCCGGAGGTCGAATTGAAGGGAGCAAAATGTGCTTCATATACACTAACACGGCATGAACGAGAGCTGATGTAGGACTCAAGCTAGGAGAGTAATGGTCCAAACAGGCCAAAGTGAGCTAGCTTTTGAAGTAGAACATTTAGTTGACAGTATCAAATGACTTACTGAAGTCAGTATACACTACATCAACTTGGGCACGACTGTCGAGAGCCTGTGCAACAGTTTGGGTAAGTGCAAGGAGATTCGTATTGGTTGACCGGTTTGGAACGAATCCGTGTTGGAATGGTGACAGCCTACAATTAAGAGCTTCGTATATTTTATTGTAAACAATGCGTTCAAGGAGTTTGGGAAAACAAGAAAGTAACGAAATGGGACAATAATTGGGAGCATTGGAAGAGGATCCAGAATTGAGTACAGGAAAAATGTGAACCAACTTCCGCATATTGAGGAAGATACCAGAGGATAAACTGGCATTAAAAACATAAGAAAGTGGAACGCATAACGAGGAGGATAAGGATTTAATGAATATGTTAGGAAGTCCGTCTGGCATGGGGCCTACGCTGGAATCTAAAGAATTAATTAATATTTGGAGATAAAGTCAAGAATAGGTGGAAAACAAAAAGGAGTATTAAAAGAAGTTGGAAGATTAGAAGCAGGATATATTGACGAAAAAAATTCAGCAAATATCTCGCAGATTTTTTCAGGAGTCGAACCTTGTTTACTGTCCCAGAAAACAGTATTATAAATATAGAACGAAGACTTTAGGGAATTGACATAAGACCAAACCGGCTTTGGTTAGAGTGCAGCGAATCTTCGATATTAGCGAAGTAGTTACGCATAGCTCTTTTAATTTCCAGTTTGGCTGAAGCACGTTGTTTTGAAAAGGCAGTATAGTTTTCCGGAGCACTATTGGATCTGTAAAGCCGATCAGCTTGGTTTTTTAATTTCAAGATAGCTAAGACATCAGCCAGGGATGATCCTTTACCGTGGTACGACTGTGGTAGGGAGTGAAGCGAGAGATAAGGTCATAGAGAAGAGAGTAGAATTTAATGAGAGAATCTTCACAGCGAAGACTGTCAAAAAAGCCCAGTTCACCGATTTGAGTTCTTCCGATAGAGCAATGTAATTCGATTTCCAAAAGTGAAATTTAAGTTTTTTGCGCCTATTTTGAGCATTAGTCAAACAAAAGGAGAGTTCAAACAGCAGAGGTGGATGATGAAGGTCCGAAGGAACATAGGGGAGAGAAGCAGAATGAAAATCCCTTCAAGCACGAGTCAATTCTATAAAGAGGAACTAAAGTTTCAGCAAAATCCGTCGATTCGTTCTCGAGAAATCGTGTCTACCGCACGGAAAAACAAAGTTTCGCGAAAAACGCGTTTAAAGTTGTTTACCGCGATTTAATGAATTAAAGTTATTTTTTAGCGACTTACATCGAGTCGTCGATTCCAGGTCCATACAGTAATTCATTCGCGATGTTGAGAGCAACCTTTTGATGTTGTGATGTTTGATGGAAAATAAAGGAGCTGATTTTACGCGGTAGAAACGCGCTGCATGGTATAATACGCTAGGTAAGGTAGAGCGCAAGTACCGACCACGCGGTATTCAAATCTCTATAACTCATGTAATATTGCTCGAATTTACTTCTTTGGTGTGAATACTCTTAAGTACTGTACTTTTATATGAAATAAAAAAAATTCCATCGATTTTTTGAAAATACAAGACCTATGTAACCCCTATGTAAATAAAACTATTATGCGATTAAAGAAGCTTTCCTTTAATTAAAAAAAAACTTCCACAAACAAGACGTTAAACTTAATTACGCCCTGCTTTTTATGAAGATAATATCATAATACATATAATTCGATCGATTTATTATTTTCACAGCAATCCGACTCCAGAAGGTGATCAAATCGTACCATGTAAATGGCATCCTGTAAAATCCATCAATGACAGTAAAAGTTTCAGCCTAGACTATCTGGAAATCGATCGTGACACCAAAATGAAGAAAAATCCGGACAGTGATAGAATAAATTTTTGGAGAGAAGTGTACCAAAAGTATAATAAGCATTTTTTACAACCTAAGCTGTAGAAACACATTAAAAAAATACATTTATTGTGTAGTATTCGTTATTCTACTTGTATAGATGAAACTTTTAGCTAATTTTGGATATTTTTATCCGTTTAGTGAAAAACTATTGCAGATAGTCAGAACTGCTCGATAAGAACATGATTTTAAATTGTGAGTTTTTATGAAAATAGATTATATTTTTTTGGCATGTTTTAGGTGGATTGTATTATGTATATCTCTAATAGTCGATGTTATGCAAAATATTTAGCACAGTATGAATTACTATTAATTTCTTTGTTATATATCGACGCACTTTTGTTGGAAACTAAAAAATTCTGAATATTGTTTTATTATTATTTCTTGACATATTTTAAAATAAACATTGTTTTTTACCATATATACTGAACATTGAAAATTGAAGATCTTGTTGAACTTTTTTCGACTTTTAAAATATCTTTCTATTTGGTTGTCTTATAAGGAATCCATTTCAAGACTGCATCACATCACACCTTATTGAAAGCCACCCCAACCAAATAGCAAAGTTTCTCTCTGCAATTCTTTATAATATGATATCTTCGAATTGCACTTGTGGGTACCACGTCCGAAACGAAATCAATCCAGTTCAGTACAGTCTGAATCGCAACCTCAATCACAACTGGTGACCCTGACCACAGTATAGGTACACCCAGTAGGTAATGTTTCATATATAGGCGCACTATCAAGTACGGCCCGCGGTTCTACGGGACAACGTCAAATGTTTGTTTACATTTAGAATGTGTTTGTTTACATTTATCATATGTTTGCTGCATTCAAGTAAGAGAACTTCAATGGTTGGCTGCCATTTATAACAAAATGGCAGCTATCTACTGGTGGGGGCACTGCCAGAGCTCGTATATGCACGTTTCATGCTAGGCGTGAAAAACGCCGTTAGAAACTTCGGTTCATTGAATTACAATGGTGAAACGTCTTTGCTGACACAAATTTTATTTGCTTTTGACAAATTGATTGAGAGAAAAAGCCAAAATGCCTGAAAAAATGTCATGTGTTGAAGTGAACGATGAAGTCCGCGAAAGTGCTTTGTGCCTCTGCAAATCTGGCAGTGCCTGGCATTCCCCAGCTTGGCCAGCACATGACGCCATTTCTTGGAAGGAAAATACGAGCTTTTGGGCTTCGATTGCATACTGGGTCTACCTATACTGTGACCCTGACGCACGTGATCGTCAGTCAGTGGTTTAGCGAACCGTGGAGTGCAGTGCACAGTATAGGTAGACCCAGTATGCAATCGAAGCCCAAAAGCTCGTATTTTCCTTCCAAGAAATGGCGCCATGTGCTGGCCATGTGCTTGCAAAAGCTGAAGAATGCAAAGCACTGCCAGATTTGCAGAGGCACAAAGCACTTTCGCGGACTTCATCGTTCACTTCGACACATGAGACATTTTTTCAGTCATTTTGGCTTTTTACTCTTAATCAATTTGTCAAAAGCAAATGAAATTTGTGTCAGCGAAGACGTTTCACCATTGTAATTCAATGAACCGAAGTTCCTAACGGCGTTTTTCACGCCTAGCATTAAACGTGCATATACGAGCTCTGGCAGTGCCCCCACCAGTAGATAGCTGCCATTTTGTCATAAATGGCAGCAAACCATTGAAGTTTTCTTACTTCAATGCAGCCAACATATGCTAAATGTAAACAAACATATGCTAAAAGTAAACAAACATTTGACGTTTGTCCCGTAGAACCGCGGGCCGTGCTTGATAGTGCGCCTATATATGAAACATTACCTACTGGGTGTACCTATACTGTGGTGCAGTGTAGCGAATTTCCTTTTCCCTCTCAAAAGGCTTTGGTTCCCGTAAGTAGAAAATGGCGAACGAACACAAATAAGCCAAGTGTGGGCGAAACGGTGTTGTGGCGGCCGATCGCACGTGATGCAGATGATCTTGGAAAGTATTGACTTCAAAGTGTTGATTACAACAAATTCAAATTTGATTGAATTTTCTTTTGGTTTTCAAAATTTAAGGATTTTTTTTATTAAAATTAAAACACTGACTGTCAAAACTATTCAAAATCTGCTCAAATTGTGCAAATATTAATTAACTTTGATTGACTTAACAACAATGTCCTTAGAATAATAGTTATCAGATAATATCATTCGTATGAACACTTCTTACATGGTGACTTTGAATGATTTTTTATTTTTAATATATGTTTTTTTGTAATAATCGAAAAAAGTTTTACTTGTTTCTCTACAAAAACTGGGGGATAATTTGATTGGGACAATTGGTTTTTGTTTCGCTTAAATTATCATGCACTCAAGAGGAAATTAATCTGTTCGATTATGCCTTGCGATTCATTTTTTTCTCCAGAATCAGAGACCGATAAAGAAACTGATTGTTTTGGAATGTCCACAGGCATAAAATTTGTACACCGGGCTAATTCTTCTAATTAACACATGAAAAGCACTTTTATTTAAAATTTGAATTGGCTTTGGCATTTTTTAACAGCAATTACACAGAAAAACAAAATCAACCTTTTGTTTTGTTGCATGAAGTTTTTCTACTGTTCTACTATTTGGGTGCGTTGATTTCAAATCTACCCTCAGATGTTTTGTAGCAGCTCTAGTTAGTGAGATACAGGTACCGTCTTGAATTTAAATAAGTAGTCGGTAGTTTCTATCAATAGCGGTGTAACTTAACTAGTTCCTTTATAAATTTCATTATGTCTTCCTCAAGAAGGACGTGTTTAAATAATCCTGATTGTTTTTGTGTTATTTGTGGAGAATATATGTTCCAAAAAATTCGTTTAAATGTGTCGGACTTTGTCAAAAAGGCATACTTCGACTACTTTGGGTTTCCGTTGCCGTCAAACGCTAAACCTTGGATGCCAAGTTTGGTATGCAAAAGTTGTGTTGAATCTTTGCGACTGTGGGCAAACAAAAAAAGACCCACTTTTAAGTACAAATCTCCTATGATTTGGCGTGAACCATCCAACCATCATGACGACTGTTATTTCTGTGTAACGAAAATCATAGGAATAAACCACAAAAATTGCTCTAAGTGGATATATCCAAACTTAAAATCTGCCATAAGGCCAGTCTTGAGTATTAGTGACACATCAACACCACAGCAGCTATGTAAATCTTCGGAAAATCCAGACCAGTGCAGTGGACAACCGAAAACGACGGCAGTGGTAGCGACAGTGATTTTTACTGCTACGGTAGTGCCCGACCACTAAATCAAGATGATCTAAATGACTTGATCAGGGACCTTGGACTGTCTAAAACGGTATCAGAAATTTTAGCTTCCCGATTGAAAGAAAGAAATTTGTTGACCAGAGAAACGAAGATATCGTACTACCGTAACAGGGAAAAGGATTTACTTCCCTTTTTTACTAAAAAAGATAATTTTGGGTTTTGTACTGATATGCCGGGCCTAATGACTGCAATGGGATTGAAAGAGTATAATCCAAATCAGTGGCGGTTGTTCATTGATTCGTCAAAACGAAGTTTGAAATGTGTACTTTTACATAATGGTAACAAACTTGGTTCCTATCCTATTGCTAATTCTACAAAGGTTAAAGAAGAATATCCTACAATATCTTTAGTTCTCGACAAAATCAAGTACAAGGAATATAACTGGGTTGTATGTGTTGATTTGAAAATGGTAAATTTTCTTCTGGGCCAACAAAGTGGCTACAAAAAATATCCCTGTTTCCTATGCTTATGGGACAGCCGAGCTAAAGCTGAGCACTGGACAAAAATAGAGTGGCCTTCCAGGGAGGCTTTGATTCCCGGTAAGCAAAATGTAATTAATGCTCCACTAGTATCCAGAGACCGAATTATATTGCCTCGTTTGCATATAAAACTGGGGTTGATAAAAAAGTTCGTAAAAGCTCTTAACAAAGATGGCGAATGTTTAAAATACATTGAAAAAGTGTTTCCAAAATTGATCAGTGAGAAAATCAAAGGTAGTATTTTCGACGGCCCACAAATCAGGAAGTTGATAGATGATAAAAATTTCATCAATCATATGACAGCTGTCGAGAAATATGCATGGGAAGAGTTTTTTTGGGTAGTGAGAAATTTTTTGGGCAATAGGAAGTCTGACGGCTACATTCAGCACGTTGAACAGTTGCTGATACACTTCCAGCGGCTTGGATGCAACATGAGTATTAAGCTTCACTACCTTCACAGCCATCTAGACTATTTTCCTGAAAATCTTGGTGACCTGAGCGAGGAACAAGGAGAGCGCTTTCACCAGGATATTCGCACTATGGAGGAGAGGTATCAGGGGTACTGGATTGAACATATGATGGCTGATTATTGTTGCAGCATTCAAAATAGTACTCATAATACATCTCATAGAAAATCCAAAAATAGGAAATTTTATTTAGAATAAATATATTTAATAAATTTTTTAAACTTAAACTATGTGCATTTTCAATGAAAAACCCTGTCACTTCGTAACTCCAAAACTAGAGCTGCTACATAAAAACGGCATATATTTTTGAAATCAGCGTGGAAAAATTATTCAGATTCATGTAAAAAATCTCATGCAACAGACATGCTGTTTTCCAGTGTTATCATTGGCTGGAAGATGAAAGGATAAAAAACATATGATATTAAGGAACCAACTAGTTCACTGGCTAATAATCACATCTGATCATTTTTGTAGTCAATAATGAAACAGAATGTGTCGTTTTTGTCTCAAGCCTAGAAATGAATGAATGCATATACCATACAAAGCCTTGATCAATTTAATAAATCGCGCTCTGCCGATTTTGTAATTTCCCAGTATATGGGAAGTTCTTGTAATCGCCTCGAAACTCGAAATTGAAATTTTCAACATTTCTTTACGTTTTGAGGTCTATATACAGTGGCGGCTCTACCTTTGGGGCTAGTGGGGGTCAGCCCCACCACTTATTGATGAGCCTATGTTAGTGCAAATGTAATAAAATATCATTAAAGATTTCAATATAGTTTTCATAATTTCATTTCATTTCAAAATATAATGTAGCATTTTTTTCGCCCATGCTGTAGGTTACTTTCACATAATCTTCTTGTCACGCACTGTAGAACAATTTGTTATTCTCTTCGACTCGCTTCGTTGTGCCTGCACCGAGTAAAAGCTAAGAGTAAAATTCAAACTTATTTTCTCTTTGACAATTTTCCACCTTTACTATGAGGAAGGGCTACATGAAATAAGCCCCGATTAAGAGAATTTCGATTTGAATGTGTGCGTGAATTCTATGCTGAAGCGGCGGGAGTGTGCGTATTTGAAATAACATGTTTATAGATAGTGGATGGGCTAATCACATGGAGCCCGTTCAGTGCTTCGACAACGTTTAGTCTTGGCATGGTCTGGATAATATTTTTGAGCAGGCATGAGCAACATTTTTTTACGACGGGCCGTTGAATTTATTTATTACTAGTTTTTTCGATTGTTATTGTTGTTTTTGTTGCATTTATTTTAGTAGAGAAATTATTTATTTTGAAAAGGGCGACAGGCCTAAAAGTTGTTTCGTTGCAAGAATTCAAATGTTTTTAAACAATTTTTTACATTCAGAGTGCACTGAACTTTTAATAAAGCTTTAAATGTTATTCAAAACACGATAATAGGAACATATCTTTTATTGCCAGCGAATCTACTTTTGGGAAAACTGATCATCTAAAATCGCTTAACGCTCCACATGTGATACCTCTTGGGTGGAGTGGAAACTCACATAAGAATTTATATTGGTGATAGAAAAATTCGTACCAGTAGCCCCACCATACTTAACTCCCACGAGCCGCCACTGTCTATATATACTCTATAAAGTGTTTTTAGAAAGGAAAATGTATGTGTATGTGTACGTACGTACGTACATTCGTGGACAGTTTTTTTTACGAGCATAAATCACGCAAACAAAGTCGTATCGACTTTGTTGAGGTGTCTATCGAAGCGTCTTTGCAGCCTTAAAAGCTTCGGTCCAACTCCATCTTCTTCATGTGTGATATCTCGCGAGCCAAACATAGACTTTGCATTGCTAAGGTGTCAATCGACGCATATTAACATTTGTGTAAATCTATCAAATTTTGAAAAAAATGTTGGAGCCGTTTTTTAATTTAAGAAAAAAAGTGCTAAAATTAGGTTTTTTTCATAAACAATAAATTTTTTAACCTGTTGTCCGAAACACAGTAATCAATATGTACAAAATTTACATACTTCAAACAGCGTTTGTAAAACCACCATAAAACTTTTTCTCGTGATCACAAAAAAATTAAATAAAAAATAGAAAAATCATTAACAGTTATCATGACCTTCAAGGTCATTTCTGTCATTCACTATATCTAACGAACCAGATATAATATTTGCATCATTAAGGTGTCAATAGACGTGCATTAACATTTTTGTGATGTTTCAGTCGTTTTCTAATTTAATAAAAAAAATCGAAAAATTAGGATTTTTTCATAAAAAATATTTTTTTTACCTGATTTGCACAACACAGTAATAAATATTTATAAAATTTATACATTCTTATTTGTTTTTGAAAACAAACCGGCAAAACTTTTTTCCCTGATTATGAAAAATACTAAATTAAAAATAAAAAATCATTCAAAGTTACCATGTAAAGAGGGTTCATACGAATGATATTACTTTATATCTTTTATTCTAAATTAATTGTTGTAAATTCAATCAAAGTTTTACAATATTTGCATAATGTGAGCAGGTTCTTAATAATTTTTACATTTTTTTAATTAAAAAAACTGCTTAAATTTTCAAAATCATCAAAATTTCAATCAAATTTGCATTTGTGGTAATCAACGCTTTTAATGGTAAAATGTTTTATAGTCAATACTTTGCAAGAGCGTATGCTTTAAAAAGATTTCATCAAATAAAAAATTTTAGTTTTTAGCAGATTCATTCTTCAGTAATCGTAAAATTTCAATTACTTTTTCCATCATCATTTGTAAAACATTTTACTTTATACATGTAATTGAACCTTTTTTTGACTGTATATTCAAAATTTACCGATAGAATATATAAAGTATTTATTAGTCTCATTGATGTAAAATCGTGTAAAAATATAGATTCAGTGATTATGCTGAAGTCATGGCAATTTTGAACGCAACTATTCAAAATGGTCATCACGCGACAAAATCTCTTCAATGAGGGTATAAAAAACTGCATTCATTTTTGCTAGCCCTCTTTTGTCCTTCAAGCATCGATGTGAAAATAACAAATAACATAGACAAGGTCCCCACTGATTGATTGATCAAATCAATCTACCCGCATCCACCAAAAGATTTACGTAATCAATGGATGCTCCCGTAGATGATACGATTAATATTAACTCATTCCTG
Organism: Oxycera nigricornis; assembly: GCA_963942545.1. Taxonomy (NCBI): domain Eukaryota; kingdom Metazoa; phylum Arthropoda; class Insecta; order Diptera; family Stratiomyidae; genus Oxycera; species Oxycera nigricornis. The sequence continues at coordinate 80,670,715 of OZ012659.1, forward strand.
TTACTGCTATGAATACCTCCTATTATGATAATTTAAAGTAGTATTATTTTCAAAATTATTGTTGCGTTTAATATTTTTAATGTTTATCTAGATATTACTGGGAAGTTGACCGTGAGGACCTCAAGGGTCGCACTTCGCGGCTTGTTTAATTTTTCTCATAATCATTAGAAAAAAATTGATGGTTTTTTTCTCAAGAACTATGTGAAGTGTACATATAAATTTTACAAACATTAATCACTGCGCTTGGCAACAGGTGGAAAATTTATTGTTTTTGAAACAACCTTAATTTTTTGCACTTTTTTTAATAAATTGAAAAATGGCTTCAACAATTTTTTTAAAAACTTGACAGAATAACACCAATGTAAATATGAATGCACCTCAATAATGGTTTGGTTTGGTTCGTGAGATAAAGCGCATGACAGCAATGACCTTCAAGGGGTCAAAACAGCAAACCCCCTCACCCGAAGTTTGCCAAAAATTAATCAGCTCTTAAGATTCCAAAGACGCTTTGATTGACACCTCAACAAAGTAGATACAACTTTGTTTACGTGAGTTATGCTCGTAAAAAAACCGTCCCAGAACGCACGTACGTACGTACATACACACATACACATACATACTTCTTTCTAAAAACATTTAAAATATATTCTAAAGACCTCAAAACGTAAAGATATGTTGAACATTTCAATTTCGATTTTCGAGGCGATTACAAGAACTCCCCATATACTGGGAAGTTATTGTAATCTTAATACCTCGAAACGAAAGATATGTTGAAAATTTCAATTCGAACTTTCCTGGTGATTGCAGGAACTTCCCTTATACTAGGAAGTTAAAAAATAATTGTGTTTCTCATCCTCATTTCCTAGAAAAAGTTATCGAAAATCTTTACTTGACGAATATATAATTACACTTTCCTTACGGCGTTTTTTTACATTTGACTCATCAGTTTAGAGTTTGAATTTTTGATGTTATGAATCTCCTGCAAAAATTCATAATTATTTTAGTTTTTGATAAATTTTTACTTTCGTTTCATTTTAATAAGAAACAGCGCTGATTCCCATTAAAGAATTGAATAAATTGGGAAGCGGCGACAGAGAAGCTTCAAATAAATTTGCAGAAGCTTTCTACGTTCAAGCCATTCGCTGAGGTAGTGTATGGTTACGTTAGCTTAAAATCAAATTAATATTGTGGTCTCCCTGCGGACTAATTTGTTCAGCAGCTAGCTGATAGAGACCACAGCAAATAAGGTGTGGAAAGGGTTTTCATTAAAAGTGATATGGTTTGCTACGAGAATTTCTGAAATCAATTTTTTGGTTTTCTCGGCTAATGAAAATCGAGCACAAATTGATTCTTCATCGTTAATAGCTCCTTGCAACAATGGATTTCCACTCCATAGTATGGACAGGTAATTAAAGTTCCAATTAGTTTTATTTAACGACTGTTCAAAATGATTGACTCGCTATACATAGCTTGTTCGGAAACAACAGTTGTTTATATTCTAGACATGAATTTTCACACTTTCTGTATGCAAGAAGAGTTCATAAAAAACGCCCTTCAACTAATTTCTAGAAACTTGAGGAAGATCCCTTGAATACACTGGCTGTTTTGTTCACACTGATTTAGAGTGGAATTACCCTTACCCTAGAAAGAATCTTAAGTTGTTCACAATAGACCAATCGATATTAAACCGATTTCCGTTCAAGAAAATCAAAAGTACCAAAAGTGGCACTCTCCTCAGTTTTATTTCAAAGAAATGTTGCGGATAAGAAAATATATGAACCAAACTGGGATTCTTAATAATAAATAAGATAGTTACTTGCTTGTAACGTCATTTGTTTGGAACTTTTTCGTCCTATTTAGTTATTGTGTAAGCAATTTATCGTTCGTGGCGGAATTGAAATTTCGGTAGGTGCGTGTTTCCTGTAAGCCTCACTAGTTGAAGGTTAAATCATTTATATGAGTCGAATTTTTATATTTTTTTGTAATTTTTTTTCACAATTAGATTGAAAATTTATTTATTAAATTAGGCAAATGAAAAATATATAAATATGTTCATATCGTATTTTTTAATGTTTCTGGCATGTTTTTCAAATTAATTCATTTGATATTTGAGATACTTCTGAACTGATATTTGAAAAAATCCGACAGCAGTTGCTTACACAGTAATATCTCAACTAACCGAATATCCTCTTTTACGGTTTCTATTCTTATGCGGACTGGAAAACTGCTCTTAATGAGTAGGTATACTATACCTGTACTTTACTAAATGAAAAAAGACTTGTTTTGAGATTTGCCATGCTTCGCAACTCTCAGAAAAATGAACGAGAAGTTGTCGAAAGATGTTGGATGTTGTCAAATATCCTTGAATAGACTACATAAATCCTAACTATATCATTTACTTCTTCTTGGTAGACTTAAAATACATCGTCACCAAATTTCGCATGGGAAAATATAGATGAAAATTTCATAGTAACAGAAATCGTCTATTACCCTCTTACAACTTACGATCGGCTGATCCAAAATTGCGAATTCCAAATAACAAACTGGAAGTCTTTAACATCAAAGTGTAAATTCTGATCATCACAGTGTGAAGTTAGCATGTTATATTAACGAGTTTCTATTAGGATTAAGATATAATAACTTTGAAGAATATGCAGTAAATAATCGGACCTTAAAAAACTAAACTATTAGAAGCTACAATTTTTTATTTGATGAACGCTTTTCAAGACAAGTATTGTAGTTGTGTATTAGTACATTTAAATTTAGATACTAAAATAACATGTATAATAATATGTTTAATTGTGTGCAAATTATAAAAAATCTTACTTAAGATTCAGGAAGTGGTAACTGAGATCTTAACAACTGTTACAATAAATAAACTCTAAATATTTGGCAAATGGTTCCTGTTTATTTAATGGACGCTCTTTTATTCATTATACATATTCATTGTTAACTTCCCAGTATATGGGAAGTTCTTGTAATCACCTCGAAAATCGAAATTGAAATTTTCAACTTTTCTTTACGTTTTGAGGTCTATAGAGTATATATAAAGTGTTTTTAGAATGGGAGACGTATGTGTGTGTGTGTGTGTACGTACGTCTGTACGTTCGTGGACACTTTTTTCTACGAGCATAACTCACGTAAACAAAGTCCGATCGACTTGGTTGAGGTGTCAATCGAAGCGTCTTTGCAATCTTAAGAGCTGATTAGTTTTTGGGATACTTCGGTCGGGGCGTTTGCCGTTTTGACCCTTTGAAGGTCATTTCTGTGATGCGTTATATCTCGCGAACCAAACATACGATTTGCATGTTTAAGGTGTCAATCGACGCGTATTAAAAATTTTGTGAATCTATCAAATTTAAAAAAAAATCGTTGGAGCCGTTTTTTTTAATTTAAGAAAAAAAAGTGCAAAAAATTAGGTTTTTTTTTATAAACAATAAATTTTTAACCTAATTTACAAAAGCCAGTGTTCAATTTTTATAAAATTTATATATTTCAAGCAGTGCTTGTAAAAACAACATAAAAACTTTTCCTCATGATTACGTAAAAAATTAAATAAAAAATCAATAACAGGCATCGTGATTTTCAAGGTCATTTCTGTCGTGCGTTATACATATCGCGCGAACCCAACATACGATTTGCATGGTTAAGGTGTCAATCGACGCGTATTAGCATTTATGTGAATCTGTCAAATTTTGAAAAAAATCGTTGGAGCCGTTTTTTAATTTTTTAAAAAAGTGCAAAAAATTGTGATTTTTTCAAAAACAATAAATTTTTAACCTTATTGTCAAGTCCAAATAATCAATCTTTATATAATTTATATACTCCAAAAAGTTTTTTAAAAATGCCATCAAAATTTTTTCTCATGATTGCAAAAAAAATCAAATAAAAAATAAAAAGTCATTAACAGTCATCATGATCTTCAAGGTCATTTCTGTCATGCATTATATCTCGCGAACCAAACATACGATTTACATTGTAAAGGTGTCAATGTACGCGCAATTTTATTTCAATGAATCTGTCGAATTTTTAAAAAAATCGTTGGAGCCGTTTTTTATTTTAAGGAAAAAAAGTGCAAAAAATTAGGTTTTTCTCATAAATAATAAATTTTTAACTTGATTTGCGAAATGTAGTAGACAATGTTTATAAAATTTACATACTCCAAACAATGTCTGTAGAAACAACATCAAATTTTTTCTCATGATTACGTAAAAAATTAAATAAAAAATAAAAAATCATTAATAGTCATCATGATTTTCAAGGTCATTTTTATCATTCACTATATCTCACGAACCAGATATAATATTTGCATCATTAAGGTGTCAGTTGGCGTGAATTAACATCTTTGTGAAGTTTTTAACATTATAAAAATTCGTTTCAGCTTTTTTTTAATTTAATAGAAGAAAATGCGAAAAATTATGGTTTTTTCATAGAAAATATTTTTTTAACTTGATTTGCACAGCACAGTGATACCAGTTTATAAAATTTATACATTCTTATCAGTTTTTGAAGAGAAACTGGCAAAATTTTCTTTCATGATAATGAAAAAAAACTAAATAAAAAATAAAAAAAATCATTCAAAGTTACCATGTAAAGAGGGTTCATACGAATGCAATTACTTTATATCTATTATTCTAAAAAAATGTTGTAAATTCAATCAAAGGTTCAAAATATTTGCATAATTTGAGCAGATTTTTAATAGTTTTTATAGTCTTTTAATTAAAAAAAATGCTTAAATTTTGAAACCCAACAAAAATTTTCAAGACCAAAAAAGCCCACTACCGATTGATCCGCGTGAATATTCAATCTGTCCTCATCGACCAAAAACCTTACGTAATCAATGGACCCTCCCGTAGACGATATGATTCATATTAACTCATTCCTTTTACTGCTATGAATACCTCTCATTGTTGTAATGTTGTAGATGTTTATGTAGATATTACTGGGAAGTTGACCGTGTGGACCTCAAGGGTCGCGCCTCGCGGCTTGTTTATTTTTTCTGTATGAATGTTTTTCGGAAGTATGTAATAAAAACAAGCCGCGAGGTGTGACCCTTGAGGTCACATAAATACAAAATATTAAACACAATAAAAATAATAAAAATAATGCTACTTTAAATTATCATAATGAGATGTCCTCATAACAGTAATTGGGATGAGCTAATATTAATCATATCAGCTACGGGAGCGTCCATTTATTACGGAAGGATTTTGAGGAGAGGAGGGGGGTGGCTGATTGAATATTCATGCGAATCCATTGGGATGGCAGCGATTACGAAGCCTTTTCTACGTTTTTTGTTATTTTCATATAGACGTTTGAAAGGCGCTTCCGAAAATGAATGCAGCTTTGTTGTTACGTCGACTGAAGAGATTTTGTCGCGTGATGACCATTTTGAATAGTTGCGTTCGGAATTTCCATGACTGCGGCATTATCACTGAATTTATATTTTTTTCACGATTTTACATCAATGAGACTAATAATTATTAACTTCCCAGTATATGGGAAGTTCTTGTAATCGCCTCGAAAATCGAAATTGAAATTTTCAACTTTTCTTTACGTTTTGAGGTCTATAGAGTATATATAAAGTGTTTTTAGAAAGAAGTATGTATGTGTGTGTGTGTGTGTATGTACGTACGTACGTGCGTTCGCGGGCAGTTTTTCTACGAGCATAACTCACGTAAATAAAGTTGTATCGACTTTGTTGAGGTGTCAATCGAAGCGTCTTTGTAATCTTAAGAGGTGATTAGTTTTTGGGAAACTTCGGTCGGGGGGGTTTGCTGTTTTCACCCCTTGAAGGTCAACCATGTTATGCACTGTATCTCACGAACCAAACATGCGATTTTCATCATTAAGATGTCAATCGACGCGTATTATTATTTTTTAGAATCTATCAAATTTTTAAAAAAATCGTTGAAGCCGTTTTTTAATTTTTTAAAAAAAGTGCAAAAAATTAGGGTTTTTTTCAAAAACACAAAATTTTTAAACTGATTTTCAACTCTAAGTAATCAATGTTTATATTATTTATATACTCCAAATAGTTTTTGTGAAAAAACCAGCAAAACTTTTTTTCATGATTACAAAAAAAATTAAATAAAAAATAAAAAATCATTAAACGTTCAAGGTCATTTACGTCATTCATTATATCTCGAGAACCAAATATAATCTTTCCATCATTAAGGTGTCAATCAACGCGTATCAACATCTTTATGAGGTTTTTATATTTTAAAAAAATCGTTAAAGCGATTTTTTTGATTTATTATTTTTTTTTGGAAAAGTAGGGTTTTTTTCAAAAAAAAAAATTGATTTTTAACCTGATTTGCACATCGTAATAGTAAATGTTTATAGAATTTATAAACTTTTATCAACTTTTGTAGAGAAACCAGCAAAAACTTTTCTCATTACAAAAAAAAAAAAAAATCACCATGTAAAAAGGGTTCATTCGAATCAATCTCTTATTCTTAAAACCTTGTTTAATTAGTATACTTTTGGAGTTTAGAATCTGCAGATGGGTCATTTCTTATCTGTTCATGTGACGCAAATCTTTATTTATTCTTGAAACATTTCGAAGGTCATTAGACATATGTAACCAATTAGTAGGGATGTTCTAGCAGTTTAGAATGTTCGAAACTATACAGAACCGCGTCAGTCCGTTGGAAATATTTTTAGAGCGCAGTTGATTTTTTGCATAATTCTTAAGTGTATTCAAAATGATTTGTGCAATCTGTAAAGAGAACACTAGTAACATTTTACGTTTTTATAAACAAGAAAAAAAAACAAGTGTAAATTAATGTTAAACGCCCGTAAAAACCATAATATGCAGTTTTGTGATGTGATTTTACCTGACAACACTGATAGTAATATTGGTTATCATAGTAAATGTTTTCAGAATTTTGCTGATGTCGGACACAAGTATTTAATTGAAGAAAGTCCTGTGACAGCAACTTCAACTGATCGCCCTTCGTCACCGGAGCCATCAACTTCGGATATATTACAAGGACACGATGTAATGGAGCAAGAAAAGAAAAGCATTGAAGAAAATCAACTACTCGAGATCGACAATCAAGAAGAATTGAATGCAGAATGTTTCTTTTGCTGATGATGCTTGATGATACAGAAGAAATGTGGCAACGTTTTGAAATTTTAAATACAGTTTTTTTATCATAACATCTGTAAAATTGCAATCGTTAATAAATGTAAGGCGCTAAAAAAACTCCAGTAACCAATTGGCATGAATATCGTCACTATCATGAATTACCGTTTAATGAATTAATCGGTTTAATTGAAGAAGAGATTTAAACGATGATTCGAATGATTCAATTTTATTGAAAGTATCAATGATGATGAAGAGGACAAACATGAATGAACAATGATAATCATACATATTGTATATAAATACCTTTTTATGATGTAAAAAATAAATTATTCACCAAATTTTTTATACTTGCACTTTTATATATTTTACTGTTCATTTGCGCTGTCTTTTTAATATGATATGAATATGATATGATATGGATTTAACTGTCCCGCTCGCACTCCCACCGGAACGTCTTTCTCTCTGGCAGATAGTAAGTGATGAAATTTATTTCTGGCATCCGAAAATATGTTTTCTGTACATATTTTCTGTGTTGTGTTAAAATTTGAAGACTAATGAAATAAAAAAAATAAAAATATTTTCTAACCATTTTTTATAGCGTTCTGTCAACAATTAGGAGGAACGAAAATGTTCTGGCGTATTTTTTCATACATTCAGTATACTTTTAGAAATAATCTGCATAAATTTCATGGCTGATACTTTAACTAAAATGAATTTTTTTTCCTACCCTCTTTAAAATTTTATGGTAACTTATCCCGGCCATTGTGGGCTGCCAGAATTGACTTCTATTGTCGAGCAGATATTAAACTTTGAGTCAGTAACTTTTCAAGACTTTTGAAATGACAACTGAAAATTGGTCACTGGCTCTTGGTCTATTATAGTAGTATTATTTTCAAAATTATTATTGTGTTTAATGTTGTTGATGTTTATGTAGATATTACTGGGAAGTTGACCGTGTGGACCTCAAGGGTCGCACCTCGCGGCTTGTTTCTTATTTTGCAAATGGTCTCGAATAACATTCAATATGCAGTCAATAATAAGTTTGGTTACATGTAAAAAATAAATACTAATACAAATGATGAGAGAGGAAGTAATTGAAATCTTACGTACACTAAAGAACAAAACTATTAAAAACTATAATTTTGTATTTAATGGAAGCCTTTTAAAGCATATGATCTTACAAAGTATTGACTAGAAGCTATTTTACCATTCAAAGCGTTGATTACCACGAATGCAAATTTGATTTAAAAAAATATTTTCCTTCATATTTACAAATTTTTTTTTCATTCAAATAAAAACTCGGTTCGGTGAAAATTATTAAAAATCTGATCAAATTATGCAAATATTAATCAGCACTGATTGACTTAACAACATTGTCTTTAGAATAAGAGATATCAGGTAATATCATTCGTATGAACGCTTTTTAACTAAGACTTTTAATGATCTTTTATTTTTAATTGAAATTTATTGTATTTTGCTGGTTTTTTTAAAATAACCGTTTACAGTTCATAAATTTTGTATATATTGATTACTGAGCTGTGCAAATCAGAATAATTTTTTTTTAAGACAAAAAAACCTAATTTTTTGCAGTTTTTTTTATTAAATTTTAAAACGGCTTCAACAATTTTTTTTATAATTTTTGAAGGATCACACATATTTTAAAACGTGTGGATTGAAAACATAAAAATGAAAATCCTATGTTTGATTCGCGGGATAAAGAGCATGACAGAAACGACCTTGAGGGTCATGGTGACTTTCAATGGTTATTTATCTTTAATTTAAATTTTGTAATCACGAAAAAAGTGACACTTTTTATATAAATATTGATACCTGTGTTGTGGGAATATTTATCAAAATTTACTTTAAAAAAAACTCTATTGTTTTGGACTTGGAAGTAATTTTCTAAAAATGTGGCAAAATCTTGCAAATGTCAATACGCGTCCATTGACACCTCAAATGTGGAAATGGTATGTTTGGTTCACGACATTTAGTGAATTACAGAAATGACCATGAAAGGGTCAAAGCAAACTCCCCCCCCCACCTCCAGATCGAAGTTTCCCAAAAACTAATCAGCTCTCAAGATTGTTTGCAATCGTTACCTTTGGGCGCTTCGATTGACACCTCAGCAAAGTCGATACGACTTCGTTTACGTGAATTATGCTCGTAGAAAAAAACTGTCCACGAACACACGTACGTATGTACACACATGCATACATACTTCTTTCTAAAATCATTTTAAATATACTCTTAAGACCTCAAAATGTAAAGATATGTTTAAAATTTCAATTTCGAGGCGATCACAAGAACTTCCCATATACTGGTAAGTTAAAAACTATGATGTTTTATTTGCTAAAAACTTAATGCATCTGATTTCGAAAACCAATGATTGACAATGCAAATTAGAAAGAAGTTTTTTTTTGAAAACCAATTGAAATTTTTTGCAGTTTTTTTATTAAAAATTTAGTTTTAAGTTTCACGTTTTCACGTTTTAAGGTCTCTAGAATCCAAATCCATCATTTTTAGAGAGAAGTATGTGTGTGTATGTACGTATGTGCGTTCAGAATAATTTTTCGTCTCGATTATCTCGAGAACCACAGATTGTATTGACGTGGGATTGGTTTCATTCGACTCGTAATTACGTAACTTGAAACTGAATGACTTTTCAGTAAAATCGGTTAAGCCGTTTTTTATTTAGGATGAAAAAACTGTAAAACGACTAAAAATTCCTTATTTTGAAATTGTTGAAACGCACTTTTAATTCGAGCAGATCTCAAATACCTTCATAGTATTATTATTATTGTGTGTTTTAGCAAAATTTTGATCAATGTTGTAAAAAATGTTATTTAAAAACAAATCAAGATTATTTTTTAAATTCCAAACTTATATTTTAAGGTTTGGGAGAATGAGAGGAGAGACGCTAATGCAGTTAACAGTGAATATTGTTACAAGTAATTTAATACTGTAAATAACAATCAAATATTATTATATATAATTTGATATTGTAAACATAAAGTCAATTGTAATAATTCAGTATTCCTAATAACGAATAATTATTGTAAATAATAATTAAATACCCTCAATAATGGTTGTGGATTCCGGGGCTGAGATAGAGAAAAGGAGGAAGACGAGGAGGAAGACGCGGAGATGGACAAAGAGGAAGACAAGGAGGATGACGAGGACGAGAATATCGAGGCTTTGGAAGAGGACGACCAGGTGGTGGAGGCGTCTTCCTATACCACTAGAAAAAAGATAATAAAAGTAATTATAATAATTTAGAATAATAATGTTTAATAATAGTAATTATTAATAATAGTAATTCATAATAAAAACAAATTATACCCTTTTTATCCACTTCACTGGGAAGTTAGTCGTGTGGGCCTCAAGGGTCGCATTTAGACGTAATTTTTTTTTGTAATCAGGAAAAAAAAATTTCTGGAAAAAAATGCAAGGATATTTGGCTGGGCCAAACAACCGCAAAGTGTAACACTTGCGATCCACACGAATAACTTCCCAGTAATATCTACATAAGTTTTAAAAATATTAGGCATTATAACATTAATGAAAATAGTTATACTTCCAATAATATAATTAATAATAATGACTATAAAAAATAATTGTAATTTTTGATATTATTTTAAAATGAGCTGAGCTAAATTTATCGAAAATTGCATCCAATTGTATCAAATACGAATGATAGAACGCATTAATCAATACACTACCCACGTCATTAGAGAAGTTCAATGAGGGAGTATTATTCGTATCAACCCCTTATTCACAGTGACTACCAACAATGTATTATTTTTATCTTAATGTGTATTTAATTAATTTATTAATAAAAGATATTAAGAGCATCTTATTTTTATAGGCATTGATTTCTTCAAGCACCAATTTGGGGGAAAAGTTTTTTTTAGTTAAAAGGAAACTTAATTTTTCACACTTTTATTTGTTTAATTAAAAAACACATTTACTGACTCTATTGAAAATGCGATTGAATCATACCACCGCTAATAAGCTTCAATTAATACTTTTACAACGCGAATCCAACGTTTAGTTTACGAGATATAGAGCATCACACAAATGGCCTTGGATGTGTCAAAACAAAGAAAAAAACACGCGACCAAAATTTACTAAAATCTAATGAGTTCCTTTCATTTCAAATACGCTTCAATTGACACCTTACTTTCTTCGATAGTTTTCGAAGATAATGACCACGAACTTTTGTACGTACTTACACACACATGCAGACTTCTTTCCAAAAACACTTTCCATTTGAATTTTCAGGCTATTTACAAGAACTTCACAATAGAAGCTAAAAATTATAAATAATATGGTTGTCGTTATTTATTTCATGCGAAAAATTTGAACAATGATAAAAGACAATATTTTTCTGCTTGATAGGAACTCGTTAAAGCATTTGATCTTCTAAAACATGGATTGTTATAAGTACAGATCAAAAAAATCATTAAACTAAGAGATATTACAAAATATCCCTGGTTCAGTACGCCTAATATTATTTTATTATTTTATATGAATATCTACTATTTTCAATTATGAAACAAATTATTACTTTTAAATTACTGAAAACTTGCTGCAGTATCTGGATTTTCAAAGCATTGACTGTCAAAAGTGCAAAGTTAATTTAAAAAGGAATGTTTTTGCAGGCTTTTTCCATTAAATTAAAAAATAGCTGTTTCAAATTTATTGAACATGAAAGGCATCATAAGAAAGTTAATACGCTTTGTTTAACACCTCAGCGACGTAAATACATCGTTTCATTCAGTAATGTAGCCAGTCACTGACATTACAAATACGTTTTGAATTCGTACACCTCTAGTCGATACAAATTTGCCTTCACAAATATCGTTCTAGAAAGCTATGACCACAAACGTCCATAAGTACGTACATACTACGCACAAACATGATTCTTTCTGAAAATACTTCAAATTCACTCCTAAGATCTTCAAATGTAAAAATACCACGGTACGAAGGTAAATGAACAAGATATGGTATCCCATTGCGCATGTCTATTCTTTACTCTCTCGTACGAAAACCTCAATGGTGACGTCAAGACTGATGGTTTTGTAACATAATTTTTTTTGAATTTTTATATGATGAAAGTCACATACAGTATATTTATGAACTGTTTATAAAATAATAAATTTGAAAGCAAGAAGTCAATATAAAATGTAAATATGACATCTAAAAGCTAAAATATTAAATAGTAAAGTACTATTCCGTGTTAAAAAATCGTAAACCGAAAATATTTGATAAATGGTCAGCTTGGGGGTGACATTCATTCAAATAAAGCATGCAACTCTCATATTGTTTAGAATGAACTGAAAAGCTCCTTTCAAATCAGTCTATTAATTTATCCCTGCATCAATATTTTCGTTACAAACATTGTCTTGACTGAAACTTCTCAATCTTCACTTCAACAGTCCTTCTTTTCACGAGCAAATCCATTTTGTAGTATAACTTAATTAAATTGGAAACTTATTGTAGTGAGTCCGTGCCAGCCTTCTTTGCGATTAATCCTCATCGGAACATAGCTTTAGTGGTGGTAGTAGGTGAGGAGTGCTGGAAAAATTTTGTTGTTGGTTTAAAGGAGAAGTTTGCAGCTTGATTCACAGGAACTTTATTTAGCGAGAAATGAAATCATCGTGAGCCATTACTGTTTTTCAAACTTGCCTTGTGTTTCACGATGCAATTTTGTATTTTAGTGGTGTTGACACAAGATACGCAATGAGGGCAAAGTTTGCGAATCAGTTGCGGATTTATGTGCTTGCAGAGCATCTTACATAGCATCCTGGTGGTAATTCGATTATTTTACTGCTTGTATTCTCGAGGAAGCCTTATTCTGTCTATGCAAAGAGCACTTTTGTAACCAACATGCAGAAGAAAGGACTTGAAACGACTACGCTGTTATCATTCCTTAGACTCGAGGTCATAAAGGAAATTTGCGCTATTGTTGGAATTCATGTGGTTTTGATTAGAAGCAATGAATACAGAGGTGCTTACGATAAGATTGTGTGAAAATATTGTAAGCTAAGTACAGAGTTGCTAAGTACAGAGTTGTTGAAGTGGAAAATAGCGGAATGTGAATCTTGTATTGGGATACAGTTAAGCCTAAAACATAAGTAAGATGCACTTTGTAAAGTTAAAGTTAACAGGAACAAAACGCTAGGCAAATTGATAAGACGGGTAAGATTCCGTCTTTCGAGAAAAATAAAATCTACTCAGTTCAAAGAAAGCTCAAACATAAATTTGTAAGTGTGTTCAAAGTACAATATGAAAATCTGAATATCTATTCAGCGAAGGTATTCCAAAAAATCGGGATTGTAACAAAAATGAGAGTATGACGAAAATTGTAAGTCAATGAGCCTTCCGAATTATTGACCTTCGGACGTTCAGCATCAGGGACGAGGCAATGAACCTGTTTCAGGCGTGTAGACGAATTTGGGTTTGGCCTCTCTAAAGCTAGAGGTACGATGGCTGCTGGCAGTCAAGCTCAGTTCGGCGTTTAATGTCGTGGGTAGTTTCTCTAGTTAACTTCCCAGTATATGGGAAGTTCTTGTAATCGCCTCGAAAATCGAAATTGAAATTTCCGACATATCTTTACGTTTTGAGGTCTTACGAGTATATTTTAAGTGTTTTTAGAAAGAAGTATGTAGGTGTGTGTGTGTGTATGTACGTACGTATGTACGTACGTACGTGCGTTCGCGGACAGTTTTTCTACGAGCATAACTCACGTAAACAAAGTCATATCGACTTCGTTAAGGTGTCAATCGAAGCGTCTTTGTAATTTTAAGAGCTGATTAGTTTTTGGGACACTTCGGTCGGAGGGGTTTGCTGTTTTCACCCCTTGAAGGTCAACCCTGTCATCCGCTATATCTCGCGAACCAAACGTACGATTTGCTTCATCAAGGTGTCAATCGACGCGTATTAACATTTTCGTGATGCTTTCAAATTTTTAAAAAAATTGTTGGAGCGGTTTTTTAATTTTTTGAAAAAAAAGGTTCAAAAAATTGGAGTTTTTTTCAAAAACATCGAATTTTTTAATTTATTTTCAAGTCGCAGTAATCAATATTTATAAAATTTATATACTCCAAACAGTTGTTGTAAAAAACCACCAAAAGTTTTTGTCATGATTACAAAAAAAATTAAATTAAAAATAAAAAGTCATTAAAAGTCATCATGTTCTTCATGGTCATTTATGTCAATCCTTATATCTCGAGAACCAAATGTAATCTTTGCATCATTAAGAAGTCAATCAACGCATATTAACATTTTAATGATGTTTTTAAATTTAAAACAAACAAACTTTAAAGCCAATTTTTTAATTTAATAAAAAAACTATTGAAAATTAGTGTTTTTTTTCATAAAAAAATTAATTAATAATTAATAAAATTAACATTGTGATAATAAATGTTTATAAAATTTATAAACTTTTATCAATTTCTGTAGAGACTAGCAAAATATTTTCTCATGATTTCAAAACAAATTGAATTAAAAATAAAAAAACATTCAGAATCACGATGTGAAAAGGGTTCATACGAATTTGTATACCTTAAATCTCTTATTCTAAAGACATTGTTGTAAAGTCAATCAAAGTTTATTATTATTTGCATAATTTGCAGAGATTTTTAATAGTCTTCACAGAACCGTGTTTTAACTTTAATAAAAAAACTGCTTAAATTTTGAAAACCAATACAAATCAAATCAAATTTGCAATTGTGATAATCAACGTTTTGAATGGTAAAATGTTTTGTAGTCAACACTTTTTGAGATCATATGCTTTGAACAGCTTTCATTTCTGTCGTGCGTTATACATATCTCGCGAACCAAGCATACGATTTGCATGGTTAAGCTGTCAATCAACGCGTATTAGCATTTGTGTGAATCTATCAAATTTTGAAAAAATCGTTGGAGCCGTTTTTTAATTTAAGAAAAAAAAGTGTTTTTTTATAAACAATAAATTTTTAACCTGATTTACGAAAGACAGTATTCAATTTTTATAAAATTTATACATTTCCAGCAATGCTTGTAAAAACAACATTAAAACTTTTTCTCATGATAACAAGAAACATTAAATAAAAAATAAAAAATTATTAACAGTCATCATGATCTTCAAGGTCATTCCATTCACTATATCTCGCGAACCAGATATAACATTTGTATCTTCAAAGTGTCAATCGACGTATTTTAAAATCAATTTTTTGAACCTGATTTGCACAACACAGTAATAAATGTTTATAAAATTTATACATTCCTATCAGTTGTTGAAGAGAAACCAGCAAAACTTTTTCATGATTCTGAAAAAAATTCAATTAAAAATAAAAAATCATTCAAAGTTACCATATGACAAGGGTTCTTCCGATTAATATTACCTTATATCTTTTATTCTAAAGACTGTGTTGTAAAGTCAATCAAAGTTTTAAAATGTTTGGATAATTTGAGCAGATTTTGAATAGTTTTTGCAGTCTTTTAATTAAAAAAAGCGCCTTAAATTTTGAAAACCATCAAAATTTCAATCAAATTTGCATTTGTGGTAATCAATCATCATCACCCATCCACCAAAAGCCTTACGTAATCAGTGGATGCTCCCGTAGATGATATGATTAATATTAACACATTCCTGTTACTGCTATGAATACCTTTCATTATTATTATTTAAAGTAGTAGTATTTTCAAAATTATTACTGTGTTTAATATTTTTAATGTTTATCTAGATATTACTGGGAAGTTGACCGTATGGACCTCAAGGGTCGCACTTCGCGGCTTGTTTCTTCCTCATTTCACCTCATTACACGAAATTCAGTCAATATAATGCTCATTACCAACAAGCCGTGAAGAGCTACTCTTGAGGTCGAACAACTTCCCAATGATATCTACATAAATATTAAAAATATTAGATATAATACTAATAACGAGAATAGTTATCTTTTCATTAATAATAATGATAAGAACTCAATACAGAAAATGGAATCAGTTAATATTATTCGTATCATCTTAGGCAGGGTTCATTGATCACGCTAGGGTTTTCGTGGGTGAAAACCGGATTGAATCTTTAAGTGGAGCAATCAGGGGACAGGCAGGTTCCAAAGCCATTTTGACGCAACTGATTATTTTTATATCGACGTTTTAAAGACAAGACTAAGAAGTTAACGAAAATGTTGGGGAAATTGAGGTTTCGAGGTTCTTCAATGCAGTTTTTGTTTCCACGCCAACTGAACTGGGTATTGGCCTCCGAAATTTGCATGGCTGCTGCATAGACACTGAATCTGTCCTACCATCTTACATTTATGAGACTTATAAGCATTCCTTATTTTGCTGTTGATGTTGAAAAAACGTTGAATATGCATTAAATAATCGTTGTTTAATTATATGCAAAAAAATTAAAACATTACAAAAGATTGAGGGATAAGTAATTGCAATCTTGTGAAATCCTGAAAACAAAAGAAGAAGTGGAAGTCAGACGAAAGTTTTGGTTTTTAAAAAATAATATTTTTTTAACGAAATCATAGTTATTCAAGACCGCAAAACATTATCATAAAAAACCCATAAACCTTCAACATTTATGATGAATAATGGTTGATAAGAAAAAGATACCTAATTTCGCGTACTCTAACGACGCTGTTGTGGTACCGGTCATTTACTCAGTTTATTAATAGTTTGATCTTTAAAATGCTATTACGCTTCGATTGACACCTTGTTGACGTTAAACCAACGTTTGGTTCACGAGATATGGTATTCGACAAAAATGACCTGGTCAAAAGAAAACCACCCGACCGAAATCTTTTAAAATTGTCTCGTGAGACTGTAAATTCGTTTCGATTGACACATCGACGAAGTCGATGACGTATGACGTATGCTCGTAGAAAAAACTGCCAACTGCCATTTACGAAGCCTTTTCTACGCTATTTTTTATTTTCATATCGACGTTTGAAAGATTAAAGGGTGCTAGCGAAAATGAATGCAGTTTTTGTTACTACATCGACTGAAGAGATTTTGTCGCGTGAGGAACATTTTGAATAGCTGCGTCCAAAATTTACATGACTGCGGCATAATCACTGAATTTGTATTTTTTCACGATTTTACATCAATGAGACTAACAATTGTTTGTTATTTTGCAGTTGGTCTTGAAAAACATTGAATATGCAGCAGTGAAGAGGAGTGAAAAATTACTGTGGGTAAGCCGCTTATTATTTGAGAGACATGGACCCTTAACAGACAAAGCAGTATATTATGAGCATTAGAGAAATAGAGAGTTTTTGACCTTATTGGCAAGGAATGTATATATTAAGCAAATACGAAATTAGGAAATTTGATTTCGTTTAAAGATATGAATTTCAGTAATGGCTCGTGGCATAAAATTTTGGGTCGATCTAAAAAAGTGACTCCAGTTTGTCAACTAAATTTTCTTTTCTTTCTGTCAACTTTCACAGCTGATTCGCAAGCCGGGAACGCTACCGGCCTTTTGATTTGTTTCCATTCATATTGAGGAACACCGAGCTGCCATTTCAACAACCGGGTGCCCACGGCACCTTAAATTATTAATGAATTCGAGACTCGGAAAGCTTTGCTGCAACTCTTACAGATGGTGATCGCTTTGTTGGCTATTATGAAGCTATGAGGATGTGTAGAATGGAGTATGATGGAATAAACACTGAGATCAAGTGGAACGATTGTGCATGTTTACAGTGATGCATGCAAGTAAATAAACACTTCATTCCATTATAAAACTGAAGTGTTAGACATTTTTGGAACATATTTGGAAAGGGAAGCCGATGGGAATCGGCTTATATGAACGCCTCGCCACTGATATGCAGCCAATAATCGGTTTAATTGCATGTAAAAAATAAGAAGTATTACTAATGATGATGGAGGCCGTAACTAAATTCACTAAAGAACTAAACTACTAAAAACAATTTTTCATCAAACTAAAAGATGAACTCCTTTAAAAGCATATGATTTTGAAAAGTATTAACAACAAAACACATGTAAATTTGATTGAAAAAAATATATTTTTCTTCAAAATTTAAGCAGTTTTTCCATCAAAATAAAAACACGGTTCTTTGAAACCAATTGAAAATCTGATCAAATTATGCAAATATTAATCAGCATTGAGTGCCTAAGCAACAATGCCCTGAAAATAAGAAATATCAGGTATTATCATTCATATAAACCCTTTCTAGGTATATTATGACTTTTAATGATTATTAATTTTTAATTAAAATTTAATGTAAACATGAAAAAAGGGTTTCGTTAGTCTTTTCAAAACAACTGTTCACAGTTTATAAATTTTGTTAATATTGATTACTGTGCTGGGCAATTCAGGTTAAAAATCAATTTTTAAAAAGAAAACTTTAATTTTTTGCACTTTGTTTTATTAAAATGAAAAAAGCTCTAGCTTTTTTTTTTAAAAATTTAACGATCACACATATATTAATACGAATTAATTGAAACCTTAAAAATACAAATCCTATGTTCGATTCGCAAGATATAGTGCATGCATTTTTTGTAATCGTGAAAAAAAATTGTTTATTTTTCTATAAAATTTGTTGAGAATATTAATTTTTGTAAATATTGGTTACTGTGTTGTGTGAATCAGCTTAAAAGTGTACCTTTTATAAAAAACATTGTTTTTTTGCATTTCATTTATTAAACTGAAAAACGACTTCAAGAAATTTTCTAAAAGTTCAGCAGAATCTTACAAATGTTAATACGCGTCCATTGACACGTCAATCATGCAAATCGTATGTTTGGCTCACGAGCTATAATGCATGACAGAAATGACATTCAAGGGGTCAAAACAGCAAACCCCCCACCGAAGTTTTCCAAAAAGTAGTCAGCTTTTGAGATTGCAAAGGCCTTGCTTACGTGAATTATGCTCGTAGAAAAAACTGTCCGCAAACGCACGTACGTACGTACATACGAACACATTCATACTTCCTTCTAAAAACTCTTTAAGCATACTTTAAAGATCTCAAAACGTAAAGATATGTTTAAAATTTCAATTTCGATTTTGAGGAGATTACAAGAACTTCCCATATACTAGAAGTTAACAAGATCAAAAATTTCACGTATATACGAATATAATCACAAGCAAAAACTACCCGAGAGTAACAAAATTGACTTACTTTAAGAAAACGGATAACCTCCCCAAATAGGATCGATGCTGCTCTAAAAAAAGTACGTTAGCAAACAAGCTCTCGGTCAGCAGTGCCAAACCTCAAAGGAAAAGCCTGGACTGACTTTACTATGGCCTAGGGCTTGCATAAAGCAAACGTCAATTATTTAACAAAGCGAAGAAAAGCTTCAAATAGATTTGATACTTCTCTGCAACATTTTCCCTCAAAGTAGTTTTCTAGGATATTATTTGCACAGCAACAATTTACAAGCGGGTAATATAACCTTCTTGCAAATTTTTGAGCAAGTAGATGATGCACTGCCTGATCTGGGTTCTAAAAATCGTATCGATGAAAAGAAGAGAATTCCTCCAATTCTCGTTCACATATGGAGCTAAAATCGTGATGAAGACCTTCCCGAGAGCATCGAAAATCAAGTTACTCCAAGCGAACTTCATCCCGAACAAAACGGATCAACACTCCAATAAAAACAACAACGTGCAATCAAACAATCCCTTGGACGGCCATACCTCCCTCACGGGACGTTGAACGTTGGTGGAGCTTGCCACGCATACATTGAACTGCCTGAGCCCACTCTACAAAGACTTATCATCTGCAATGTCGCATGTTAAGCGTGACTAGGCCCATTTTTACATTGATTGGTTTCGTCTACTGCAAAATCAAATAACTGCAAGTATCTACAAGAAAATTGACACAGTCCCGACTTCGCGTACAAACCCGAGGATCCGAGATCGAGTGCTCCACCATTTTGGACGCTCCTCGACCCCGGATGCCTCGTGTGCGCCCGCGCCGCCGGGACTGGTACAACGTCGACCGCATAGTGGCGGTCCCGATTTAACATATTTCCGCGACTAGCTCACCGAGTCGTGGGTTTTTGGAAACAGACAAGAAGAATCCCGAACCACATTCGCACACGCGCTACCAATGCAAACGAAAACAATCACATCACTTTTATGTATTTATTCCATCATATTAATAATTTTTTTTTATTTATTTTTACATTAGATGTTTATTTGCATCTAAGACTGGAGATTACAAAAGAATCCTTTCAATACTACGTCATCATGTCTTATAAACCACACTTAAATTGAATTATTAACATTTTTTTTGTGTTAACTTTTCTCGGGCTGCTGGGGCTGTTATACTTTTTTGGTGCAGTTTCCGCTGACGTTGGCTAGTGCTCCTCCGATGCGGGGAGGTCGGCGTGTCATCTAAGACAAGTGTTGTCTGCCAGCGCTGCCGCGATGCCGTCGTTCGACCGTGGCGAATATTTAGGTGCGCTGCGAACACGAAGGCAAAGGGCGAACATCTCGCGGCGTGCAGCGCCCGCTCCTAACGATCTATAGTCCAGTCAATTGGGAGTTTGACCGTGCATTTTGGGTAGGCAGAATTTTTTTTGATGCAATGCGTGGGCAATGGTACAGATAGCTTAAGTTCAAGTTTCTGGGGTCGCAGCTTTTGTCCTTTGGGCTCCATCTTCAAAACAAAAGGATTTGGGGCACCCTCATATCTCCGAAACCATGGCTCCCACAAGAAAGTTGTGTATGGCAAACTAGCGTAGAATAAAATGTTCAGCAAGTGGTTCATACATCACTTTTACGTTGGGTCAATAATAAAAAAGTTACAAGCCAAAAACCACACACAACAAGCCGTGAGGTCCACACGGTCAACTTCCCAGTAATATCTACATAGATATTAGAAATATTAAACACAATAAAAGTTATGGAAATAATACTACTTCAAATAATAAAAATGTACCTCTCATAAAAATTATTGGAATGATTTAATATTAATCGTAACATCTACGGGAGCGTCAATTGATTACGTAAGGACTTTGGTGCATTGGTTTGATTGATTATTCACGCGGATCAATCGGAGGGGGGACAGGTTACAAAGCAGTTTTTTCATTAAAGTTAAACATGGTGCTGTGAAGACTATTGAAAATCTGCTCAAATTTTGCAAATGTTAATAAACTTTGATTGACTATACAACAATGTCTTTAGAATAAGAGATTTAAGGTATAATGATTCGAATAAACCCTTTTTTCATGGTGACTTTGAATGATTTTTTATTTTTAATTTAATTTGGTTGTAATCATGAGAAAAGTTTTTGCTGGTTTCTCTACGAAAACTGATAAAAGTTTATAAATTCTATAAACATTTATTATTACGATGTGCAAATCAGGTTAAAAATGGAATTTTTTATGAAAAAAACACTACTTTTCTAAAAAAATTTTAATAAATCGTAAAAAAAGCTTTAACATTTTTTTTAAATATAAAAACCTCATAAAGATGTTGATACGCGTCGATTGACACCTTAATGATGGAAAGACTATATTTGGTTCTCGAGATATAATGAATGACGTAAATGACCTTGAACGTTTAATGATTTTTTTATTTTTTATTTAATTTTTTTTGTAAACATGAAAAAAACTTTGGCTGGTTTTTTAAAAAACGGATCCAACGATTTTTTTTAAAAATTTGATAGATTCATAAAAATGTTAATACCCGTCGATTGACACCTTAATGATGAAAATCGCATGTTTGGTTCGTGAGATATAACGCATAACATGGTTGACCTTCAAGGAGTGAAAACAGCAAACCCCCTGACTGAAGTTTCCCAAAAACTAATCAGCTCTTAAGATTGCACAGACGCTTCGATTGACACCTCAACGAAGTCGATACGAATTTGTTTACGTGAGTTATGCTCGTAAAAAACTGCCCGCGAACGCACGTACGTACGTACGTACGTACATACACACACACATGTATACTTCTTTCTAAAAACACTTTATATATACTCTATAGACCTCAAAACGTAAAGAAAAGTTGAAAATTTCAATTTCGACTTTCGAGGCGATTACAAGAACTTCCCATATACTGGGAAGTTAAAAAGGGGGGAACATCTTTCTGGCGCCATAACTTTTTTAATTCCAAGTTTAATGCGAAACACTCTGTGATATTATTCCAAGATATTTTTATCACAAATCGTTTGCGGTATTGATTGTTGCAATCACTGCACATTAACAGGAGTTATTCCATCCCAAAGGGGAGAAAGTCGCGGAAAAAAACGGTTTTTAGGCAAAATAATCGGCTTTTGATGGCAAACCCCCGTTGCGAAACTCGCGGAGCATTTTGGTAGGCAAGCAGATTTTTAGTGCAATGTGTGGTTTGCCTTACTAGCAGCTTAAATCCAAGTTTCTGGGGTCGCAGCTCCAATCCTCTGGGCTCCATCTTGAAAACAAACAAAAAGTGGGGCACCCCTATATCTCCGGAACCATGGACCCCACAAGAAAGTGGTCTATGTCAAACTTGCGTAGAATTCAATTTTTAGCAAGTTGTCCATACATCACTTCCACGTGTTATCAATATTTAAAAAGTTATAGGCCTAAAACGACATCCAGAAAAGGGGGACATCTTTCGTGCGCCACAAATCCATTGTTTTCACTTTAACCCCAAAACGCATGGAGAATAACTTTAAGGCAATTTTGTCGCAAGTCGTTTGCGTTATTGATTGTTTTGATCCCTGTACACTGGCGGGAGCTATTGCATCCCAAAGGGAGAAAACTCACGTGAAAAAGGAATTTTAGGCCAAATAATCGGCTTCCGAAGGCAAACCCCCCATTGCAAAACTCACGGAGCATTTTAGTGGGTGGAATTTTTTTAATTGCGATGAGTAGTATGTCTTTAAGTGAGCTTAAATTTAAGTTTCTGGGGTCACAGTTCCAATCCCCTTGGCGCCATCTTGAGAACAAAAAAAAGACGGACGGCCCCATATCTTATAAAGCACAGCTCCCACAAAAAAGTTGAATATGACAAACTTGTGTAAAATTCAATTTGCAGTAAATTGTGGATACATCATTTTCACGTGCTGTCAATATTAAAAGAGTTACACGCCAAAAACGACGTTGAAAAGGGGGGATCATTTTTCGCGTCCCACAACTTCTCGGTTTCCCCTATTACCGCGAAATTCGTTCGAAAATAACTTTTAGACAGTTTTGTCACCAAACGTTTGCGGTTTTGCTTGTTTCGACCAATGTACCATGTCGAGTGTTAGAGAGAGCATAAAATGCTTTTTCCTAAGAGATGCCCCCTTTGGGACACAATAACACACGACATGGTACAGTGTTCGAAACAAGCAAAACCGCAAACATTTGGTGATAAAACTGTCTAAAAGTTATTTTCGAACGAATTTCGCGGTAATAGGGGTAACCGAGAAGTTGTGGGGCGCAAAAAATGATCCCCCCTTTTCAACGTCGTTTTTGGGGTGTAACTCTTTTAATATTGACAGCACGTGAAAATGATATATCCACAACTTACTGCAAATTGAATTTTACACAAGTTTGTCATATTCAACTTTTTTGTGGGAGCTGTGCTTTATAAGATATGGGGCCGTCCCACTTTTTTTTTGTTCTCAAGATGGCTCCAAGGGGATTGGAGCTGTGACCCCAGAAACTTAAATTTAAGCTCACATAAAGACATACTATTCATCGCAATTAAAAAATTTCTACCCATTAAAATGCTCCGTGAGTTTTGCAATGGGGGGTTTGTCATCGGAAGCCTATTTCACGCGAACTCCTTATCTTTTGAATGAAATAACTCCCGCCATTGTACAGTGATTGAAACAATCAAAACAGCAAATGACTTGTCACGAAATTATTTTAAAAGACAAAACGTGTTTCGCAATAAAAGTAAAAATAAAGGAGATATGGCGCTCGAAAGATAATCTTTTCTTTTCTGTGTCGTTTTTGGCGTGCAACTCTTTTATTAGTGACACCACGTTAAAATGATGTATGCACCACTTGCTACAAATTTAATTCTGCGCAAATCACTACTTTGAAGCTGCGACCCCAGAAACTTGAACTGACTCTAGAATTGGTCAAGAAAAATAAGCTTGCCAGCCCAAAATACACGGTTTACGTCAAAATTCTGGTCATTTTACTGGACTAAATGGCCGCCAAGGCTTTTCGTCGGCCCGAAAAATCGTAGATACTTGTTGCTAGATACGGGAACACAGTACAATTGTTGATTTTTCCTAAAATTAATAACTTTAGAATTGAGCCTATAACCGAGTGACATATGTGTACGCCGCTTATTATTGTAACAAAACTTACAAACTGATACGTGAAAATAAAAATTATAGGAGCTTTTTTCTTCGAATCGAAAGGTTACGTTCGAAGATTTTCGGTGTTGATAGCGCTTAACATTTACTACTTACATGCCAAGGTTCATCTAAATATGAGGCGACTTAGTCCTTGATTTTCAAAATGAATTAAAGTAGTACATATCGGTGCACCAGCTTATTTATTTATAATTCCACAGAGCACATCAAATTCGAAACAAATCTCTAGTCTGCCTAGTGTTTACAATAGATGAAACGCAGTTGTCAGGACTTTATTTAAGAAATTGAGATTCATTTGTAAACTCATGGGGCACACGATCTAGCGGTTTTGGAATGCTTAAAACAGAAATAACATTCCTATATCAGATAAGAGCTCGCGGTTTCTAAGCGTGCTTCAATCAAAGTGAAAATATATTTCCTAGAATGTTTCATATTTTACACACGCAGCGATATTTTCTTCAGCAAACAACTAAATCTTCTCAATTTTCACTTCAACAGTCCTTATTTTCACGAGCACATCCATTTTGTAGCAAAACTTAATTAAATTGGAAACTTGTGAAAGTGAGTCCCTGTACGCCTTCGTAGCGCTTAATCCTCATCGGAAGATATCTTTCGTGGTGAAAGGTGAGGAGTGCTGTGTGTGATTTTTTTTCTTGGGACGAGAAAGAGCTTGTAGTTGTTTCCATACCGACTTTATAGAGCGAGAAATGAAATCGTTGTGAGCTATTAATTTTTCAAATTTGTCTTGCTTTTTACGACGCGATGTTCAAGATTTCGTGGAGTTGACACAGGGTACACAACGAGGGCATAGTTGGCCACTCAGTTGAAATTTATGTGTTTGCAAATTATTTTCCACGGAATCTCGGTAACGAATAAATGACACTGCAGATGATGTTTTTGAGGCAGACTTATTTCGGGAGACACACTTGAGACATATTTTTGGGAGAAATATGAAGCAACCGTTAAGTAGAAACTCGAGGTAATGAAGAAAATTTATGCACTTGTTCGCAAATAATACGTTTATGAAAAGAAGTAAGGAAAATAGAGATAATGGATCACTCCGCACTGATGTATGGCTTGTAAATCTCATACAGAGGGTGTTTTTAGACGTATAGAACTTTCGAACGAGATATCTGTCCTTGCCGCTGTAAAATTTTGCTGTTGTTTAAATGTTATGTTCAATTTACTTTGGAAAATTACCATGCAAAGACTTACATCCGAACAGCGTCTCAAAATAAGGAGAAATTATTTCCAAAATCCACGTTATACTAATTCATATCCAATTTATGGTGCTCTTCATCGTCCATCTGAGCAGCACATACGCAATACGATGGAATTTTTTTTTGGACTGCGTATACTCTATTGGACAATCTTCATCCAGCAAGAGTTCATACAGTGTGTACCGAGGCAACTGTCGCTATTTTACAGGGTAATGATTGAGGATCCTAACTTATCGATTCGACACCATTCTCAACAACTTGGCCTCTGTCATTCACTACATGGAAAAATTTGAGGAAAGATCTTGGACTTGGAATAAAGTCCTATAAGATCTAACTGGTGCAGCAATTACAGCCATTGGACCATTTTTAGTGTCGTACGTTCGGTGAGTGGGCTGAGAATGAGTTGGAAGTTGAACCTCATTTTTGCCTTCCAATCAATTTCTGCGATGAGGCGTATTTCTGGCTTAATCGGTTCCTAAATAGGCCAAATTTCCATTCTTGGTAAAAAGATAATCTTAAAATGATTTGGGAAGCCCCATTACATCTTGAAAAAGTCACTGGATGGTGCTGTTTGCATGGCTTTTTTCAAATCTGAAGACGGGAACAATATTACCAATCGTCTGAGAGACTTACGGTTTCAACAGAATGGCGCAACATGCCATTCCTCCGATCCTTCGATGAACGTATCATCTCAAGAAATGGGCCTAACTGGCCGCCCAGATCACGTAATTTGACTTCATTGAACTACTTTTTGAGGAAGTCTGTACTGATAAACTAGCAACTATTGATGACTTGAAAATCAAAATTAGCAAAACAAGCCGTAAGGTGCGACCCATGATGTCCACACGATCAACTTCCCAGTAATATCTAAAAAGATATTAAAAATATTAAACACAATAAAAGTTATGGAAATAATACTACTTCAAATAATAAAAATGTACCTCTCATAAAAATTATTGGAATGATTTAATATTAATCGTAACATCTACGGGAGCGTCAATTGATTACGTAAGGACTTTGGTGCATTGGTTTGATTGATTATTCACGCGGATCAATCGGAGGGGGGACAGGTTGCAAAGCAGTTTTTTCATTAAAGTTAAAACATGGTGCTGTGAAGACTATTGAAAATCTGCTCAAATTTTGCAAATATTAATAAACTTTGATTGACTTTA
Organism: Oxycera nigricornis; assembly: GCA_963942545.1. Taxonomy (NCBI): domain Eukaryota; kingdom Metazoa; phylum Arthropoda; class Insecta; order Diptera; family Stratiomyidae; genus Oxycera; species Oxycera nigricornis. Next base: position 80,697,470 of record OZ012659.1, read on the forward strand.
CAACAATGTCTTTAGAATAAGAGATTTAAGGTATTATGATTCGAATGAACCCTTTTTACATGGTGACTTTGAATGATTTTTTATTTTTAATTTAATTAACTTCCCAGTATATGGGAAGTTCTTGTAATCGCCTCGAAAATCGAAATTGAAATTTTCAACATTTCTTTCCTTTTTGAGGTCTATAGAGTATATAAAAAGTGTTTTTAGAAGGGAGATGTATATATATATATATATATATATGTGTGTGTGTACGTGCGTACGTACGTTCGTGGAGCTCAGTTCCAGCTCGTGCTAGGGCATCTGCTTCGCAATTTCCCGGTATATCACTATGCCCCGGTGCCCAGCAATGAATCACTTAACAATGAAGGGATATCATGTTTAGTTGTGAGCGGCATTCCATTGCAATTTTGGATGGGGTATGCGCGCTGGATAGTGATTGGCTAGCAGCTTGACTGTCAGAGAAAATGTTTAAATTTCTTATGGAAATTTTCTGGTTTCTCAGTCAGTCTACTGCCTTGTAAATCACAATGACGTCTGCCTGAAAATACTGCAGTGATCTGGTAGCCGGAAGGATAGTTTCACACCCAGCTGTTCTGAGAAAACGCCACAGCCAACTCTTCCATCGATTTTTGATCCATCAGTGTAGATGTCGATCGATTCCTGTATCTCACTTCTTTCTATGGTCCATTCGTTCCTACTCGAGATAATTGACTTGAAACCGTGAAAACAGGGAATCGGAGAAGCGAGGTCTGCTTTCCCTGGCGTTGGTCCATCCCTCCGTAGTATTATGGGGTGGCCATTGTTCCCTTCATGCCAGAGTCGTAGAGCCTTCAATCGAATCGCAGAACACTTGGCCTGCTGTATCATATAAAGCTCCGTCGGAAGCCAATCTAATAGCATAAACAATGCCTTTGTTGGGGTGGTGCGTGCAGCGCCGGCAATTGCAATAGCTGCAATCCTTCTGACCCTGTTTAGCAGATTTGTATTTAGATGTTTTTGACATCGCTGGCCACCAGATAACCGCGCCATACAGAAAGATTGGTTCCACTATCGTCGTATAGAGCCATGATACAATTTTGGGGTTCAATCCCCACTTTTTCCCAATGGCTCTTTTGCAGCAGTAGATTGCGCATGTAGCTTTGTGCGCTTTTTCTTATATTCACTTTCCACGCGAGTTGGAGTCCAGAATTAGACCTAAATATGTAACTTGGTGAGATGGTATGAGGCTTATCTCATCGAGTTTGGGTGAGACAAATGGTGGAATTTTGTACCTTCTCGTGAAGACCACAAATTCCGTTTTCTGCGGACTAATTTTTAGACCGCATTTTTGGCCCACTGGGTAAGAATACCCAGGGGAAAATTTTGTCTGTCAGAAAGGGTGCTAACGAATTCGCCCGATATTGCTCATGCAACATCATCGGCATAGGCTACGACTTTGCAGCCAGTCGCTTCTATTGTTGACAGGAGCTTGTCCACCACTAAGTTCCACAGAAGGGGTGATAGCACCCCACCTTGCGGGGTGCCTCTGCACGTCCGCCTTCTTAGGATGCTATTTCCTAGTGTCGAGTTGATGCTCCTGCTGCTTAGTAGTTGCACGATGAACCTAATCAGGTTATCATCCACACTTATATTCTCGAGTGCCTTCTCAATAGCCTTGTGGCTGACGTTGTTGAATGCACCTTCGATGTCTAGAAAAACCGCCTGCGTATATTCTTTGACGCTTAACGATTTTTCGGTGTAGCTGGTGAGCGAGTGAAGAGCTGTTTCAACCGATCTCCCTTTTGTGTATGCGTGCTGCGCATTAGAGAGTGGTTGCAGGGAAGCTCTCAAATGAATCTCTATCAGCTGTTCTAGAGTTTTCAGTAGAAAAGAGGTGAGGCTGATAGGTCTATAGTCCTTAGGTGAGGAGTGGGATGTCTTGCCCGCTTTGGGTATGAAGACTATTTTAGCTTCTTTCCACCGCTGTGGAATATAACCCATCCGTAGACATGCCTTAAATATGGCTTTGAGCCACAGTAGCGCTATATTGATTCGCTACTGGATCTTAACAGGTGAGATGTTGTCCATTCCAGGGGATTTAAATGGTTGAAATGAGCTGATTGCCCAGCGTAGGAGCCTGTCCTCTACAGGCACATTGGTTGACAGACACCCTGGGAGCGTATGTGAATTTGTTTTGTCAGCCACATCCTCACTACCCGGGAAGTACGTGTCCATGAGAACGGTCAACGTCTCGAAGCTCGATTTCATCCAGACTCCATTTGCGCCTTTGACAGTCCCTGAAAATGAGAGGTAGCTCGTCATGACTTTTCTCAGACGACCGCAATCCTATGAGTTTTCTATTTCTGCACAGAAACTTTTCCAAGAGATGCGTTTAGCCTTTCTGATGGACCATTTAAACTTCTTCAGTTTGAGTTTATAAGAAGACCAGTTCTTGGATTGTAAGGGTCCCAACGGCTTCCTCAAGATCACATATGTCTGTAATCTTTGGAGGTCTACTTTCAAGAGTAGACTCGAATACTGATTGGTATTTGACCCAATCCATCCTCCTTTTGTTAATGAAAGTTGGATTTACCGGAGGGTCAAAAGTTACATCAAACCTTATATATAGATGGTCAGAGAACGAGCACATATCACATACATGCCATCCCTTGATAGCGTTATACAAGTGCTCATTCGATAGAGTGATGTCCCAAACCTCTCTACGGTTTGCCGTAATGAAAGTAGGATTTTCACCTTTGTTAACTAGGGCTAAGTCATGCAATAAAATGAATTCAAAGAGTGACTCACCCCGTTTATTCGTATCGATGTTACCTCAAATACGATGATGGGCATTGGCGCCCCCCGTCTATCATAGGGATGCCTCTCACAGTGGCTTCTCTTGTAATCCTCTGTATATTGATGGGAGGTGGCAGAACATCGTGTGACATATAGCAGAAGACAGCCCAAAGGGGTTTGGACTGAGTTTCCACTGTTATGGCAATGGTGTCCCGGTCACTGAAATGATGCAAGGTTACAAACTTCAAGCCTTCGTTTATGATTATGCAAGCTCTCGGTTTACCTATTGTGTTGAGGGATACTGTCTTGTATCCCTTCATGTTGAGCCCGCAAACCCAGTTTCCGGGTCAACCCAAGGTTCCTGGGCCAGTATTAGCTCCTCTCCTTTTTGGGACAGGTGAACGAGCAGTGCGGCAGATGCCGCCTTAGAATGATGGAGGTTTATTTGGAGAAACTTCAGCATCACGACACAAGGTTTTGTCCGCCTCCTCGTCAGATGAGGACATCCTTTCCTTCTCAGCCAAGTCGAGGGATTGGAGGAAGTCCCCAGCCAACTCCGCCATGGAGGTGGTGCTTCTTCCCTCTTCGGAGAGAAGATCTGATTCGGAGAGGTCCGCGGTCGAGTCAGCTGAAACTACTCCAGTCACCTTGGTCCCAATCTTTTTGCTCGGTTGTCGTACTGCTTTCCCAGTACGGTCCTAGCGGGATACTCGCAGGGCGATAGCCGAGAAACCGTAGCTTAGCACCCCACCCTTAAACTCCAAAGGAGCAAGCGACTCCTCATTGAGGATTATAAGGGCCTCTCGCAGCCCATTGCTAGGATCGCTTACCTTAGCTACCTTCCAATTGTCCACCGGTAAGTAAGCATTGCTTAGCTTCATCAGCTCAACGATTTCTTCCGGTGTGGATGGCTCTGCTGGTATCCATGCCCTGAACCTAGGCTAATTTGGGATGTCTTCCCTGGAGACAGCTTCAAGCTTTACTTCGAGCAAGACTTCTCCCAATCTATCGATAGCCTGGTTGTACAGACCCGCTAAACGTTGATTCGTGCAGGCTATCAGCTTGACATGACCCTGGTACCTGCCAGCGTCACGACGCAGTCCATACCAGGCTGTCATTGGCCGCTTCGCTGAAGCTCCTGCCTTTAACAGGGTTGGACGTGACCAATCTTGGCCTTTTGGTGATCGACGGTTGGGCATTCTGCTGATTTGGGGCTGCCTCATCAGATCTGCATCTTTTATGAGTTGCCACTTGCTTTGAAATAGAGGCTTTGTGAGCCTCTACTGTGGAAGTTGCCCATTCAAGAGAGATTTTGTCCTTCTGGGAAAGACTATCTGAAGGTTAATCTTTCAGCCTTTTTAGGGCTTTGAAGGCAGATCTTCTGTCCCTGTAAGCCACAATAGAGGGTTTTTGCTGCTTTTTAACACCTGAAGAAGAGGCGGTGTTGGAGGGCGCGCCAGCAACAGTTCGGACCGGCTTGTTCACCGTTGCCTTAGTGTTGCCGCTAACGCCAATCGGGTTGACGGAGGGGATAACTTGCCCGTGGCATAGCTGCCTTGGTGCGTGCACCCCTTGAAGAAGTGGGGGGTTGGCTGAACATCGCGGTATTTTTCCCACCAGAAGGACGTGTCACCTTCTTCCTCCTCTTTGGTATCTTTCGTACTCATTGCACGTGGGTTCCCCCTCGCAGCCGCTATCTCCACTCGTTGTGCAGTTCCCCTGAGACCCCATGGAGGTCATGCGAGGGTTGGCATATTGCCTCATGACGATATGTGCTCAGAGCCGGGTCAGGGACTAATCAGGAGTCTGGAATCAACAGTTTTGAACGTACCGCGAGGCCTACCAGGGTTTTACTGGGACGGAGGCAGCAGTGGCATTAGCCATTTCCGCAAGATGTCTTGCGTACTCAGGTGAGAGAATACCACAGCTACCAGCCCAAAACATCAAATAAAATCGTTAATATGAGAGAGTTGTCCGAGAACATACGAAGTCGTGCCGTGGTAGATCATTTAGCGTTATTCAGAATGCACTGCGAGGAGGCGGTCTACCTTACATCCCTTCATTTCCCTTTGTACTGTATCTTTTTCCTTTCTCTTTCCTGTGGAGTGATGAGCGCCGACATTGCTTCCCATAACTGTAATAAAAATAACAATAATAATAGTAAAAACAATTTTAATAAATAGAAGAAATTAATGAAGCTCGCATAACATCAAATAACATAATAAATATTATAAATACTATTTATATGTGCCTTTAAAACTAAAAAAGGCATTACTTCATCACAAGTTGTAAGTAACTTCTACTTAAAACCAAACCCCACGTCATTGTTTATTTTTCAAATGCTAAATGTACATTACACTTTTGCTTTCCAATCTTTTTTTAAACATGATATTCTTGTTTTAATTGGATAAAAATAAACCAACCTTAAATTGCAAAAAAAATTGTTTCTTTTTACTTATCGAACAATATCCTCTCATCCAATTTCTTTGAACTATCATTAGTTTAAATTATTGCAGGCACGATACATTATGACTCGAATCAACGATATTTTTCTGTCATAAAGAATATTCAATTATTATTAGCAATTATTATTCGCTATTCAAGGTATTTAATGATTATTACTTATAATCACTCGCTATTAAGAATGCTTGATCGTTAATGAATAACTATAATTGATATTGTATTTACAATATCAAAAAATTATAACTAACAATATTTGATTATTATTTATAATATTAAATTACCTATAGCATTATTCATTATTAATTGCACCAGCGTCACTACTGCTATTCTCCCAAACCTGAAAATGTAAGTTAGGAATTTTATAAATTAATCTTGTTTAGGTTTACAGCTATTTTTTAAATAACATATTTAACAACATTGATCAAAATTTTGCTATCGGATATGCACAAATGATCAGTTTCAAAATGAAGAGAGAAAATCACACTGGGAGACCTATTTTTACGCTTTTCTCGTAATATTTTTTTGAAGAGGAAGAAATGATTAAAACTTATTGAAATTGATAAACTGTTTTATTTATATTTTAAACTACATCTTATAGTTTTTTCAAGTGATTGTCATCAAAATTTGCAAAGTTAGAAGCTGTTCTTCATGGAGGTCCGTCTTCCGAGTCTCTCATTGCCGTGCATGCTGGAGTCCACAATTTTTATGTGAAAGCAATCAAAGTAAATTTGTCATATTACTCGTATGTATAATTTCTCGATGAACCAGATTATGTGTGAAAAATTGAAAATGCGTGACGCGTTTGAAAAAAAAACTGAAATTTTTTCGTGCTTTAGTGGACAAAAAAAATTATAAATCGAATTTTTAACTTCCCAGTATATGGGAAGTTCTTGTAATCGCCTCGAAAATCGAAATTGAAATTTTCAACTTTTCTTTACGTTTTGAGGTCTATAGAGTATATATAAAGTGTTTTTAGAAAGGGAGATGTATGTGTGTGTGTGTGTGTACGTACGTACGTTCGTGGACACCTTTTTCTACGAGCATAACTCACGTAAACAAAGTCTGATTGACTTTGTTAAGGTGTCAATCGAAGCGTCTTTGCAATTTCAAGAGCTGATTAGTTTTTGGGATACTTCGGTCGGGGGGGTTCGCTGTTTTGCCCGTTTGAAGGTCATTTCTGTCAGGCGCTATATCTCGCGAACCAAACATACGATTTTTTTAAGCAAGGTGTCAATCGACGCGTATTAACGTTTGTGTTATTCTATCAAATTTTTAAAAAAAGCCTTTGAGCGGTTTTCAAAATTTTTAGAAAAAAGTGCAAAAACTTAGGTTTTTTTTCAAAAACAATAAATTTTTAACCTTATTGTCAAGTCTTAGTAATCAATGTTTATAAAATTTATATACTCCAAACAATGCTCGCAAAAAAATCATTAAAACTTTTTCTTATGATTACGTAAAAAAATAAATTAAAAATAAAAAATCATTAAAAGTCATCATGATTTTCAAGGTCATTTTTATCATTCACTATATCTCACGAACAAGATGTAATATTTGCATCATTATAGTGCCAGTTGACGTGTATTAACCTCTTTGTGAAGTTTTCAACATTTAGCCGTTTTTTTAATTTAATAGAAGAAAATGCGAAAAATTATGGTTTTTTCATAGAAAATATTTTTTAACCTGATTTGCACAGCACAGTGATCCAGTTTATAAAATTTATACATTCTCATTAGTTTTTGATGAGACACCGGCAAAATGTTCTTCCATAATTATGAAAAAGCTAAATTAAAAATGAAAAATCATTCAAAGTTACCATGTAAAGAGGGTTCATACGAGTGCTATTACTTTATATCTTTTATTCTAAAAAAATTGTTGTAAATTCAATCAAAGTTTTAAGATATTTGCATAATTTAAGCAGATTTTTAATAGTTTTTATAGTCTTTTAATTAAAAAAAATTGCTTAAATTTTGAAAACCAACAAAAATTTTCAACACCAAAAAGGCCCCCCCGATTGATCCGCGTGAATATTCAATCTGTCCTCATCGACCAAAAACCTTACATAATAAATGGACCCTCCCGTAGACGATATGATTCATATTAACTCATTCCTGTTACTATTACCTCTCATTGTTGTAATGTTGTTGATGTTTATGAAGATATTACTGGGAAGTTGACCGTGTGGACCTCAAGGGTCGCACCTCGCGGCTTGTTTTATCCTTATTTCAGGTTCAGTTGACGCAAATTTAATAAGACTTTTTTTGGTTATTGAAGATCGGTCAGAAATTCGGTGAGATACAATGCACGCAAGCTGGACACACGCGTTTCGGGAAATCGCAATTTAACAACAATTTACCAAAAACTGAGTACTCAAGTGATACCAGAAAAATACATCTTCTGGTTTACATACAAAGTAAGATATACACATAGAAAGACAGCTGTGTGGTTCCGAACAGCTTGTCTGCGATCGCTCCATTCAATAGGTTGTGCGGTACACTCGAGCGCGCTTCGTTTCTTGCCCCGAAAATACAAGAAGGACTTCGAATATCGGTCTCAAACTTTATGTTCTTTCGATTTATGCAATAAAAAAGTTGATTTTTATAACCGTCTAATGTTATCTCCTTTTAGCTATTTTTTGTTTTTTTTCCAGTTTTTTCATCCTCAATAAAAAACGGCTGGAAGGATTTTGCTGAAAATTCATCTACTTTTAAGTTACGTAATTACGCGTCGAATGAAACCGGTCCCAAAAACCGGTCAATAGGATCTATGGTTCTCGAGATAATCGAAACGAAAAATAATTCCGTACGCACATACGCTTATACGTACATACAAATACACACACATAAATCTCTCTAAAAGCGAAGGATTTGGATTCTAGAGATCTTAAAACGTGGAAATATGTCAAAATTTGGGATTCGCAAAATCGGTCCTATTATAATATTCTCCCACTGGAAACTGGGAAGTTAAAAATCGGTTGTGTGTGTCCGACCCTATGATTTAAGAACAAATTTGTGCTTAAATCTAACAGTAGTTTGTCAACATGCTTGCTATTGTAAAAAAAGCTACTTTTCGTAAAAAAGGGAGTTTAAATGATTATATTCAATGAGATAGTTTCTTTAACTAAGACTTCTGTAATATTCGGTTTTGAAAATGAAAGTATCGGTTGCTTTAACAGTTATCGTCAATGCAAACTTTTAAAACTTTCTGTTTGATTAAACGTTGCAATATATCATCGAGATTTTAACAAGATATCGGAATCATTGGATGTTAATACACTAAATGACGCAGATGGCACAGCAAAATTCACTATATTCGTTTTTAAAAAAAAATCACACTCCACGAAAAGCGGTTACTAAGTCAATGGGCAGCAGAATTCACTAAGATTGGTTTTCTTAATTTACCTATAGATTAAATCTAAGCACTGATGTAAACTAAAAAATTAACACATTTTACATGACCTTTTGGACCGATCTGACACTATCTGGCTCAGCGCTGGTAGTAAGTTCTGCAGCATTACAAATATAAAATTTCGTGAGTTTTTCAGTGACACCAATTTGCAAATGAATTTTTGATAAAGATACAATAAGCTTTACCACGAAGACAAGCTCTACTTTTGTGAGAAAGAATGCCTAGATTCAGATTCTACTATTACAATGATTTTGAGAAAATATGAATATGATGAATTTTGCAAAACTGTGTGCCTCAATTCGCTATGGAGTTTCTAGTACCTTAAGTAGATTTCGAATCTGCACTCAAGGGGCTAGTCAGCAGTTTTAAAATTGCGTGAAGCTCGTTCTTATATATATATCTAACTGATTTTGCGATATCATTCACAGGCAGAATCTAAGCTTAAAACTTTCATATAAACTCTCTTGAATGTCGTTCTTGGGAAATGTTTTTCTCTTACAAATCCTTGCTATAATATTGCCCAAAAACGACTTTTATTCCCTGATGGAAACGAAATTTGAGGTGTCTCTTCAGAACGATATCGCCTGAAACTGTGTAATTTCACATTTACATCCAATTGCATTTTCGATTTCATGTTCCCTCCACCCCATTTCCCAAATATTCTGAAAGTCATAAACAACATTCACAGCAATTTCTGTAATATGATTTGATCGAATTACTGGACGCGTTTTATTTTTCATAAATGCTTCGGGTCAGGGATGTTGGAGTTTATAGTTGCTTCTTGAAAGGATATGCCGCATACTACATTCAGTTTGTTGGCGAGCCAGACAGAAAACAACTACCCAGAAGGCGGGTATTGAGTCACATTGGGGAAAACATAGTTAGGACATACATCGTAAACATAGCAGTTCGGAGATATGTTCACGGAAGCGTAGCGTCGTCTAATGCTTTATTTTCATGTTACTTGCGACAGAATGCATGTGACTTGGTGGAACACACTTTATCAATAATTTGCTGCGGTGTTATTTTTAGAGCATACCCATATGTCGTTGTGTACATTATTATCGTCCTACTATTTTATCAACGTAGAAAGTTAAAGGTTGCTCTGAATCAAAAAGCGCTCTATATTGCTGCACGGAATGGTAGCAGGGTTGTATTTTGGGGTGGCTTGCTTCATCAAGTGGAGCCGGATTATATGTTGTTAATACTTTCCGAGTATCTTTGATAGTACATACATACATATATGCTTCTGGGCGTGTGATGAGCAAACGATACTTAAATGAGAAATGAAATACTGAGAGATTAAAAACCAAATTCGAAATATTTTGGTGATTAAAATTTGCTTACAGAAGATC
>OZ012659.1:80707667-80910761 GCA_963942545.1 Oxycera nigricornis
AAGACAAGCCTAAAACAGATCAATTTTGCGGTCTTATATGATAAGAAAAATAATCATTTTTGTGGGGGAACTCCCATATCTTTTTATGGGACCGTGACCGACGTGGACATTTTATGCCATAGTGGTAGGGAAAACCCCCTCTTCCGATCACCCTACTCCTACCATCTTCGAGGGTGGGGTCCATAATCTTAACCTTTACCATCTTTATTTGTAACTAAGCTTCTAACAATCAACATTGACATATTAAACACAAAAATAACAATTTCTAATGAGATCGCCTTAATAAATAGTTATTTTAAATTCACAATTGTTCACCTTTCCAGAGGTGTCCAGCTGTGATGCCCATAGCATTGAAGGTAAGATGTCCATAAGTTAATTCTAGTTTATGTATAACTTTTGGTCATATTTTCTATTTTTTAACAGCTTTTTTTCTCTGTAGGGGAGAGCGGGGCTGAAAGTGCCGGGGGTAAGTTGTTCCGATGCAAATATCGAAAAAACAAAAAGAGATAACATTATGTTCGTATTATGTCCGGCACTCTAGCACATGTGCGGCGGCTATTTGAGTTGCGCCAGAGTCGCGGACCTAGTGGCAGTGTGTGCAGTGTTCCTTCAGCATTACGTGAGTAAATATTTTTTCATGCATACTTTTTGGTCTCAAGTAACCATTTTTGGTATTACGGATATGGGATACTTATCTGTTATCTGTTTGTAATTTATCCCGAAATATTAATCTATGCAATTTTAACGCTTTCGACAGAATGTTTTTTACCATATGATAAAAAGTAAATGTATTTGAAACGGGGTAAAAAGTGCCTTTCAATTGGGGTCAATTGTGCCGCAGCACAACTGACTATCAACTGACCTTTTAGACTCTATATTGTTTTGTTTGATAGAATGAGAACAAACAACAGGAAAACCCAAAGGGGAACTACCGCCCAGGATCTTCTACAAATGGCTGCTGATGCGGTCATTAAGGACGGGCGCAAATTAAAAACCATTGTACGTGAATTAGAAATTTGTTACACAACGGTATGTGAAGAAAATAAAGAGTGGACTTATTAGACTATTTCAATTTACGAAATACCAGCGTAGTAAAATACGCTTTCCCCTTGGCAGCAACACCCATCAACATATTCAACGTGTTTAAAAAGATAAAAATATTTGGCTCTATGATGCGGCTGTTTTTACAGAGGAAGACTTTGTATCGTCTTTCGTCACCGATCGCCCCATGCCGGATAATCAACCCTTACAAAAGATCAATAATTCGCTCGTCCTTCAAACAAGGACATCCGAAGATCTACATGAGTCAAATTATACGCTTCAATGAGTTGAGTCTTATCGGTCAATAATTCAGCCTGGTCCTCAGCTACGCCGATGCAGTGTTGACTGTATAAATGAAACGTGTTGTTCAAATGTTTAGCAATCAATCAATGTAGACTGTGGAAATTGGCCAGGTCCATCAGGTTTTCAGCAACAAGAGTCACTACAATACAGTCCAGCGCAAAAGGCCAAAAATTATGAACGGCACAACCGACCTCGGCTCCGGCACAACTTGACCCAGCGTGGTGTCAGTAGTGCCTAACGACCGCTGCTTAAAAAATAATTCTCAAAACAAAACAATTCCAAAAGCACAAAAACTGGTATAAATTTAAAATGCAGATTAAATTCTACCCAAGATAAAATAGAACTATTAACTGTAGCATTCGCCTTATCCGATTTATTTAAGAATTTGTTAAAATCGGCACTTTTAGCCCCTCTCTCCCCTACCACATTTGGAGCAAATGTCTTCAAGTTCAGTGCAATTTCCGTGTACTCAAAACTGGCACATTTTGCATTGAAGGCAGTTCTCGATGAGAAGCGTTTCGTACTATTTTTTCCTCACCCGCAACATTTGTGCTTTTCATATAATGTGTTCCTTATTCTTATAACATTAATATTGGGACATCGTCAGTACTACTAGATAGTCTTCAGACAACTTTTGTTTGGTTTACGCATCGTGCAATGTTTTTGCCTCCTTTTATTCTTCTCAGTTTATCCGGATTTTTTTATGTCCTCCTATTTCTAATTTCACAGTATATGGGAAGTTCTTGTAATCACCTCGAAAATCGAAATTGAAATTTCCAACATATCTTTAAGTTTTGAGATCTTTAGAGTATGCTTAAAGTGTTTCTAGAAGGAAGTATGAATGTGTGCGTATGTAGGTACGTCCGTACGACGTGGACAATTTTTTCTACGAGCATCACTAACGTAAACAAAGTCGTATTGACTTCTTTGAGGTGTCAATCGAAGCATCTTTACAATCTAAAGAGCTGATTAGTTTAGTTTTGGGACACTTCGGTCGGGGGAGTATGTTGTTTTGACCATTTGAAGGTCATTTCTGTCATGCGCTATATATCGCGAGCCAAACATACGATTTACATAATTAAAATGTCAATCGACGCGTATTCAAATTTTTGTGATTCTACCAAATTCTTAAAAGCATCGTTGGAGCCGTTTTTTAATTTATTAAAAGAAGTGCAAAAAATTAGGTACTTTTTCCATAAACAATAAATTTTGAACCAGATTTGCAAACCACAGTAATCAATATTTATAAAATTTGTATACTACAAGAAGTTTTTGTAAAAAACCAGTAAAAATTTTTCCCATGAATACGTAAAAAATTAAATTAAAAATAAAAAAATCATTAAAAGTCATCATGATTTTCAAGGTCATTTTTATTATGCACTATATCTCAAGAACCAAAAATTATATTTCCATCATTAAATTGTCAATCGACTTATATTATAAAAAAAATCGTTCTGGCTGTTTTTTTAATTTAATAAAAGAAAGTGCGAAAAATTAGAGTTTATTAAAAAATAAATTTTTGACCTGATTTGCACAGCTCAGTAATAAACCTTTATAAAATTTATACATATCTATCAGTTTTTGGAGAGAAACTAGCAAACCTATTTTTTTTAAAAATCATTCAAAGTTAGCATGCAAAAAGGGTTCATACGAACGATATTACCTTATATCTTTTATTCTAAAGACTTTGTTGTAGAGTCAATCAAAGTTTTATAATATTTGCATAATATGAGCAAATTGTGAATGGTTTTCATGTTGTTTTAATTTTAATAAAAAAACTGCTTAAATTTTCAAATTCAAAAAAAATTCAATGAAATTTGCATTTTCGGTAATCAACGCTTTGAATGGTAAAATATTTTGTTGTCAATACTTTGCAAGATCATATGCTTTGAAAAGCTTTCATCAAATGAAAATTGTAGTTTTTAGAAGTTTTGTTGTTTAGTGCTCGTTAGATTTCAATTAGTTCCTCCATTATCATTTGTAATACATTTTACTTTTCACATGCAATTGAACTGATTATTGAGTGCATATTCAATATTTTTCAAGATCAACTGAAAATAAGAAATAATTATTAGGTTCATTGATGTATATCGTAAAAGAATACAAACCCAATGATTACGCCGAAACCATGGCAATGTTGAACAAAATTATTTAAAATGGCTACCTCGCGAGAAAATTTCTTCAGTGGTCGTAATAACAAAAACAGCATTCATTTGTGCTAGCGCTCTTTTGTCCTTCGAGCATCGATATGCAAATAACAAATAACGTAAAAAAGACATTGTAGCCTGCCCCCCACCGATTGATCCACGTGAATATTCAATCAAACCAATCCACCCCCCATCTACCAAAAGCCTTACGTTATGTCTCAAAGCCAAGTCGGCAAAAAGCAATAAACCAGGGTGGCGCCCAATGTGGCCATGGATGCTATGGTGTTGAATAATTGACCACCATAGCGTTTATGACTCGATACAATGGGCGCCACCCTGGTTTATTGCTGTTTGCCGACTTGGCTTTGAGACACGAAGAGGAAGCAGGGTTGATTCGAGGAACAAAGGATGATCTTACCATTAGCTATGATTTTACTTCGATTACAACAGTTTTTAAGACTCTATCCGTTCAACAATGAGTTTCTTGTATAATTTCAATATATAAATGATCGAACAATTTGCTGATTTCTAAAAATAAATGTTTTTGCAGTTGAAAATTGCTGATTTACCTTAAACTAATTACATCCACGAATATTCAAAAGAACAGTACCCACCGGTGATTGAAAACACGACGACGACAAATATTCAAAAAGAAAAACAATACCCCGACGGGAATCGAACACACGACCCCTTGATCGCGAGCTTGTAATGCTGCTACCTACACTGCACCGCTTCTGCCAACTGTAAAAACTTAATAATCGATAAGTACGCTAAAAACTTTAAGGACGTTTTCCTCAAAACGAAGGAGTGTTGCGCTCTAATATTTTAAGGATCGAATATCCTTGACGTCTTCTACTTATGTGTCAAATTTCGTCCAAATCTGAGATTCCATAACCTGAGCCTCTCCAGTAAAATGATAAAGAAACAAACTTTAATCAACTGACGCTGCACTAGTTTGCAAAAGAACTGCGAAAGGGAATATCCATTGTGAACTAATTCTCGAAATTTAGATAAGTATACGAATACGAGCACTTCTCTAAAATTCCTAGAATTTTTTTGCAATTAAAATTTCTTGAAAAAATGAGGTTCAAGACGAAACATTTTCTAATTATGAACTCTAGTTACAGTGATTCACGTTATTATAGAAGCATAGTTAGATATTCTATAAAACATACTCAGTAATTGTAGATTTGCTTTGGAAAAGTTTGCTGTATGAATACGACTGCTGTATACTGTAATAGTAATTCGAAAAATATTAAATATCCTTCTGTCTTATAGAGACCCAATCCAAAAGCATATAATATATTTTTTCAGAATGGCTTGACGAGGTTAACAAGAATATGAAATGTGAGGGAAAAGAAAATCGTAGTATTATTGAAGAATACTTCAAATCATAAAATTGTCGAGTCTTTTCTGATACTTAGCTCAAATGTTTACCTCCTAACTAAAGGGCTGTTTACATTTTGTTTAGTGCTTAGTGCGAGCGCGAGTGCAAGTAAAGTGCGAGTGTAAGTGTTTAGTGCGAGTAGTGTCCCAAAGTGTTTAGTGGGAGAGTGCGAGTACGGAATGTTCATTGCCATACTTATTTTTAAAAGAGCTGCTTCATGAGCGCTTTTATTTTTATAGTTGGCGGATTTACAGTTGAATGAACATCCGTGTTTCAAATATTCTTTAACAAAAGAATAAGTTTTATCTTCTGTCAACTTTTTTTCAGCCATTTTCATGTATATATACTCGCACTTCGCACTAAACACTAAACGGGCAGAGTCTGTCCAAACTTGTGAAATAGCAGGCACTCTGCGAGTGACCGGTCGTGTCGGGGCGCGGGGGACGAGGTTACTCGCAAAAAAATAGAAAGCGCAGCTAAACAGTCAACTTCACTAATTACTAAACACTCGCACTAAACAGTTGATGTCCATACATGTTTAGTACTAATCACTAAACAGCTGCACTTCACACTCGCACTAAGAACTAAACAAAATGTAAACAGGGCTTAAAGTTTAATACGAAATTACATATAAAAGATTTTTTCGGTGATTTTTCTTCACACTTTTAACTATTTTGAAGCTTGGATATTAAGCCCTGTTTACATTTTGTTTAGTGCTTAGTGCGAGTGTGAAGTGCAGCTAATTAGTGATTAGTACTAAACATGTATGGACATCAACTGTTTAGTGCGAGTGTTTAGTGATTAGTGAAGTTGACTGTTTAGCTGCGCTTTCTATTTTTTTGCGAGTAACCTCGTCCCCCGCGCCCCGACACGACCGGTCACTCGCAGAGTGCCTGCTATTTCACAAGTTTGGACAGACTCTGCCCGTTTAGTGTTTAGTGCGAAGTGTGAGTATATATACATGAAATGGCTGAAAAAAAGTTGACAGAAGATAAAAGTTATTCTTTTGTTGAAAATATTTGAAACACGGATGTTCATTCAACTGTAAATCCGCCAACTATAAAAATAAAAGCGCTCATGAAGCAGCTGTTTTAAAAATAAGTATGGCAATGAACATTCCGGGTTTTGGTACTAAACAAAACTATACTCCTACACCACCACCAAACTCTATTTCTATTATAGACGATCAAAACATTGAAATTGATGATACTGTTAGATTACACTCTTCAAACACTATATCACAGTATGAAATTGTGGCAGGATCAACAGCAATCAATAAAAATTTATTGGCTCAGGCTGTATCATCTATTGAAACTAATTAATATTAATAAAAAGCAAAACAGCCAGAGCCAATAATATATCTTCAATCAAACTTTTAAAAAAATTCTTGTATTTAAGTTGAAATTCTTTATATTATCTTTATTTCCTCAATTAACAATTCATTTTGTTGTTTTTTATTTTAAAAAACTTTTTTTGGTAACACGGAGATTTAAAAATATATTTTACTTTGTATTTGTAATCAGCTCAATGAATATAACTATAAAAATGATCGTGCTTTAATTTGTTTTTACCTTAATATAATCTCTCAATGCGTTGTAAATAGCATCACATACTTCCGAGATAATTTTGCAGAGTGTTGACTTTGGTACCCGAAATAGGTGCTGTATGCTTCGTTAACTGCTTCCGTTGGCAACCATTTACAGGACTGCATGTAGTTTAACTTTGGTCGGCAATGCACATCTCATAAATGTATCCGACCTTTGTATTGTAGGTGCAACAGGATTTAATAACTCATTAAATGAGTTGGCAGTCATCCGTAGTGCATAATAATATTCCGCAGGATCCTCAACAGCTAATTCTTTTAGAAGTTGGATGCTTGCACCGTGAATCGGCCTCCTGCTTATCGATTTCCTTTCTCACATCCTCCCTGATCTCGTACGTTCCAATTCTACTTCTTCTTCAATTTATAACGCCACTAAATTCACTATCTCCTTTATTATATTCTGCAGTTGCAAACGCAATAGTTCATCCATTTTATGTTGTCGACGATACTTAAATTGAACTAAACTTAACAACTGAACAATTTTAGGACACTACTAATCACCTGCATACTACCAATGACTCGTACTCGCACTCTCCCACTAAACACTTTGGGACACTACTCGCACTAAACACTTACACTCGCACTTTACTTGCACCCGCACTCGCACTAAGCACTAAACAAAATGTAAACAGCGTGTCGCGTAGTGATCGTGCTTAGTCGGTAAGTAATTTTGTTTTTGAGATATCTTCTGCATACTCGTCATTTTTACGAATGATTAGCTTTTGTGTAACTTTTACAAATGGACTATGTGTGTGATTTTTTTCAGTTTTCACATTGATAGTGAATAATGACGGCGAAGTCGATGACAGTTGAAGAAATAATTCGTGCCTTAGATGATGAAGATGGTGATATTTTTTCTGATAGCGGGACTAAAGACGGGTTGATGACTGATGACGTGGAGAGTGGTTTTCATGACGAACCTGCGGACACTGAAGAGCCACGAGTAAGTCCACCTTCTTATGCTCTTCCATTCGATGAGTCACATGAAGATTCTTTGTCAGCTTCTAATTATATCGTTAATTTGACTCAAACCAATATTCGAGGAAAAAGTCATCACGTGTGGGCAACTCATAAAGGGCATAATTCTTGCAGAATTTCTGCAGTAAATATCGTTCGCACCGCTAGAGGGCCAGCCCGTTCAGTTAAAAACATAACATCACCGCACGTTTTATTTGTTTTTTTGTGACAGATGAAATTTGTGACGAAATTTTGAAGTGAACCATTGTTGAAATAGCCATAAGAAAACAAACTTATGAGACTGTTACATCAACCCAAAGTGAAACGTGCAAAGAGGAACTCAACATTCTCTTTGGCATCTTATTACTGGCAGCTGCATTGAAGGATAACCATCTTACAAGCGTTGAATTGTTCAACACATCTTTTTGCGGAGCCCGCTTTGTATCGTACATGAGTCGAGAAAGATTCGATTTTCTCATAAGAAGTCTTAGGTTTGATGACAAAACTATAAGAATATTAACCTTGCAGTCTGATTCATTCACTTTAATCCGAAAAATATGGGACTTACCGATGATTCAGTGCCGTAATAATTACAGCCCTGGAACCAACGTTTCCATAGATGTGCAATTGCTGGCATTCCGTGGTCGCTGTAAGATTAAAATGTATATCCCTAACAAGCCAGCAAAGTATGGTCTCAAAATTGAAACGATGTGTGACAATGGGACTAGATGCATGATTGACGCAATGCCTTATCTTGGAAAAGGAACAAATCCTGGACGAACACGAAGTATTTACGGCTCGAACAGAAATGTAATCACTGATAATTGGTTTACATCTATTCCATTAGCCAAACAACTGTCACGACAGCCTTATAAATTGACAATAGTTGGAACTTTGCCTGCCAACAAACAAGAAATACCTGAAGAAATGAAGAACAGCCGTAATAGAGCGACTGGAACTTCCATGTTTTGTTTTGATGGGCCATTAACTCTCGTATCGTTCAAACCGACGCCAAGTAAAATGGTATATTTGCTGTCTTCACGTGATGAAGAAGGAATAGTGAACTCATCATCATAAAAAGCCAAGCATAATAGAATTTTACAATGCTAAAAAAGGCGGCGTCGACACATTTGATCAGATGTGTTCAATCATGTCGTGCAACCGCAAGACCAGCCGATGGCCAATGTGCATATTCTTTGATATGCTCAATATATCGGGTATCAACTCCTACATCCTCTATTGTCATAATGTCTTGGTATCTGGAGGTAAACCTATAACCCGAAAAGATTACATGAAGCAATTGCATGAGCACCTCGTTGAACCATGGCTAAACATCGACTCGAAATACCGACAATGCCTCGAAGAACTAAAGTCAGAATAAGGAAGAGCCCCGAAGGTCAAGGTCAAATACCTGGACCATCTGATTCTGGAAGTGCTCTGATATCTGAGAATGCTCCAACAAAGAAAAGAAAAAGCTGCGGTTTGTGTTCCTACAAAAAAAGACGCATGGCAAAGAATTACTGCAATAGTTGCCAAGTTCCCATTTACGGCGAACAGGCAGTTGACTTTTGCCCAACTTTCACCAAAAAAAATCTAAGTGGTTTCATCGTTTTCGTCGATTTTAAGACTTCTTTTCTATAATAAGAAAAAATAGAAACAATTTTCTAGCTAATAATTGATAATTTAGTTATTTTAAGTTGAAGTGCCTTATATTTTCCAAAGAAACATGTACGAGTTATGATTTGTGATTTAGTAATGAAAACTTATATAATTTTTTTCCCCCAATTACTATCTTTGACATATACTCTATATTTCCTATTAATACTATAAACTTTTTCAAAATATCATAAAATTTTACTAAAAGACACATTTAAAAATTGATCGGTCCAATGGTTAGCTTATACGGTGTATTCAGGAACGTTAGCTAACCAGGGTTAAAATCTCCACTAAAAGCGAGAATATTCCTTGTATTGAAAATTCGAGGGTCTTACCGCACCCATGTTTTCAAGAAGCATTAGCTTTAACAGATTTTTTATTATGATACATATTCATAAGTGCATCGTCTTTGTTTGATAAATAAATTAGAAGAATTACTGCTGAAGTTTTTGAACGAAAATCATACAACTACCTTGGCTGTAATTACTGAATCAATTTAATTTCTCAAACTATTACTACGTAATATACTATTACTAAGCAAAAGCTGTTAAATCTTTATTTTAGATCTTATCATGGGACTACTGTGAATGTTCCACAGAATCAGTTTGCAGATGGTTAGATATTTTACTTTTGTCTCGCACTAAGGCATACTAAATTTTTATATACAGTTGGCCACTTGCATGTTGCATATGCTGACCATTTTTCACTGGATTCGCAAATAGCAATGTACACAAGTTTCAGTGTACATACCTCATAAAACCTATTAAGATACCAAATCAATGTGAGCAAAATTACCAATAAATGAGCTACTAAGCGTTCTGATAAGTAAATTATTCAATTTCCTTTTAACGGAGCAGATATTAACCGCAGGGTTTTAATTATAGTGAATCACCATAATATTAAGTCTCAATTCAAGGAATGTCCTGTGTGATTTCCACTTCAGATACGAGGATACCAACGATATTGATTTTCAATTTAGCCCTTCCGATACCTAAATTGTAGTGGCAATTCAAGAGCTTTTCTCGGGAAGTTGACAACTGTATTCCTGCTGTCGGCGTTTCAAGGCACGACTCTTGAGTGTCAACACTCTCCGCATTAAATTCTGCATGCTGAGGTAGGACGTTTTATTCTACTTAAACCATGAATGGTACATTGTTCTACGGGACTATCCAACGACTAGACGAGCTAAGAGGAATGAGAAACGATGTGGAACTTGTAAGTATTTATTTTCAGAATGATTTTACCTCCCCGTTTACATTCGAGACTCGAAGTTCGTGTTGCCGTCTCGTAAGGATGCCAGCGTTTTGCATCTAGGGCTGAAAATCATATATTATGTAGGTGGTATTCTTTGGATGATTTGAATATTGTAGATAAAACCTCTTTCAAAAAAGTCTTGCTTCATAATTCGTTCGAACAATTCATATTAACATTTTTTTGCTGACCTAGGTACATTTGTTAATACT
Source organism: Oxycera nigricornis (assembly GCA_963942545.1). Taxonomy (NCBI): domain Eukaryota; kingdom Metazoa; phylum Arthropoda; class Insecta; order Diptera; family Stratiomyidae; genus Oxycera; species Oxycera nigricornis. The sequence goes on from OZ012659.1 coordinate 80,718,225, forward strand.
TTTATCTTTATGTATTTCAATTTTTATACTGAGATTTTCTTAGATTTGAGTCAAATTTCGTAACTCTTGATCATACTAAAATCGGAAAATGTTCATAAGAAAGCGGTTTTCGTACGCGACTTCAAGACATAATTCGGTAAATGCGTTTTTCTAATCAATTCGTAATAAAACAAGGGGAAAAATTTCACTAAAAAAGTCAAAGCACATCTTTACAGTTTGAAAATGGCAGCTCTATTTACGCTTTTATCAAGACTTCTACTGGGCATGCGAGTCCCTTATCTGGGCTTCCAGTATTGCTTACTCTTGTCGAAAATATCTTCCAGCTTATCAGTCGCTCAAAAGTTTCGATAGACCTTGTTGGATTTGAAGTCAAGCTGCATTTGTCTAAATCGCGGTTAGGCTATGAGTGTCGTAATTGTTTTTACCTTCTACCGAAAGATATCTTTACACTTATTTTAAGAACTGCAGGCTTTTGGTCATTTCTTGCTCAATGATGTGTGGGTACTATCGGGTATTATATCTCGTCTGCCATCAACCGATTTTATTTGAGTCCTCGTAAATGTCGTGTATATAGAAGTCCAATGAATTACACTATTTTGTGAAGCATAGCTTACAGACCAGTTACTATTGGATGGATGGATCCATTTAATTCTCATGAACATTACGTTTGCCGCTTTTAATTGGAAAAATTCATGTATTGCATTTGTTGGAAATCGATGAGTAATGATCATAAAAGCAGAAATTGATTTTAATCACGTATTTTATGAGTTTTTGATGTGATTCTTATTTTAAAAGTTGATTTATTGAAAATCTTAAGTAGTTATTAGCTAAGACGAATTTTCACTAGAAATTCTGATGATTTCGTATTGAAAGTGTAGTAAAATTAAAAGGACACTTCGGTCCGGGGGGTTCGCTGTTTTCACCCCTTGAAGGTCAACCCTGTCATGCGCTATATCTCGTGAACCAAACGTACGATTTGCTTCATCAAGGTGTCAATCGACGCGTATTAACATTTTCGTGATTCTATCAAATTTTTAAAAAAAATGTTGGTGCGGTTTTTTAATTTTTTAAAAAAAGTGCAAAACATTGGAGTTTTTTCAAAAACATCAAATTTTTAACTTTATTTTCAAGTTGCAGTAATCAATATTTATAAAATTTATATATTCCAAACAGTTGTTGTAAAAAAACCACCAAATTTTTTTTTCATGATTCCAAAAAAAAATTAAATTAAAAATAAAAAATCATTAAAAGTCATCATGTCCTTCATGGTCATTTATGTCAATCATTATATCTCGAGAACCAAATATAATCTTTGCATCATTAAGAAGTCAATCAACGCGTATTAACATTTTATTGATGTTTTTAAATTTTAAAAAAAATCTTTAAAGCCATTTTTTTAATTTCATAAAAAAATATTGAAAATTAGTGTTTTTTTCATAAAAAAATTAATTAATAATTAATAAAATTAACATCGTGATAATAAACGTTTATAAAATTTATAAACTTTTATCAATTTCTGTAGAGACTAGCAAAATATTTTCTCATGATTTCAAAACAAATTGAATAAAAAATAAAAAAATTATTCAAAGTCACCATGTAAAAAGGGTTCATACGAATTTGTATACCTTAAATCTCTTATTCTAAAGACATTGTTGTAAAGTCAATCAAAGTTTATTATTATTTGCATAATTTGCGGAGATTTTTAATAGTCTTCACAGAACCGTGTTTTAACTTTAATAAAAAAACTGCTTAAATTTTGAAAACCAATACAAATCAAGTCAAATTTTCAATTGTGATAATCAACGTTTTGAATGGTAAAATGTTTTGTAGTCAACACTTTTTGAGATCATATGCTTTGAAAACCTTTCATCAAATAAAAAAATGTAGTTTTTAGGAGTTTTGTTCTTTAGTATTCGTAAAATTTCAGTTACTTCCGTCATCATTTGTAATACATATATTTTACTTTTTACATGCAATTGAACCTATTTTTGACTACATAATCAATGTTTCTCAAAATCAACAGAAAATAAGAAATAATTATCAAGTTCATTGATGTAAAATCGTGAAAAAATACAAATTATGCCGAAGTGCTAGCAGTTTTGACCGCAACAATTCAAAATGTCACCACGCGATAAAATCTCTTCAGTGGTCGTAATAACAAAAACTGCATTCATTTTTGCTAGCGCTGTTTTGTCCTTCAAGCATCGATATGAAAATAACAAATAACGTAGGAAAGGCTTTGTAACCTGTCCCCCCTCCGATTGATCCACGTGAATATTAAATCAAACCAATCCACGAGAATCTTTACGTAATCAATTGACGCTCGCGTAGATGTTACGATTAATATTAAGTCATTCCAATAACCTTTTTATTTTTTATTATTAAAAGTAGTATTATTTCCATAATTATTATTGTGTATAATATTTTTAATATTTATGTAAATATTACTGGGAAGTTGTACGTGTGGACCTCACGGTCGCACCTCACGGCTTGTTTGGAAATGTTACTAAGTGTTACATAGTAACGAAACAAAATTTAAAATTAGTTAAAATAGTTTTTTTATAACGCTAAATCATAAAGGCAAATTTTAAATTCAAATGCCGCGCCGCGAGGTGTCAGCAGACCTAGCGTCTGCGCGGTAAACAAAATTTAGATGCATTTTTAATAGTTTGTGATTAAAATATTTAAAAGTCTGAAGAGGGCCCAATGAATTTGTTACTTAATATAGAAGGGGTCTTTGAAAATGTTACTAAGTGTTAAGGGGGGGGGGGCAGTTAAATTCCCCTAAAAAATTGCTTTACGTATACGTTACGTTATTCAGGGTAAACTCATTCGCGGTTTTTTTTACAGATTCATCATTTTACACACTTTCTAAAACGATCGTTTTAATTACTTCAACGTCGACAACCTTTGACAACGTGGACTCATATAATCAAGTGTCTTTATTTTAAACTCTTCTATCATCTCCTTCAGACTCTTTTTTGCAGTAAGCATGATTTCTGACACCCTTGCCTGCAGTATTTTTCAATTTTGAATCCAAGTAAAATGTCTAGTCGTCAATTAAACTGACTCATGAATTTTTTACAATGTAACCATGACTCCATAAGTAGTGGTAATATGGGGGTTCTAGAGCGGAAGTGAAATCAATAAAAATTATCGATTTATTGATTTTGTGCAATCAATAAAAATTATCGATTTATTGATTTTGTGCAATCAATAAAAATTATCGATTTATTGATTTATGCTGACGTCATCACCCCGACCGGAAGTGAACTGTCAAGGCCACGCCCACAAAACCGCAAGCCTATTACGTCATCAACCGCAATCAAGCCGATGAGGGCATTAACCCCTTCTCCCCCGCTCTCTCTCTACCACACACACACACACACGATCTCACCCACAACGGTGTTGCCACACGCAAAATTGCGCCCCCGCGACCCCACTTTACACCGACGACCCTGCAAATTTCACGGCAAGACGCTTTCACTTATTCGGAGACACTAAAAATCGGTTGTGGCGCTCCATATCAAATTTCCCAACAGCGAATTACAGCCGGATGTAAGTTTTCAGTATTGTGGTTCTTTGAGGAAATAGCGCCGATAAGAGACATCCGGTTCTACCTATGGGGGATGTGGTTTTTATTTGAGTTTGATATACGCTTTTGAAGAAATCAAATGAAATAACGTTGATAAGAGGCAAGTTTGTGGTTTTTAAGAAAATTTTTAGATAACGAAGTTTTGCGTAAATTTTGAAACGAAAATAAAAGCCGTTATACCAAAAAATTATTACGTCATCAGCTTTTGCTTATCTATTTTCGGTCAAAAGGAGGATGTGGTTAAAAGTTTAAAAAAAGCGGAAAAATTCCAACGAAAGTTGAATAATTGTGGTTTATGATTTTGTTTATAAGGCGAACCGAAAACTACAATAGCCATAGTTTTTTCCAAACTTTAATAGCGAAAGGTGTTTTCAATTTTTTGTGAAAAATGAAAGGTTTTTTGTGCGAATTCTGTGAAAAAGACTTTCCGTCTTCTGGTGCTCTGAAGAGGCACATACAACATACGCACGGTGAGTAGCGAAGGAGTATTTTATTTTTTTTTTGTAGCTATTACAAACAACCCCTTTAAAATAGAAAATACAAGCCCATATAAGAATCACAACCTAGCAGGAGCGTCAACACACAACCAAACGCCCCTTAAAATTTGTGATGTGTGCTTGGTTATTGTCAAAACAACAGAGTGGAACCGCCACATCCGAACAAACACACACAAAAAGAATATTTATCATTCTGTTGATGAGAATTTTCAAAGCATTAAGAGCAGCTTTAAAAACAGAATACAAACGCTTGTATATCAAAACAAAGATGAGAACGCATTGATTCCGGAAGTATTTTTCAAAAAACTAGAGGAACCACTTATGATTAGATTAAAGCAAATATTAAAAAAATCATCCTCTATTAAGTTTAATGTTGAGCTATTTGGGGATTATATGAAAACTTGTTTGTCAGACGATAAGGAAGAAAGCGTGTGTTTGATAAGCATTAAATCGTTTCAACCAAAGATGCAAGCCGCCCAAACTGAATGTGAGTTGCAAACGGGTTTCAAGAACAATGTTGATCAGATTATTAAGAAAATGCAAGAGTTTCAAGAGAGAGATAGTGGATGGACACTAGTGAAAATAACTCACTGTGAAATAAACATAAACGAACACAAGCCGCTTAGGGGAACGAAACACGTGCGTTTACCACCATTTATAGCAAGCAAGCGTGCATGTGTTAATATTAAAAACGACGATGAATTCTGTTTTAAATGGAGCATAATTTCTGCGTTGTCTCCCGCGCAAATCAGTTCAGATAGACCATCATCTTATCATATATCGGATATTACGCAAAGCGTTATAACACTGGATAATGGAATATTATTAAAGTTTAACGATTTAGAGTTCCCACTAAAGGTTCACGATGTAGCGAACTTTGAAAAATTAAACCCCCTAATTAGCGTAAACGTGTTTGGTTATGAACGCGAAAATCGGAAAATTGTGGGGCCATATTATAACACAAAGAACGAGCGAATATATCATATAAATTTATTATTGATACAAAACACCGACGAAGACCAACACTATGTGTGGATAAAGAACCTTTCAAGGTAATCTTGTAGTTTTGTCTATTCTCCCCCCCTAATTTTTATTGTTTAAGGCTGATCCATTATCAACAGACACTCCACGACGAAAAGCTTTTTATTTGCAATACATGTCTTCAACATTTTCATACCGAAGAAGCCCACTTACAACACAAAAACGAGTGTGGTAAAATTGTGACAACCATGCCGAAACCGGAAAAATCAACACTATATTATCAGAATTTTGAGCGCCAACTGGATGTACCATTTGTCATTTATGCCGACTTTGAGTGTTTGCTTCAAGATGTGAACACCTGTTTTGCCGACCCAGAAACTTCCTCAACAGCAAAAGTCCAGGAGCACACACCATGTGCATTTTCATATTATATTAAGTGTTCTTTTGATTCGTCATTAGATAGGTTAAGAGCGTACAAAGGTCCCGAATCCTCTAAAAGCTTTGTAAAATCGCTTGTGAACGACGTAAGGCGGCTCTATTCAGACTATATAATGATGCCAAAACCGATGCATACTTTAACAAACCAAGAAATGAAAATTCAAACAGAAGCGGTCCTTTGTCATATATGTAAAAAGACTCTTGAAAACGACAGAGTGATGGACCACTGCCACTTAACGGGAAAGTATAGGGGTCCAGCCCATAATAAATGTAATTTATTATTTAGAGTGCCCAAATTCTTTCCAATCTTTTTTCATAATTTTTCCGGATATGATTGTCATTTATTCGTAAAAGAACTTGGTAATTTGGACGGTGATATAAAAATTATACCCCAAAATAAGGAGCGATATATATCGGTATCAAAAAGAATTGTGATCAATAGCACCACAACGATTGAATTACGATTTTTAGATTCTATTAGATTTATGCAAAGTAGTTTAGATGAGCTTGTAACATATTTACCCGCGATAAAACTAGAGACAGTGCGCTCAATATATGGGGAAGAAAGCAAATTCAAGTTGCTAACAAGAAAGGGCGTATTCCCCTATGAGTATATAAATTCGTGGAGCCGATTGGACGACCCTTGTTTACCCCCACGCGAAAAATTTTTTAGTAAATTAACAAATAGTGAGTGTAGTGAAAACGACTATAAACACGCGCAAAACGTCTGGAAAGAGTTCAATTGTAAAACGCTTTGGGATTATTTAGAGTTGTATTTGAAAACAGATGTATTGCTTTTAACAGACGTGTTTGAAAATTTTAGGAAAATTTGTAAAGAAATCTATGAGTTGGATCCCTGTCAATATTACACTGCTCCGGGTCTAGCATGGGATGCTATGCTTAAAACAACAAAAACCACACTAGAGCTTTTAAATGATATAAACATGTACAATTTTTTCAAACGAGGTATTAGAGGGGGCATTACCCAATGTTCGCATCGACACTCCGTAGCCAATAATAAATATATGGAAAGCTTTGTTGAAGCGAATCCATCAAAATACATAATATATTTGGATGCCAATAACTTATACGGGTGGGCCATGTCTCAACCCCTTCCACATTCTTCATTCGAATGGGTTCCAAATGTTAATGATATTGATATTATCAATATTCCACAGGATTCTGATATTGGATACATATTAGAGGTCGATTTAGAGTATCCCCCATTAAAACACAATGATCACAACGATTTACCCTTTTGTGGAGAAAATAAAGCAGCACCGGGTTCCAAAAACAAAAAGCTTATTACAGACTTAACAAACAAACACAAATATATTATTCACTATCGGAATCTGCAACAATGCTTAGAAAATGGGCTAAGACTTATCGGTGTTCATAGAATTTTACAATTTAAACAGTCTTGTTGGCTAAAGAGCTATATCGATTTGAATAATTATTATCGCACAAAAAGCAAAAATTCGTTTGAAAAGAATTTCTTTAAATTGTTGAACAACGCGGTATATGGGAAAACGATGGAGAACGTGGAAAAAAGAAAAGATGTGAAAATTGTTACAGAATGGGAAAGTCGGGGCAGACACCTAGGCGCCCGCGCTCTTATCGCAAAACCCAACTTTCATAGTATAGCCATATTTTCAAACAACATGGCCGCAATTCAGATGGATCGAGTGAATGTGTGCTATGATAAACCAATTTATTTGGGGTTTACCGTTCTTGATATTTCAAAGCTAAAAATGTACGATTTTCACTATACTTATATGAAACCAAAATATCGCGAAAATGTTCTTCTAAATTATATGGACACAGATTCATTCATTTATACAATTAAAACAGAAGATTTTTATAGAGACATTTTAAACGATATTGACAACTACTTTGATACTTCAGAATATTCTAAAGATAATCCCTATCATATTCCATTGAAAAATTGTAAAATTTTAGGTTTAATGAAAGACGAAACGCACGGAAAAATAATAAACGAATTTATAGGGCTAAGAGCAAAAATGTATTCATTAAGTATTGATCAGGAAAAAACAATAAAAAAGGCAAAAGGCGTTAAGAAAACTGCAGTGGATAGATTGAGTATAGATAATTATAGAGAGTGTTTGTATAGGAATAAAATTTATAGAGGAGACATGTATGTATTTAGATCAAAACTTCATAAAATATATACGGAGTGTATTAATAAGATAGCTTTAAGCAGCTTAGACGATAAGAGACTAATTAGGGAGGATAAAGTTAGCACATATGCTTGGGGACATTGTGAAATTTGATATGAAAATAATAACAGCATTGTATTTTATAAAAAAAAAGGCGTTTTTTTTACTCAAAGATAATGGGCAAAAACACGAACCGTTCCTTGTTTTAGTTGAAGGAAATATTGGATGTGGAAAATCCACACTTCTAAATCATTTCAATAAATTTGATGATGTATGCTTGATGTATGAACCACTTAAAAAATGGCAAAATGTAGGGGGATACAACCTATTGGTGTGTAGCATCATATTCTCATATTAAACCCAAACGTTTATATGAAACATTTTAGGATTTGTTTTATAAGGATCCAGAACGATGGGTAATACCTACACAAAATTATATTACTTTAACCATGTTTGAAATGCATATGCGATCAACAGACAAGAAGTTTAAACTAATGGAGCGCTCTTTGTACAGCTCAAGGTGCGTTAATGATTTCTGGCTCCAACATTTTTTAGTTTTTTTAGATATTGCTTCATAGAATGTCTATATGAGGCTGGACGAATAGATGACGAAATGCGATGCGTTCTATTAGAAACCCATAATCTGATGGAACAAAACTTTAAGATTAACGCCAATCTTATTGGTGAGCTACAGATGAAAATATTTTAAAAACACACCAAACAAGCGTCTTTATAGTTTATATTCAAACATCTCCGGAGGTAGCATATGAGCGAATAAGAAAACGAGCCCGCGCCGAAGAAGAATTTGTGTCAATGGAGTATTTACAAAGCCTACACAAACACCACGAGAACTGGTTAATCGAAAATAAGCCCCAAACAAACAGCATACCCGTTGTTGTTGTGGATGGAAATCAGAATGCGGCTTGTATGCTTTCAGAATATCAAAAAAATAGAACAAATGCTGCAGCTGCCCCAAGAAACACGAATCTCAGCTTACAATAGCATAAAATAATAAATCGATAATTTTATTGATATAAAAAAAAAATATACTTTATTTTGCTTTTTCACACACAACACATTTTTTCTTATTTTAACCGATCTACAACAATTTCCTAACTTCGCTAGTCAACGGATTGTATTCTACAATTCTATCGTGGAGCAATAGACAAAATGCTGTTGTCTTTGGCGGAAACATGCTTGATGTTCTAAATTCTATCTTTACATCAACAGGACCAGTTTTCAAGGCTTCATTTTGAAACGAGCAATCAATAACAACTATGGGAGCTAAATTTTTAAATTTTTCACAATCTAATAGCGGAGGAGAATCTTGATTATAGTATGATCGTTTGAATTTGGTGTACATGTCATACAATAGTGCGTATCGGTTGCGATCGAATTTCAGATTAAGATCCTCGTATGGGTAGGTTTCAGAGTTCAAGTGTGCTTTGATGTCTGTTAAATTGCAGTGATCAAATGTAGTTGCATCTTTTTCCTTTAAATTATTTTTTTCTGATTGTAATGCGAAAATTATAAATCGGGGTTTTTCAAGCTGTGAAGAAGTTTTCACAGTCCAAATGTGATGACTAGATGCTGCTGGTAATATGGGATATTCGTACATATCCCAACTTCTAAAACTGATTTGTATTGGACGCCCGACTTTTATAATGTTGAGAAAATTTAGTCGTTCAGCATCAGATACGGTTATATGTGGTATTCGCCATAACAACTTATGAATGGACACGTCATAAGCCTTTGTTGTATTAACAACATTATTATCGGTCCTAGACCGAATTAAGATCAAATCGTGACGTGCGTTAACAACAACTCTTTTGTAATCTTCTGCGAAACCAAGCAGCATTTTCAGCGGAACACAAAAGTTGAAAAACGAATCAGGAACTTTACAATGTTTTTCCGGCGACCAGCCAGCATTTTGTAGCATTTCACTTTCATTTTTGCTTAGAGAAATATAATTTTTCAGGGCGGTTGTGACCCCCAAACTTCTGGTACGATCAATTTCAATTCCATTCAATTCGTATCGCATTTCTTCGAAAAGAAAAGATATACAATTATTATTGAGAACAGAACTGGCGGCATCTAATTTTGTTCCTTCTGTTGAAGTTATTGCGCCCTCAATGTATAGAAAACTTTCGTTTGGTAGTAGATACAAGTCTTGATGTTGAATAGAAATTCTGATTTCATCGCTGTTTTTGTATGCTGTCGAAAATGGTGTATAGGTGTGATACTCCTTCTTTATAATATCTTCGTTAAACACAGGCTGGTTAGTAATGTTGAGTAAATGCGTCATTTTTCCTTCTTTAAATGAAATCCCAGTGATTGTAGAAATAACTTATTTGCTTGTGTTAAGTGTGCTTTTCCAACAACAACACTTGGTGTTTTTCTTTTCGATGTTGAAGAAGTAGACACTGATTGTACACTGGTGGAAAGAGAACCAGCATCTTGGTTATATATCAACATTTTATGCTGGTTTCAGGTGAAGGCGAGCGGTAATGGTTTCGCCGCGGAAATTAACAAGTTGTCCGTCTTGATCCAATATTTTTAGCTCCAAGAACCTTACTTCACGGGTATTCAGCGGCAAATAAATGAGACTTTTCGGGGCTTCAATTATTTTATACCCTGGACCAACGTCTGGTGAAAATTCATGAATAGTGTGTGCAATGGTGTTGTTAATATACGAGCCGGTGACTATGTTGCACTCTATACGAATTGCATTCACCGTTATAATGTTAACAGGTAGTGTTGAAGTGTGTGTTTTGGTAGGGTGTAGAACCACATCCTTAAAACCCAATAGTTTACCAACCGTTCGCATCCGATTAAAGTATATTGTCTCACTACTTTTTATTTCTGCCTTGAGAGTGTTGTTGTTTGCTTTAATTTTTAGCGCATACCTTTTTCCCCTTCTTTCCAGCTCTTTTTCTATGTAAAGAGCAATATCGTCAACTTCATAAGACCCGACTGGTATCTCAATTTCTTCATTTCCAATATGAAAAAGGTTATTCTCGTTATCAACATTTGGAATGGAGTTATATGTTTGAAAGTCAACCAAACCGCATACATAGTCGCCAGCCAATTCCAAGGGAGGAAAATATTCAGCGGTTAATGTAGAAGTGATTCCACTCAAAATCAAGGTCATCGACATGCTTATTATGATGTTGTATTAACCATACTAAACAACAATTTCTATATCTTTTAATATTTATATTTATTTTTCATAGATTTTAACACAATCATATAGAAATTTTAAACACAAGTGTCCACATATCACCGAGTCAAAGTCTTGATATCGGCTATAGTTGTATTTGATATTTGAACCAAGATAGGAAATAACTTCTTTTGGCGGATGCAAATTTCCAAAGCTATCAAAATATTCCACATGATCTTGGTGTTTGTAGTACGCTACCCAATGGGTGCCGGGGCCCGATGAAATATCCAAATTTATTACGCCACACTCCGTATACCAGGGATGCTTTGGCAGCTGATCGCGCATAAATACACCACGAAAGTAGGGAATGTTTTCAGCGAATTTGAATATATCGAGTTCGGTTAACGCTCTACGGGGCAGCCGTCTTAGAAGTTTTTTGATGGTTGAGTTAAGTAAAGCCCTAGCCCCTTCCTATATGGTTTCAGATGAAGCCCCTTCCCAAGCGCAACGGCTTCCATTTGTCTATTGTGTCTCACACTTTCTGCCAGTTGTTCTTTTGCATTTTTTGCATTATTAACAGCTTTTGCGATTTGTGATGCGCCGCCAACTAACGCTCCAAGTGCTGAAAGTCCAGCAAATATTGGAATGAGGGGTAAAATACCACCAACTTTCGGAATTGGTATGATCCGCGGAGTTTCAACTAGAGATTTTTTTGTTCCAATAACATCTTTTGCAGTTTTCATAGCCAATTTGATTGTTTTCGATATGCTTTCCGGCTTTTTCCTCTTCAATACAATATTTATGTTTTTAAGGGCCGATTTAAATAAAGTTTTGTTCGGTTTCCTCTGCTTTCGCCTTTCTCTCTTTATGCACCCCATTCCCAACTTCACTTTAGTTTTCATGGCGTTTGTAATCAGCCAGGCGTTTGTCCTCTCGCCCAAGTTGGCGTTATTTGAAGTTGCTCTGTTCCACGCCTTTTCCGCTAAAATTCTATCCGCGATGTTTCTGTTTAAAGTATCTTTGTGTTTGGAGTAGGCAATGTCGTGCTCTCGACACGCCTCATCAAGTAGATTCACACCGCGATCGCCTCTAGCTAAACGCTTTTGTAGTTTTGTGCCTGGACCACAAAAATTATAGCCCGGTATATGTAGCTCGAATGGCAGATTGCTGATGAGTGTATTTATTAAACCTCCTCCGGTGGAATTTCGTGAGTTACTAATTGATTTTCGGGCAAATTCAATCATTATATTATATTATGTACAACCTTTTGCTGCGGGCCTTCGTTGCAAATAGATTGAAAAACCCTATAAAACAATGTATTTATGTGTGGTTGTATCATAGTACACAAAATGAAGCTAGTAAAACAACAAGCAAAGCTAGGCATTGAAAATTTCGATTTTGGTGATAATCGCCACGGAGCGAGGATAAAACATAGCGTGCTTTTACCAAATGACATTCGAGCGATAATTGTCGGTCCTTCGAGTTCTGGTAAAACCAATATTATGCTAAGCTTGCTCTTACATCCGAACGGTTTGAAGTTTGAGAATATATATCTGTATTCAAAGTCGTTGTATCAACCAAAATATGAGTATTTAAAGCGTGTTGTGTCGCCCATTAAGGGCCTGGGATATTATACATTCACCGAAAATAACGAGGTAATAGATCCAAGCGACGCCAAAAGAAACTCTGTTTTCATATTTGATGACGTCGCTTGTGAGAAACAGAATAACATGAGATCGTACTTTTGTATGGGGCGACACAAAAGCATTGACAGTTTCTACTTGTGTCAAACGTATACGCATATACCCAAGCATTTGATTAGAGACAACGCAAACTTCATAATATTGTTTAAACAGGATGACCAAAATTTAAAGCATGTATACAGTGATCATGTGAATACAGACTTGTCGTTCGATAAATTTAGAAACATGGCTGCTGATTGCTGGAGCGATAAATATGGGTTTTTGGTTATTAATAAAGATTGTTCTATTGGTGTGGGGCGCTATAGACGGGGGTTCGACATATTCATTAAAGTATAAAACAATACTGCACGCCCTGTGTGCTTTCATTACCGAGAAACACATTGGTGGAAAACTGAGCTCAAAGTTGGTTGCGAATTGGTTGCAGGTTGGTTACAAGCTGGTTACAAGCTGGTGACAAGTTGGTATACGCGTGGTCTTCATCTATTTTTTAACGTCTGGTGTCAACTCATAATGAGCTCAAAACTACTTAAAAATATCATAAAGGCATCAAATGATGTGCGGAAAAAATATAAAGCGTTGAAAACCGGAAAAACGGAACACGAGCTAATGTTGGAAGCAACATTTAAATCTATTAGTGAGCCATTGAAAGAAATTAAAGAGAAAACAGGCGAAGAATTTAGTAAAAAAGTAAAAAGCCGAATGAAGGGGGAGCTGTCTTCGGCTGATCCACGATTACAAGACAATTCTGATGATAACGATAATGAGGATGCTGTTTCATTCATACAACATTCCCCCTCAATGATAACACCAAATAAACCTCTTTCTTTGAAGCGATTGCGGGCGCCAGTTCAATACAGTACACCCATAAAAACTGTAAAAACATCTCCGATCTCTTCGAGTTTGAGTGAATCGTTAAACGATTCAAAATCTTTATCGGCATATTACATCAAAGAATATATGAATAATAGTCGGAATCTTGATAAAACTTATGGCCCCAAATTCGATGAGCGCTCCAACAAATTTCGGGTGGGTGTTTTGGATATGGAATTCAAAGAACATGCAATTGATATTGGAGGTATTGAGTATCGGGCATCTCGGGGGCTCTACGAATTGATTTTCATGAAAAACCCAAGTAAATACAAACCAAAAGATTTAGAAAACTACAAAGATATTCTTCAAAAATCAAATGTTTATCGCACTGTTGTTGATGATGCTAATAGTAGAATCAAAGGTAATGGTGGCGAAAAGTATAAAAGAATCGTTAGCAAGCTTATTGGGGGCAAAGGGGGAAGCGGGCTTATGCTTGTGAATAATCAAAAGCCCAATTATGTGTACTGGGATGATCCCAACGAATTGGTGGAAAGATTGAGGCTACTTGTTTCTTCCCAGCAAGCCGGCCATTCCAATCACAATAACGAAATAGTGTCAATTATTGAAGAACTGAAAGAGGTCGACGCAATTCTTTAAATAAGTTTTGGCGAATGAGAAATCGATTATTACGATCATGAGCGTTGATAAGTTTGGCCGTTTTGTAAGCAAGCGCGCAAAACCTATGCGGGGAGAGCGCGGTCTTCCGGGTGTTGGATTCAGCTTGGCCAACAGCGGAAACTTTGATTTGGGGGGTAAATTAATTGAAAACTTGGGAGATCCCGTACAGTTACAAGATGCTACAACAAAGGCCTATGTTGATAAAGAGATTGAAAAATTGAAGAAAGAACTGGAAGGGGTTATTCAGCAGACAAGCGACAGTGTTTCTCAAAACACAAAATCAATTGATGTGCTAACATTAAAACACAATAAAAAGTTGGAGGACGACGAAGAATCATTAGATGTTGCCCGGGATGGAGATGATGATGACGAAGATTTGGTGATCGCTCCAACACCCACAGTTATTTTGAAAGACAAATAGAGACACAGCTGATAATGAGCAAGCGAGAACTGGTTGAAGAATTGCATAAGACAGCAAGGAAAAATTTCAAACGGCGGCGGGTTATAATAAAGGGTCTCGACGACTTGTGGCAAATTGATTTGGTGGAAATGGGCACATATTCTACCAATAATAAAGGATATCGCTATTTGCTTACCGTAATCGATTCGTTTTCAAAATTTGTTTGGGTCATTCCATTAAAAACAAAACGTGGAATTGAGGTGGCTGGCGCAATGGAAAGCATATTTTTTGACTCCTCGCGAATCCCCAAAAATGTGCAAAGTGATCTTGGAAAAGAATTTTATAACAAACCATTTCAAAAACTAATGCAAAGTCACAACATCAATCATTATTCAACGTTCAGCTCCCTCAAGGCTTCGATAGTTGAGCGCTTTAATCGAACCTTGAAGGGAATGATGTGGAAGGAGTTTAGCCTACGTGGATCTTATAAGTGGATTGATAACGTCCAAAATTTGGCAGACAAGTATAACAACACAATGCACAGGACAATCAAATTGAAGCCCTGCGATGTGAATGCTTCAAACGAGGGGCTCTTGTTAAAAACCGTTTATAGTAATTTAAAGGTGTTTTCGAAACCCAAATTTAGAATAGGTGATTTTGTCCGCATCAGTAAATACAAACATGTTTTCGAGAAGGGGTATACTCCGAACTGGACAACTGAAATTTTCACAGTGCAAGCTGTAAACAACACAAATCCAACAACATATTTGCTTGCAGATTATAAGGGCGAACGCATACAGGGAGGATTTTATGAAAACGAATTGCTAAAAACGAAACACCCTCACCTGTACCTCGTGGAAAGGGTTTTAAAACGAGCTGGAGATAAATTATATGTTAAATGGTTGGGCTTTCCAACCCAACATAATTCCTGGATTAAAAAATCAGATTTATCATAATATATTATATTTTATTGATTAATAAAGAAAAACATTTTAATACAAAAAATTTTCACATCTCTCATTTCTTAGTCTTTTATAAAATTTTATAAGTTTTTCAATGTTGTTGCGTTTTCGATAAACACTGTGGCAGGCGCATGTATCCGGCCCGGATGTTGCGTCGTCTTTAGACCAAGGACAGCTGATAAAGCGTCTTCCGTGAATTGAATTTGTTTCGTCCGTTTTGTAATATGACATTAGAAATAATACATCTTTCATGATTTCTTCGCGATGTTCTTCCAACAATATGCGGCTGTATTTAATCAAAAAGGACAAATAGTTTTCCAAATCCATGGTGTGGTTGTTACTCGTGGGCAGCTTCTTATTTACTAAAAAAATTCTGTTCAATAGCTGGTTCATGGGGGTCGTTGGGTGGTGTTATATCCATTTCCATTAAAATGTCAACAACTCGTTTGGAATTGAAAACATTAGATTTTCCCCGCAAGTTCTTTTTAAATCTTTCCTCTCCTGCCCTCTGCGATTCCATATTCATTAATTTCTCGCTTAGCGCCCAGTCTTCTTCAACAGAGAATGAACATCCCAGTGGGAAGCCATTTGGAGTTTTATAGTTACTGAGGCCATCGATAACTTTCCCAATAATTGTGATTTCTCCACCTTAAGTTATAGTTTTAGAACAAATTACATCGGCTTAACAAAAAAAATATCACCTATCACTTCAATTTTAACGTGTTGAAAGGGTTTGAAATTGAATTCAAGCTGACAGCTCCGGGGGATCTCTTCAATTCTCGTTGTCAATATAAGATTTCTTGCGCCGTTTTCGGGAGTCATAAATACCTCCATGTGTCTATTATATATCACTAAATTCACAATTCTAAACGACAACCATCCCGATCCACAAACACAAAATTTCCGATTTCGTGATATTGTGTCAACCAAAAATTTTTTCCCATCCATATTTAATGATCTTGTGTGTCTATGTGTGTGACTGCGTGAAAGTTAACTCAACGATTCAAATTTATACCATTGGAAGTGGCTTGGAGGAGGAGTGGGGGAAGCACTATAAAACCCTTTGTTTTATGAAATTAGATCATTGAGCATCTGTTGTTCTTCCAATCGTCCTATCAAATACGAGCAATTCAATATGCGTGGAGGAATCTTTTGCGCCCTTTTTGTGTGTGTATTGTTTAGTGCAGTCCATGCGGGGGTGATACCTATAATACTAAATGAGTCTGCTGGAAATAAAGGAAATTTGGAGTTTGCATTAAAGCTACCTAGTAATGAGACGGTACAAATTGGATTATCGTTCCAATTATTAAAATTCAACAATGGGTTGAATAGTTCGGCTGAAGATGCTCGGGAGCTAGCAACATCTACCATTTCAACACTAGAAAATACAACTTTGAACAGCACAACAATAACTGTGAGAGAAGAAACTAAATATGTCACCGTTCAAGAGGCAATTGAAGGTTTTAGGCAGGATTTACTTAAAAAAGAGCGTGAAATTGCAGGAATTATTGAAAGTGAACGACCTTTTTACAGACACTTCCAACTACAATTCCAAGACGACTTGATTCTTACAATCCGTTGCACTTATGACAGCAACTATGAAATGAAAACACTGAATATAAAATGCTATGAATATCGCGAATACATGAAAGAAAGAATTCTTAGCAATGGTGAAGTGGAATTCATTCGAGCTCAGGATGTAGATTATAAAACCGATGTCGAACTAATCGATGCTAGAAATGTAAAACAACTTTATACAATGAAAATTGAATAAAGTAATAATAACAAGTGTTCTTTTTTCTTTTAATATGTTTTTATTTAAAAATTTGTGTTTAACATTTTAGGGGTTGTAATTTGTAAAAAAAAGCGCGTAGCTTTTTCCTAGGGCGGGCCCTCTTGACACGCAAATGTTGCCGGCGTTCATTTGATGCAGCACGTCCTGCGTTAGGTTTCGATACCTAGCTGGAAGGAAAAGCTGGAACTCGTCCAACTCAACCAGTATGGATTCGCCGAACTCGGTGCTGCATCTTTTTGCGCCCGCAATCCGGTATGATTTGTAGGGGTCCATCTCTTTTACCTTGAGGAGCGGCTTGTAGTTTAATGTGTTCAGCTCCTTGAGGACGTCAACGTCATCATCCTCCACCACAATCGGCGTGCTGTATTCGTTGCTTTCAAACATGGCTCTAATCGAAACCTTTAATTAAAAGCGAAAGCTTAAATTAAAATAAAGTATACTCACCTTTTCTCCGAAGTAATTAATTATGGTCTTCATTCAAATTTCGGGGCTCTTTATATAGCCCATTTTCTATTATACTTGCGGCTTTTTTTTTTAGCAATATATCACTCGAATGAAACGTAACCGCATGCTTTTATCAAATCGCGTGTGCCGTCGCTGTCTATTTTGCATGCGGTCAAACGCGTGTTCGAAAATTCTTATCGGCTTTCGGACAGTTGTCTATTTCACGGACAACATTTCGTCATAGCGCAAAACGATTTCAAAAAAACCACAAACTTATTAAACAGAAACGAATACCTCTTATCAACGTTATTTCATTTGATTTCGCCATGGCGCGAAACGAATTCGAATAAAAAAAACCACAAACTTACTAAATAGACACGAATGCCTCTTATCAACGGTATTTCGTTTAATTGCTTCAATCGAATTCAAATAAAAACCACATGCACATTAATTAGAAACGAATGCTGCTTATCGGCGTTATTTCATTTGATTTCGCCATGGCGCGAAACGAATTTGAATAAAAAAACCACAAACTTACTAAATAGACACGAATGCCTCTTATCAACGGTATTTCGTTTAATTGCTTCAATCGAATTCAAATAAAAACCACATGCACATTAATTAGATGCAAATGTCTCTTATCAACGTAATTTCGTTTTAAACCCACAATATTGAAAACTTGCCTCCGGCTCTGTAATTCGCTCGTGGGAAATTTGAAGTTGGCCGCCACAAACAAATAAAGTGTCTCGGAAATATAAGTGCAAGTGACGCGGCGTGCAATTTACAGTGTTTTTTGTTTAATTGCTTCATTCGAATTCGCATAAAAACCACATACACATTAATTAGATACAAATGTCTCTTGTCAACGCAATTTCGTCTATAAAGCAGAATATTGAAAACTTGCCTCCGACTCTGTAATTCGCTCGTGGGAAATTCGAAATTGGACGTGGCAAACAAATAAGTGTCTCCGAAAAAAAGTGAAAGTGATGAGGCGTGGAATTTACAGTGTCGTCGGTGAAAGGTGGGATCGGGTGGGATCGCGGGGGTGTAAAATTAGGTGTGGCAACACCGGTGTGGGTAAGATCGTGTGTGTGTGTGTGTGTGTGTGTGTGTGTGTGAGAGAGAGAGAGAGAGAGTGGTAGAGAGAGAGCGGGGGAGAAGGGGTTAATGCCCTCATCGGCTTGATTGCGGTTGATGACGTAATAGGCTTGCGGTTTTGTGGGCGTGGCCTTGACAGTTCACTTCCGGTCGGGGTGATGACGTCAGCATAAATCAATAAATCGATAATTTTTATTGATTGCACAAAATCAATAAATCGATAATTTTTATTGATTGCACAAAATCAATAAATCGATAATTTTTATTGATTTCACTTCCGCTCTAGAACCCCCATATTACCACTACTTCCATACGGTTTAGCTTTTACATTCATGCATAATAACTGAAAAAGTACCGTATTCGCGCATGGAACGTTCTATAGTAAAAAGTTATAATGATATTTAGAAAATATTTGTACTTAATTATCGATAATTTAATATTTGTAATTCTTAGTTTAGAGAAAAAATTTAGAATATTTTTGGAATTTTTTATTATGAACCGAGGCAAAACGCGGTACGATATTGTGCATGCTACTCCCTTCTCCCTTGCATGCAATTTGTATCTCTCGCGCACGAAAGCCGTGCGAGTGACGTGAAAATAATAGCTTTTTCAGGCGTAATTAGGGCTGCCATAAAAAAACCATAGGCGGATACGTAGAAAAATGATCTCCCTTTTTGTGTGTCGTTTTGGTTTGTAATTTATTATTGACAAAACCGAGTTGTGCATGCACAGGATACTGCAAATTCAATTCTACATAACTTTGGCATATGTGACTTTTGTGTGGGAACCATGATTTCCGACATAGGGGGTGCTCCACTTTTGCTTCCTTTGAGGATGGTGCCCAGAAGATTGGAGCTGCAACTTCAAAAACTTGAACTTCAGCTCACTGTTAAACTTCCCACAACTGGCAAAAAAAAATCTGCGTTCCAGCCAGCCAGGTTGACGATATTTTCAGGACCATTTGAATGGACTAGAAAGTCGCTTAAGTTTTTGTGTTTGCGCTCCGGAGCATATTGGTGACGCATACGTCATTTACAGGCAAATTTGTTGAATTTGATTGTTGATGAAATCTTCTGGTGAATTTCTGTGCAAGTTTCGTTTATATGCAGAGCAAGGAGCATATTAGACCATAGACCTTTGTAGCTTTGTAGAGCATAGTGCACACAATAGACAGAAGACATTCGAGGCCATCCAATATCAAATTTTGCTCATAGAAAGATTACAGGGAACTCTTTGAGAGATCCCATTCTTCTGTGGAGTTACAAAATAGGTCATCATAGATGGAACATAGCTCCTCAAACATACATCTGTTATCTGTTACTTTCATGCTGCAGGAGGAACTTACTATCAACATTTATAAAAACTCCTGATACAAAAGCGAGGTAACGTGCTATGAATGAGTATAATTGTAGCATACACTTCGTAATAGAAGAAGGAAATAGAAGTCTTATGCTCGAATAGTTTACACACATCTGGGACAACTAGAACGATCTCGAATGGATAACATTGAGAAGTAAAGAAAAAAGCAGAGAAAGATCTCATCTCCCATAATAAAACTAGGGATATAATTTAGAACTTTGAAGTAGGAAAATAAGTGTACATTACAAATACTAAAAGCAAAAAATAGGCTCACGACCATACTATCCGAAACGGTGAGAGAAATTCACGAATGTGATATTAAGACCTAAAAAATACAGTTAAAATGGCAATCCGAGGCTCATGAAGATGTACATGAAACTTGATGAGCACCGCACATTTTTAAACGATGCTTCGAATCAGGTGCAACGTTACATTTCAAAGGATCATCATTTCTATCCATTCACGACCAACGAGTTAGCACGAATCCAAAACAAAATCAAGAATTTCGAAAATAATAAAACAAAAATAGCTTTAAATTTCATTCCATCCACTATTAAATGGCTTGCAGAAAACCCGGGTCACAAAGACCTTGGTCTTAAAACTGGTAAAATAAATAATGTATTGGAAAACAATAATAGGGAGATTATAACAAATAAAAAAATTCTAGTTGAATGAATATACTAATTGACATCACTTATGAAATCCTAAAGATAATTCAAACTTAATTTGATGATGAATGATTAAAGGTCTTTGAATGAATAACACGAAACAGCCCCCACGTCGGAATAAGAAGCCAACAAATATTTGATCTGGAGAATTGAGATATGCGCACAATATTGAAGCTGGCAAAGACTCATCAATGGCGTAGGAAATTGATAATGAAGTCAAAACACACCTACTGTGTTACAAAACTAGAATACCGACCCACAACCGAATCCCATATTCCTGATTATCTAGTTTTAATCACCAATCGTTAAGCAAGGACGCAGAAGCCTTTACAACAGGTTCTTATTCTAGTTGTATGAGGATATTGAACCTAACAGGTGAAAGGTTAACACCCAGCACCCTCAAACCAATACGAAAGACACACGAGCCACAAAGGCAGCAACTTCAATTCCACGCAACCGAAAATCTGCATAAGCACTTGCATTTTTCAAGATGCAACTGATTTCCGAAAATTTCCTTGAGTAAAAGCTTGGACAACGTGGCTAGACTAAATTATGCAAGGCCTAGACGACCCTTGAGTTGATGAGCAATAATAAAGAATTATTTTTAGCTACCCAGTTCATGGGAAGTTTATGTAATCGATCTATAAACTCTAGTTGAAGTATCATATCTTCAGATGTTAACGTTTTGTAGTACATTTAAAGTGTTTTTAGAAAGAAGTCTGTGTCTGCGTATATGTATGGCCATGGTCATTTTTTACTGCGACGATTACTATTTATATAGTATTATTATTTTTATAAATATATTTTTTATAATTATTGCGTTTAATAAATTTTAGAAGGAAAATAAATCATTACAATGGCATTGACAAATTGGTTCCACATGTTTTGACCCCATAGCTTATCTTTCCCGGGGTTGTGTGTTAACTCACCCTGTCTCTCCTGTGGCGCTCAGATGTTGCATGCCAAATTGATAGCGGAGGGAATACTGAATGTTAAATCAAAAATTTCTGTTGTGCCATGCCACAATTTTCGGTTGAAGCTTTTCACCATGACAAACAACTCCCCAACAAAAAATAATAATGGTACAACGTTTTTATTGAAACTCTTCTTCTGGGAAAACATTGTAGATTTTGAACTAGAGGGTCATAGTAATTCCGAACTCATAGAAATGAAATGAAATCGAAAGCAGAAGTACACAAGTTTTCAATGATTACAATATCGAAAGAAATCGGACTTGTAATCATTGAAACTGTGTGTACTTCTGCTTTCGATTACAAATGTTTTGGTGTGTGTCCATCGATCGGCGACATTTGGCGCGCTGTAAATTGCCAATCATCTATCCTATAATCAGAATACTGCCAATACATTTGAAAAAAAACTGACTATTTTAGAATTTTTACGCTACGGTTTTGATTCATTGCGGAAAAAGTCTGTTTACCATCATTTCAGGCCCTGTAGGTCATTAACCCAGAATTTTTGCGGAGAAAAGTGTAAGACATACAAAAAAAAGCCAAATTGGTTTTAAGCATAAACGGAGTAATTTTATTTTCGACATGGCTACGGTTTGCGCGACAATAGAATAACATACACTTTCTCCAATGGTGGTGCCTAACGCAACTCCTCTACAAGGTCAAAATTTTGATTTTACATTCAACATGCACCCTCGTATTAATCCCTTACTAAATATTTGAGCGAGAAGCTATCAAAAACGTTTAAATTGATTAGGTTGAACTGATCCGCATGCGGGCCGGATTTAAAATGCCCATGAAGACGACATTCTTAATGAGACAATCCTCATGAAGATCGCATTTTAAATGCGGCATACCGCTTTTGGACTGCATCCGGACCATATTTCAAGTTCTATTCGGGCAGCAATAGATTTTTTTGGAACTTTTTCCTTCCTTCTTAGTAATCATTGTTTTCATTCAGTATTTGTTGATCATCTCCAAAATAAATGGAATGTTTGATTTTCATATTTGTTTTTCAATTTCGAATTGTCGAGATTCAAATATAATATATTTTTACAATGGTAAAAGCCACAAATTGCTTTCCTATTTTTTGGTTTCCAAGTATGTATTTCAGTTTCATGTTTATTTGATAAAATTGGTGGCTTGAAAATGTTTTCCAACATATCTTGCTTCATTTACTTGGAGATTTTTTCGTCCATTAGGAACTCAGGATATGAAGTTGTTTACTAATATTAATTTTCAACGCTGGTTTTCACTAACTATCGGCTAAATATACATAAAAGTCGATAATGACCACCTCAGTCGAACTTCACTGCCATCTGCATTGGCAATATCACTCGTCATCGGTCCGCGATTACTGCAAAGTTGAAAGGAAGGAATGAATCGCAGTAAACATCTCAAATCACCAACAGATTATATGATGCCAACAACAATTCTGAAAACTCTGTTGATAATTTTTGAAGTTATACTTCTTTACGCAGGGTAGTGAGAATTTTTTTTTGGTCACGTGGCGTTACGTTTGAGTGTTCGTTCGTTCGTTCGTTCGTGCCAGATAGTGTGGAAGCTGGAATGGAGTAAGGGGGCAGGGTAGTGTCATATGTTTTGCTTTTCCCCGTCGGGCCATATACCACCCTGATGCTTCGCTTCGCCGGTTCCCCCATCTAAGTACGCATTGCGCCCCGCAATGCTTGACTTTCATGTTAGGCCGGGACGACGCCTCTGCACAGCTTCCCTGCGATCACCATTTGATTTGTCCATTGATTTCGATGAGATGTTCCATCACCAGGCAGCACAGCATCCCCATCTAATGGCATGAATCGTTCGGATTGACGAATATTAGATCGAGGAACCACCAGTAAATTATAATAAATTCTGTGCAGCGCTTGCGGGAAACTGGGATAGAGTTTTATATGAACGTTTTGTGTAAGTGCGTGAGAAAGAAAAAGAAGTAAGCTAATGTGTATACAACTGTCTGTTGTTTGTGAATTTGATGCAAAATGCATAATTTCGTATTAATTGGTAAGTACAACGTTAATTCAAGGTTGATAACTATTTATTTACCAATTATAAATTAAATATTTATAATGTAATTATAATAATTCGGTAAAAATTTTATTGGACTATTTTGTTGTAAGTTAAATGAACTTTGTGCGTGAGGGAATCAGATAAAAAGCTGGACAACTGGCAGTACGTATGCTCTTAAGGTAACTGTAGAGGTTTGTGAAAAGTGTATGAGTTTGTCATCGTCCCATATAATTTGTGTGGGCAAGTGAAGGGGTTTATGGAAGTATATACAAGTGGTCCCAAACCCCTACAGTTACCCTACTGGAAATTATTTTGTGTAAGTAATCATATTAAATAATCAATTACATAAAACAACAATATTAATCAAATTTATTGAATAATAGTTAACTAAATGATAATAACATATAATTTAATAATTATTAATAAATAATATATATCAAATTAATAATTGAATAATAACTAACTAAATACATTCACAGACTTGCTTATTTTGGTAAAAATACATACATACATATGTACATAGGCGCAAAGTTCAGAAAAATAAGAATTTTATCACAAAAACAACCCGACCTTTAGATCAACAAAGCTAAAAAATGGCATTGCAAACTAGAAAAATTTCCAGAGACGATTTTAACCAACAGTTTATTGTGTTTTGAACACATGTAATTCAATTAAAATTTCACCGAAAACTCATCAGCCGAATTCTTCTGTTGAAAATAAACATAATTAAAAAAGAAAACTAATTGATGAGATAACAGTTGAAAATGAACACAATAACATTGTGGTTGTAGCTCAAGCTCATCAGCCGTGTTCTAATGTTGAAAACACCTTAAACATTTTATCTTCACTTGAATCTGTACCTAGAGATAGAGCTGAATATATGCGAAATTATCGTGCTAAAATAAAAGAGCAGGCACTCCAAAAAACTTCAGATGAAATAATTTTAGTGTTCAGCCATGAAGTTGCACCACTTTATGGTGGTGATAAAGATACATATCCAATGATCATGAGTAGAGATTTTAATGTCAATTTTGCATCAACTGACTCCAAACCTCTCATTGATTTGCTGCAGGAAAAGTTCAATTTACAAATGAATTATGACCCAAAAATATCAACCACCAAATCAGGCACAACAATAGATGCTATTTTTACACGGTATCTCGATAATGTTAAATCAAAAACGTACATATCTTATTTCAGTTACCATAAACCTATCATATCTACCATACCGATTGAGCCAATACAAATTGAAGAAAAATAATTTCAAAAAAAATATAATTTAAAATATTAACTTTTTCCAAAAAATAAACTGTACCTGTGTTTACTGTACTTGTTCATTTATTGTATTTGTGTTTAGAAAAATCAATAAACATAAAAAAGAAAAATAGAAAAATATTAATTAAATAATTATAAAAATGATAAAAATGGAAAAATAATGCTGTTTTATAATGTTGTTTTAGGTTGTCATTTAATTTGTGATTTCAGTATCACATATTAAATTCCACGAATCCAACAAATGCAAAAGAAGTATCACTTCCCCGCGCGTACTTGTAACACACACACACACTTATTTTAATGTATGTATGTATAATTCAACCATTGTTACATTTTGATCGGAATAATGTGTTAGTCATGAAAGGTATACAATTTAGTTGATTGTTGTCTACCCTAGTTTTCACTCTCTACTATTATATTCTTAATAATTCTAGCAATTCTTAAACATTTACCGCAAATATATCTATCCATACCTTGTTTTCTGTTTTCTATCGGTCGAGATGTCAACAATTCAGTATATATACATACACCAGACATTATTCGTTATAAAATGCAAAAGGTATATATTTGTTATAGTGGTGCAATTAAAATTGTTTCGCTTTCGTTTCCATAAATATCGGGTAATTGGAGGCTACCGCATAGCAAAGAAAACGCCAAGTCCATGCATATGTAAATGAGCAGTTTACATACACATGTATGTACATACATATATGACTCATAGATTGCTTTAGGTATCCAGACGGCAACTTATGGCCTATTGAGTAATTTAGATTAATGGCCGCGGTCATGCAAGTCTGCAATTGTGGAGCCTCGCGAACCCACAGAAAATTAGCAGCATTCCCGTTTGTATGTATGGGCTTGTACTATTCTACGAAAAGGTTAAAAACGACAAGATAATTATACTTTCGGTAAAACTTTGCCGTTCCGACAGTTTCAAAATTGCACTAGTCCATTTCCACATTCACTTATACATACCTACCTACTTTGTGAAATATCTGCATTGAAAGGAACACAACGAATGCTTTCCTCAGCTTGAAAGAACTACAAACCGTTGCTAAAGTGCGAAACTTTTTCTTTGCCGGTTAATTTGTCTTCTCGAGATAATGGTGCAGAAAATGAAAATTTTCATTTCACACTTCGCATAGTCGAATGTATGTAGTCAGAGAAATTTTCACCATGAATACTGCGTTAATCCATACATATGTACGAACGTACTTATACTATGACTTTGTTTAGCCATAGCTGGTTAGCAATCTGGACGAAGTTTCGTTGCAACCGTTCGCTAGTGATTCCCGTTTATCTAAAACCCCCATGAACTTGTGTTAAGACAATCGTGAAGTGGAACCACATTAGTTGGTCGTAAGCGAATGTCAATTTAACAGAAGCAACCAAAGTTTAACCTTTGAGAAATGAGTAAAATGCCATATTTTGATGGAAGCGATTCTTTGGAAAATTGTAGCTGTGACGATGCGCTTTTTAATTGTACTGTTTTTTATGACCTTGTTTCCGGCTTCGCATCAAGGATCCTCCTTGGCTCACTCGAGACGTTTTAGCTGTATTGAAATTTAAAGGTCAAACTTGAAATCGTTTTAAATCTACTTAAACTTTAGAAACGTGTACTGAAATTTCTACACTTTGTGCTTCTGTTAAATCCGAAATGAAAAGAATTGAGTAAAATTATTCCACTTATATCTAAAATTTCCTCTTATACAGTCAAATTGTACCGTTTTCGTTCAATGTTAATTTGCCTTTGTCTTCTTCAAACATTCTCGAAAATGTTTTCAAGAATTAAGTTTTACTTCTAAAATGATCTGCGAAATATTCATCGGTTTCTATTTTCTGTTTATACTTCTTTCACATCCAAAACGCACCTAACATTTCTGATCATTTTCCATCTAAAATATATTTCAATTGTCGGCTTAAAACTAATTGTCATATTTCTGTTATGCCCAACAATCAATCAATCCAATCAACAACGGTATTGGCGTGTATATGACATCATATTCGTGCATACCAGCCAGGGAATACCTGATTTGAAACAGGGTCTTGAATTAGATTGGACAAACGGTTACGAAAATGGACAACTCTAATGGATCTTGGAACGCTCGAACGCTGAGTACAACTTGCATGCTGCGAGAGCTGCTCCAAGAAGTTTAGAAACATAAGATCACCATCATAGCATAGAAAGGGCTTGGCAATGAATAACATAAGATAGCACTAAATACTCACAACAACCAACTGAAAACAAAAAATTTGAAGTAACCTTTATTGTATGTAGGATCCTCACTTTACCTTTATGTACACACTCGGGTACCCGGGTGCCCAATTTGTCATATTTTTCTTGATAATTTAAACAAAAATTTAAATTTCGACCTAAATCTTCTAACTCCCATTATTTAACTCTTGTAAGAGCTTAAAATACACTGGTTCATTTGTTCAAACTTCTTGAATCTAAACTAACTGAGTTTAAAGTACATGCGCCTCGCGGGCACCTCCGGGTATCCGGGTACCCGATAAGGAGCAAGAGTAAATATATAAACCATTTATAATAATTTATGTATACATTTATATTTATTCAATACATTGAATACATTTAATTGTCGATACACAGTATTCATCGCAGACAGACTATTCACAAACTGAACAGCATTTTCACGTCTTCCTGCGTCTCTTGATCGTTTCTTTGTAACAAATATGGCAAGAACCTGTAACTTTTTTCCAACCAGTACTATCTCGAGGTTGAATTTGCTTTTCAGAAGAAGTAGAAGGAGCTGCCTGTAACACGATTACGCTCTCAATCGCAAGTTTAGTATTGTAGTTGCGCAATATTTGGACATTCAAAGAACTATCTACAATAAAAGGTTAATCTAGTTCCTCACTAAGTAGACGCAAGTAAGTACGTCGCTGATTAGTTTTCTTTGGGATTACTTTGTTGTTCTCACAATAAATTATGTATGAAGCAAGAGCACCTACGTCTAAGATATTGAAAAACATAGCAAGAGACCACCTCAGAGTGTGCCTGTGTGTAGTGTATCGGGCTACCATCTGATCCATTGTGTCTACGCCACCTTTATATTTATTAACTTCCCAGTATATGGGAAGTTCTTGTAATCGCCTCGAAAATCGAAATTGAAATTTTCAACATTTCTTTACATTTTGAAGTCTATAGAGTATATATAAAGTGTTTTTAGAAAGAAGTATGTGTGTGTGTGTGTGTACGTACGTGCGTTCGTGGACAGTTTTTTCTACGAGCATAACTCACGTAAGCAAACTCGTATCGACTTTGTTAAGGTGTCAATCGAAGCGTCCTTGCAATCTTAAGAGCTGATTAGTTTTTCGAACATTTCGGTCGGGGGTGTTTTGCCCCTTTGAAGGTCATTTCTGTCTTGCGCTATATCTGGCGAACCAAACATGCGATTTGCATTGTTAAATTTAATTGACGCGTATTAATATTTGCGTGAATCTATCAAATTTTTAAAAAAATTGTTGGAGCCGTTTTTTAATTTAAGAGAAAAAAGTGGAAAAAATTAGGTTTTTTTTCATAAACAATAAATTTTTAACCTGATTTGCGAAATATAGTAATTAATGTTTATAAAATTTATATACTTTTTCTCATGATTACGTAGAAAATTAAATAAAAAATAAAAAAAATCATTAAAAGTCATCATAATTTTCAAGGTCATTTTTATCATTCACTATATCTCACGAACCAGATATAATATTTGCATCATTAAGGTGTCAATAGACGTGTATTAAAATTTTTGCGATTTTTTTAACATTATTGAAAAATTGTTTCAGCTGCTTATTAATTTCATAAAAGAAAATGCAGGGTTAGGGTTTTTTCATAAAAAATTATTTTTCAACCTGATTTGCAAAGCACAGTAATAAATGTTTATAAAATTTTTACATTCTTATAAGTTTTTGAAGAGAAACCAGCAAAACCATATTCCATGATTATAAAAAAACTAAATTGAAAATAAAGAAAATCATTCAAAGTTATCATGTAAAGATGGTTCATACGAATGATATTACTTTATATCTTTTATTCTAAGGAAATTGTTGTAAATTCAATGCAAGTTTTATAATATTTGCATAATTTGAGCAGATTGATAATAGTTTTTACCGTGTTTTAGTGTTAATAAAAAAACTGCTTAAATGTTGGAAGTCCAAAAAAACCTTCCGTAGATGATATGATTAATATTAACTCATTCCTGTTACTGCTATGAATACCTCTCACTATTATTATTTAAAGTAGTAGTATTTTCCAAATTATTATTGTGTTTAATGTTTTTGATGTTTATATAGATATTACTGGGAAGTTGACCGTGTGAACCTCAAGGGTCGCACCTCGCGGCTTGTTATAAAATGTGATCATGTGAGGTTTTTTCTTTTCATCATCATTCACAGTGGAATCAGAGTGCATCGTCGATAGTAAAATGACAGATTTGTTTCTCTTTGGCACATATGAGCTTAGTGTAACCTGTTCGTGAAAGCCAAAGAGGGTAGAATATTCTTCTCTAGATTTATGGGAAGCCATTTGTTTTGGAATGTAATGCTTATTCTTTCTTAGAGTACCAACAATTGTTAATTTCCAAGACAATAAGTGCTAAGCAAGAGGTAAAGTTGTAAAATAACTATCCATGGTAATATTTCTGCCACTTCCTTTGAACGGTGCCGCAAGTTCTTTTACAACTCTCTCTTCTTGATTTTTTTCTCGAATATTTCCTGTTCGTCCCGAAGAAATAATCCCATGCAGAGGGTATGCATTCTCGGTATCACAAATCCACCAAATTTTGATGCCGTACTTGGCTGGCTTGGAAGGTATATATTGCTTAAACTTTGTGTGGCCTGGAAAAGGATAAAGCTGCTCATCAATTGTCAAATTTGCTGACGGCTTGTACATGTTCCTCAAGTTTGAATTGAACATTATCCAAACGTCTCGTATTGGCGCAGCTTTATCCTTTTCTTCTTGTGTCTTGTATCTATCGATGTCATCGAATCGAATGAATCGCATTAAAGACCGAAATCTGTTGATGCCAATTGTCGCACGGTAAAGAGGATAAGAAGTGCTTTTCCACATTTCACTAGTGTGATCAACATTTGAGTTATTAACCCCAGCACAAATCAAAACCGCAATATATGCATACATTTCTTGCATAGTTACTGGCTTCCAAAATTGTTGCGAATCCGGATTCTTCGTGTTATAGTTTTCATAAACTTTGTTCGCTTTCTTATTGGTATACCGAACGATAAGGTCTACCATTTCAACCGCTATAATTTGATTTACCTGTGTAAACTACAAGGAATATGCTGTGGATGCTAACGCAGTTTGCTCTCAACAACAATATTTTTTAACTTCCCAGTATATGGGAAGTTCTTGTAATCGCCTCGAAAATCGAAATTGAAATTTTCAACATTTCTTTACGTTTTGAGGTCTATAGAGTATATATATAAAGTGTGCTTAGAAAGGGAGATGTATATGCGTGTGTGTACGTATGTACGTACGTACGTTCGTGGACACTTTTTTCTACGAGCATAACTCACGTAAAAAAGTCGTATCGACTTTGTTAAGGTGTCAATCGAAGCGTCTTTGCAATCTTAAGAGCTGATTGGGGAACTTCGGTCGGGGGGGTTTGCTCTTTTGCCCGTTTGAAGATCATTTCTGTCATGCGTTATATCTCGCGAACCAAACGCACGATTCTCTTGAACAAGGTGTCAATCGACGCATATTGGCGTTTATGTGATTCTATCAAGTTGTTAAAAAAATTCTTCGAGCCGTTTTTATAATTTTAAAAATGAAAAGTGCAAAAAATTAGGATATTTTTCAAAAACAATAAATGTTTAACCTTATTTTCAAGTCCAAGTATTCAATGTTTATATAATTTATATACTCCAAACAGTTTTTCTAAAAATGTCATCAAAATTTTTCCTCATGATTACAAAAAAATGAAATAAAAAAATCATTAACAGTCATCATGATCTTCAAGGTCATATTCGTCATGCGTTACATCTCGCGAACCAAACATACGATTTGCATCGTTTAGGTGTCAATCGACGTGATTAAAAAGAAATCGTTAGAGCCGTTTTTCAATTTAAGAAAAAAAAGTGCACAAAAATAGGTTTTTTTCATAAACAATAAATGTTTAACCTGATTTACGGAAGAGAGTATTCAATTTTTATAAAATTTATATACTTCAAGCAGTGCTTGTGCAAACATCATCAAACCTTTCTCTCATGATTACAAAAAACATTAAATAAAAAATAAAAAATAATTAACAGTCATCATGATCTTCAAGGTCATTTCTGTCATTCACTATATCTCACGAACTAGATATAATATTTGCATCATGAAATCGACGTGTAATAAGATCTTTGTGATTTTTTTACATAATGAAAAGTCCTTTGAGCCGTTTTTTCAATTTAATAGAAGAAAATGCAAAAAATTAGGGTTTTTTCATAAAAAACATTTTTTTAACCTGATTTGCACAACACAGTAATAAATGTTTATAAAATTTATACATTCAGTTTTTGAATAGAAACTGGCAAAACTTTTTTCCATGATTATGTAAAAAAAATTAATTTAAAAATAAAAACTCATTCAAAGTTACCATGTAAAGAGGGTTCATACGAATGATATTACTTGATATCTTTTATTCTAAGTAAATTGTTGTAAATTGAATCAAAGGTTTAAAATATTTGCATAATTTGAGCAGATTTTTAATAGTTTTAACAGTTTTTTAATCAAAAAAACTGCTTAAATATTCAAAATCATCGAAATTTCAATCAAATTTTGCATTTGTGGTAATCAACGCTTTGAATGGTAAAATGTTTTATAATCAATACTTTGCAAGATCATATGCTTTAAAAAGCTTTCATCAAATAAAAACTTTTAGTTTTTAATAGATTCATTCTTTAGTAATCGTAAGATGTCAATTACTTCCTCCATCATCATTTGTAAAACATTTTACTTTTTACATGCAAATGAACCTATTTTTGACTGCATATTCAAAATTTACCAAACGAATGTTTAAAGTAATTATTAATCTCATTGATGTAAAGTCGTGAAAAATATATAAATTCAGTGATTATGCTGAAGTCATGGCAATTTTGAACGCAACTATTCAAAATGGTCATCACGCGACAAAATCTCTTCAATGAGAGTAATAGAAAAAACTGCATTCATTTTTGCTAGCGCTCTTTTGTCCTTCAAGCATCGATGTGAAAATAACAAATAACGTAGAAAAGGTCCCCACCGATTGATTGATCAAATCAATCTACCCGCATCCACCAAAAGCCTACGTAATCAATGGATACTCCTACGGGAGTATCTACGGATGATATGATTAATATTAACTCATTCCTGGTACTGCTATGAATACCTCTCATTATTATTACTTAAGGTAGTATTATTTTCAAAATTATTATTGTGTTTGATATTTTTAATGTCTATCTAGATATTACTGGGAAGTTCACAGTGTGGACCTCAAGGGTCGCACTTCGCGGCTTGTTTCTTCAGATTTTCAATGTCTATCCTCCTCAAAAGAACGATTGAATAACGTTTAATTGTATAGTTTTTCAACGTGGGCACCCAGGTACCCTGGGTGTGTAACAACGAGATAAAAGTGGGTGTGTACGTAAGGGTTAAGCATCTGACTTAATGATCGACTGTCATGCTCGAACCACTCCCGTCGAAATTCAATTCTACCAAACCCTACAAAGGATCTACGATGCACTGCCAACAACTACAATCAAAATCCAGCTAGAAAACTTTAACGCTCAAGTTTGAGGAGCAGATACTACCAGAAGAATGGGGGGGGGGGGCAAAGTTTCGATGGCAGTACAAATAACAATGGTTAGCGATTTGTCGAATTTATTAACAGGAAACATTATTGTAAACTACACTTGCTTCCTGACAATTGCAAACACTTGTGTCTACCTCCAGATTGTCAATCCTTCAACCAGATCGATCATTTTGTTATTGAAAAAATGTTGTTACCAGTATCCTCAATGTACGAATATATCGGATCAGACAACTATCTCGTGAGCGTAAAGCTAACACATTCTATCTGTGCTACGTACGCCAGTGCAGTCGATCAATTAAAGTGAAAAAAGCCTTGAACAATCCTGCTGCTTTGCCCAGAAGACTCTTAACCACCATCGGTACACCGTGTAGGCAAACAATGTGGAATGAAAATTCAGTATATGCGCACTAGAAAGGTTTTCAATATATTAGATTTTTGTTAAGGATGTTCGATTATATTAATGTTAAATTTGAATGAAATTGGGTGTTTATGGTTAAAGATGTTGGAATGTATATGTAGATAACTAGGAGTTAAATAAGGCGATATAGTCAATCAACTGCCACGGAAGTGGTGCTGATAATATATGTTGTTCATGTACCATTTTTAGCCCGTGCCGACTGTGAGCTGTGATTAAATTATGCACATGCCACGTTACGTGCGGGACAATACGTATCACACGTACTCATGCTACTTACAATAATCACCAATGACGCAGGTTTACCTGGACACAAATTGCCGCAAGAAGCTCACATACCATTGGTGCATGAGGTTCTAGGATCGTCACGCAGACAGAATACAAGTGACTTTAAGAGCATTGTTAAGGCCGGTCCAGACGCTCCGTTTTGCACAACCTTTTGTCTGTGCAGTTTTGAGACGGAATGAAAACGATGCAATTTTTAGAGCGTCCACATGGTGCAGAGATATTTGTATATTTTGCACAGTTTTAGTGATATCGTTAAGGCCGGTCCAGACGCTCCGTTTTGCACAACCTTTTGTCTGTGCAGTCTTAAAACGGAATGAAAACGTTGCAATTTTTAGAGCGTCCACATGGTGCAGAGATATCTGTATATTTCGCACAGTTTTAGTGATATCGTCATGGAGAAGGTACTACTCTGGTCAATTTTGGGATGCTGTCTTGTTAAGAATAATAATACCGTCTACATGCGCTGCAACTGTACAGTTTTCGCACCCATTCAAAACTGCGCAGTTTTCCTATCTACACGCAACGTTTGAACTGTGCATACAAAAGGTTGTGCAAAACGGAGCGGCTGGACCGGCCTTTACCGTCATCGCTAACTTCTAACAACATTACGCAGAGAAAACGCGAAACGACATTTTTTTTGTCAACTCGAGAACTCTTAACGCGAGAAGTGTCAGCATAGCGGTAAGACTTGACAAACTTTAGACCAGACTACCAGCGGATAGTCGGGAATAGACATAATCTAGGCGGAACATAACGAAACGAAAGTTAAATTCTATCTCGATTGGGTCTTTGGCGGGGCATGGTGTGGTAACAGCACCGGCAAATAAATATATTACAGTGAAGCTGGCGGAACAGGGTCTATTTTAGAAAATGTGAGGTGGCGAATTAGCCATTTTTTTAGACGTTACCATTGAGAAGCTAGTCATTTTGCGAATGGAAAGTTTAAAGGGGGGTCAGGTTTTTTGGATTGTTCTCTGCTGGTTGGGGATGGATCGTTGGGAACTTGCTTGCTAGAAAACATAGTTCTGGTTTTCAATTCATTTTGAAGTTTTGGAGAAGCCTGGATGCCCGCATGTTTGGGAAGCGCGATGGAGTTCATATGTGACGAGGAGTCTTGCCTAGAGTTAAGGGTAATTGTGGACGTAGTTTTATCACATCTTGGGGCGAGTTCAAATGACGTTGTATTAAAGACACTGAATTTTGCAAAGAATCGCTTGCTTCCTTTACTTTGCGCAAATTGAGTTATGTGAATTGTGTTGGAGAGAATATTGCGTTTTCTCGTCGGATGTTCTTTTTTGCCGCTTATGTTGTTACAAGTGGTTTTAAGCTGGTAAGAATTTACTTCTTGTTTCAAGGCTCTTCGCTAGGGCCGTACAGGTGCAGAAACAAGTGACGCCTTTTAAATTGATTTTCCACCTCGCGGGTGAATTGCCCAATTGTGGGCAAGATTGACTGCGACGATTTATACAAGTAACCTGTGTCTGATGAACAGACCACGAGCTGATGCCTTATCTATTTGTGCATCATTCCGAAATTCCACTAGATTATGCATTTTGCGAACCCATAGTGGCAGTCGTGATGAATACTTTTCACGTAGATTATCTTCTCGTGCACTACCTGGATACTCAGTCCAGGTACAAGTCAGCAAGCCTTAAGTTTTCTTAAGATGAGTTTGTTCGGTCTCTTGAAAGCTACAGGGCTGGTGAGTGGTGGTAACCCGTTCGTCTACTCTAATCTTCACCCGATCTCAAAATGAGAGATTCAATCATCATAGAATACCTTATTACACGTATTTATCAAAACTTTGAAAATAAACCATCATGTCACCTCACCTTCTATGTTGCTCTATCATTTCATCCCCATGCAAACCAATTTTATTATCGAAAGTGAAAACTACTCTCAACTTGACTCAGACTTTATCCTGAGATAAAAGAATCGCCAAAATATTAAAAAAACACACGAGGGAGCCGTATATTGTCTCTGGAAGATCAACCTCAGCTGGGTTTTCCCGATATTGTTTTCACTGCCTGGACTATCCCATTTATAGGATAAATGTTCGATACCGCATGATGTGTGCGGCTAGGACCTTTGCATGCATATCTCGCTATTGTCGCTGATGGTGCCTCGTGGCGCATTGTCAAAGTGAAAGCCCTCGACCACTGGAGGTAGTTACAACTTTAGAACTTGATGTAATAATAAAGTAGATTTAAGGTTAATTATTATTGATGTCATTTGTCCCGGCTATGATTGAAATGTTAGCTCATTTACAAAATGTTCATAGTTTAAGTAAGATTCAATAAATTTTCTGAGTCGTGTGCCAAGTCCTGAATGCTTCTTCCATATTTGCAGGTTATGGGCCGAGTTTAAAGCGGCCTATTTATGTGTAAGGAATTTGCAAGGCATGATTTCCATGGAAAGAGCTAGATTCATACATAAAAATTTTCACCGTAATGAGTATACCGCTGTCAAATTAGATAGAATTGAGGGAAAAAACCACTCACAGAATGAGAAACATGAATAATATAGCTATCACATTTGCCAGAACTGATTGGTTAAAAGAAGACCCCTTCAAAAAAGCAGCTAACTTTCACAATACACTACCGGACAAATTTAAAAACATAACGAACCCAACTTCCTTTAAAACGACAATAAAAAAATATCTTCTTCAGAACTAACTTTCGAAGTAAGTTACAAGTACAATCAGCTCCACTAAACTCAAAACCAAACATGTAATCACCAGGAAATAGTTCATAAGCATAAAGTCTGAACTATTAACTTATCTAAAAGGACACTAAAACTTACAAATTTGAAACTATCCCTTATACTGATTTTTATCGTCTGGGAAGTACTATGTCCTAAAATTTTGAATACGGAGAATTACTAACCTTTGATGGAGAGAGTGATTGAAGGAAACGGAGGTCGTTTTAGTCGGTAGAAATCCGGAATGCCGAGAGGCAGGAGCTGATCGGTATCTTTTGAAGATTTCCACCTCCCAAAATTGAAAAAATTTATAAAGTTACAGTAAAAAAACCTAAATAAAAGTTTGATTTTGCTATTATTCACGTCGGTTAAATATGCATATTACGAAAGAAATAGGGAGGACGATCAAAATGATGTTCGATGACCAAGCCTTAGATATAATTATTTTCTCATTCGTCGAAATAAATGACTATCTCACTGGATTGAATCAAAATATATCACATTTTTAACTTTTTTTTTTGGTTGGAAGTCTTTCGACAGTTTTATTTTTAACTGTAGTAAACGATATTTCTTATGAATACGTTTTTCATAGTTTGGCAAGCAACAATCATACAAACAACAGAGTTAAATGAGTATTGTTTGCTCTCATTATTTAATAATCAATCTTTTAAATATCCATAGATTCCAGACAACAATATTCAAGTCAAGTATTTATAATATAACAAATTAACCTCAATAAATTCATTTGATAAGCATACTTACCCTTTGGACCCATTGGATTCAATTTCACTAGATTAATTCAACAACAAAGTGTTTTGATTTCCAGAGCTTAAAAAGATGCCTAGAATATTGGATGCCTTATTTCAAGGCTTGGAGCGCAATGAATCCACATAAAAAGTCTGTCTACACCCAACAATGTGAAATTATCCTCAACAGCTTTTAAAGGATCCTTTGGTCGACTTTTTATGAAACCAGACCACAAAGGATATTAATTATGCCTATTTTCCTGGAAAAACACAATATTTATGGCTTTTTAGTGAAACCCTTTCGGTAAGCTGTGTGTAGCCGAAGCGAA
Source organism: Oxycera nigricornis (assembly GCA_963942545.1). Lineage (NCBI taxonomy): Eukaryota > Metazoa > Arthropoda > Insecta > Diptera > Stratiomyidae > Oxycera > Oxycera nigricornis. Next base: position 80,755,538 of record OZ012659.1, read on the forward strand.
GTATAGACTATAAAAGCAATGGCTCCTAAATTCTCCTCCATGTTCGGTTTAGTTTGGGTTATGGTTCTCGGCCATCGATTGCCTTAGCCGCACATTAAATTGCTTGACGTGATCTTTACGGGTAAGCGTAGCATACGACCCAAAAGCACTTTGTTATGAAGAACGCTGAAGAAAATTGGAAAACGAGGGGATATAAAAGATTTATGTGCTAATCTCTGATGAACGACTCCATTATTGGCAGGATAGTACCTGAAGAATATTCAAGGCATCATTGTATACTGACGCTCTTTCCAAGTCCTCACTCTCAAGTCTGTGCAAAAAGATTTAAGGATGAGCTTCGCTAGTCATGTAAAATTTCTGATTTATAATCGACTGTTGCATGCATGGATAGGACATATTCAAAAGTTTTGCTAGCATATACCATATATGTTACGGTTAATATTGGCAGCTATTAATAATATTAACAAAAACATCCAGTTAAAGAGATAAGCTTGATAAGATTCATGAAAATAATCCCTTTCGTTCTTGGTAAATGGAATTATTTTTGCGAAAAGAAGCCTAAATTGTCTGATTCAGTGCATAAAAGCAACTAAAAGATACTACACAGATTAAATTTGGATGCCAATTTATGCATAGGCCATAGTAATCGTTATTTATATATTTATGTTTCAAACTTTGTGAGAAAATTAAACTTTCCGAATTGGTAACTAACTTATTGCTAGTTGCACTATACAAAATTTTTAGGCCCATCACAAATCCAGCCAACCTTTGTTGCTAAGATTAGAATGATAACAAGAACAAGAACAAGGAAAAATGAAACCAAAAGACAAGGATTATTGTGAGAATACGATTTTGTTTAGTTTGTAGTTTTTGATTTGCAAAGGTGCGTAGCATTCCCAAACTTAAACACTAGAAGAAATATTGATTGAAAAATATATTTGAATCTTCGTATTTTGTTAGGAGTAGATCGATTAGATTTTGTATTGATTAATGGAAAAACTCCATACCATGGAATTCAAGCCGCTCATATGCACTCGCGCCATTAGCGTAAATCTCTGTCAACTAATAAAACACATTCATGAATATCTTTATACAAAGAATAATTTTTTATTTTCCTTTTTTGGTAAGATTCGTCCGGTAGAGACAGACAATGTTTTTTGGAATCGGTCCATAGTGTTCCGTGTTTTTTTCATTAAAAGTAAAGTAAACCTTATTTTAAGTAAATAACGTTTTTCATGTCAACGCTTAAAAGACAAAAGGCCATATGCGAAAATGTTTGCGAAATTGAAATTGAAGGATTATTGAATACAGTTTTTGGTTTTATGCCGGCGAAACTAAATTTTGTCGCATGACGCCCATTTGTGAAGTATGCGTTCGAAATTTCCATTGAATCTGTATTATTCAACATTTAATATTAATAAGACTAATAATCAATTTTTATTTCGCAGTTGATCGCTGCGTCTATAAAATATTAAAACAAATGAGGGAAGTAGTAACTCAAATCTTACAAACTCGTAAAACTTAAACAACTGAACTATTAAAAACTACGATTTTTTATTTTATGGGAAGTTTTTAATGCATCTAATTTTGATTACTTTTGTGTCTGCAGTATTACACTATTTTACCTTAAAACCACTAACAGTAATTTCTTATTTTAAAGTTGATCTTAAAACAACAGTGAAAAGGGATAATTTGATGTAAGTTAAGGGAAAAATAAACCGAAATCTTTAGAACCCTTAGAATGAATGAACTCAAATACTTCACAAATTATCCTTGCAAATTCAATGAACGCTGACTTTTTTGATGATGACTCCGTAAAACAGATAGATTTTTTTTCAAATTAAAAAACATCTGAACTGCATTTAATGAAAACTGTAGGAATTTATAAAAGTTGAGATGTAAAATTAGGTAATATTATTCGTATAAACCCGTTCTTCATAGTGATTGTTATTTATATTGTAATGTTTTTTAAATGATGGAAAAAACTTCAATTATTTTTTACCAAAAACTGTTTTACGCAACTGATTTGTGCAAGTATTGATGGCTTGAAGTACAAATAAGATGGAAAAATATATATTTTTTTATAAAACCTAATTTCTTCAAATATTTTTTATCAAATTAAAAAGAACTTTAAAGAATTTATTCAAAATATGGCAGAATCATCACCTGCTTTTTTTCGGAACGAAAAGTTAAAAAGGATATTTATATATATCAGTATAGGATATATATTTCAGTATATTTTTGACACCAACATACAAGGAACATTTTGTAACCTTTCACAAGTTTTGAAATCAAAGTTATCATTTTCTAGAATGTAAATAAGGGATTAGCCATAATTCACTGCCCATTTAGGGAGTGAGAGAGGTTCGGTTAAATGCTACGCTGGGCTACGTACGAGGACGAGACGTCTTAGCTTCTGCTATCTAGCTTGTCTCATAGCCTGGTTGGTTGGTTGTTGTGGTGGCCCTTTTTATCAAAAGATGGCTCACTTAGGCCACAGTAGGCCCATTGGGATACCACAGAAGACTGAGACGGCACTATAATCAAGCTTGTTAGTGACGATAACCATTTCGATTCTCGTATTAAGCCGGCTATGCAGCCGATGTTCAAATCAGTCACATCCCACTCTCTTTGCTCGGTTGTAGTACTGCTTTCCCAGTACGATCCTTGCGGTATACTTGCAGTATAGCCGAAAAACCGTAGCTTATCATCTTACCCTTAGAATCCAGTGGAGCTAATGACTCCTCATTTAGGTTTAAAAGGGCCTCTCGCTGTCTATTGCTGGGCTCGCTTGCCCTCGCTACCTTCCAATTATCCACCGGAAGGTCGGCATTGCTGAGCTTGATAAGCTCAACAATTTCCTTCAGTGTGGATGGCTCGGCCGGTATCCATGCCCTTGACCGAAGCCGATTGCCGATTGCGATGCATCCTTTCAGCTTGACATGACCCTGGTACCAACCATCTTCACGACAACTTAGTGGAGGGTCTGGATTTGCCTCCAGTGTGGGTTTGTTCACCCGAAGAAAAACGATTTTCACCATCTACCAATTTGACGGTGAGATGGTTCCGTCACTGCTACTCCTGTCAATGACCACCCATACTAGGCTGTCCTTGAGCTTTTTCACTAGGCTCTTGTCCGCAGCATTGAAATAAACCAAAAGCAATTTTCAAAGAAGTAATTGATAAAACTTTCTTTCATTTCATTCTCTATCTTCCATTACTCAGTGAGCTAGTCGGAATGATAAAAACTTCAACCGGAATCACTTCTATGCAGTTGATTTACAGTTCATCTTCACTGTGATGATGGCCCTATGTCAGCCATCTGGAATCCAATCGATTTCCTCTTTCGTGCTCTCAAATTGGTGAGGCTTGATTATGATCACATGATCTCTTCGCGGGCGGCTTGATGAAGGACATACAAATGTTCAGCTGGCTGTTCGCAAACACTGCCAATTTAAGCGGAGTCGTCACATAACAATTTATTACGTTCAGAAAAAAACATTGATAAACCGGTTACCTTGAGGAATTCTCTTAAATTTAACTCTTAGACCGGATAATTTTTTTTTGCTCCGGTAATTGTTAGTAATAAACAGCTTCATCGAGTTTACTGTAACAGATACAACATTTCTGATACCCATAAAACTAAAAGCTTAATTTCACGTGAACTGCATTGAACATAACATTAATAGCTCGGAACACAAAATATAATATTTTTTGATTGCCATCATTGATTTTTTTTGGAAACTGAATCCGAAAAGGTGCACATTTTTCATGTAATAAATTTTTTGGCAGTAATTCAATTCATGCTAAAGTTTAGTTCTCAACGAAGGTTCGATTTAATTCAGAAAATAGAAATGTTTATGAGTCTTGTGTGAACGTGTTGCGATGCCATAAAACTGAGGAACAATGTACGCTATGTGTAGCAGAGACATTGCAAGAAACTCAACGCCCAACCTATATAAGGCAATGGTGCATTAAACAGAAAAAGCCATATCAATTTGTCTTTTTCCATTAACTTGCCAGATGACAGTATTGATGGCATCTGCGTTTTCACAATCAGGTGAGATGCCGTTCGAAAGTACATGTAAACATTTTATGATCCAGTAAAAGTCTATAAGACATGTAATCTTATGTAGTTTCGGTTAATGTATGAGCCTTCAATGCTTTGTAGAACACACAGGTAGAAGATTTATTATGAAACGTATTGTTATTCTGGGAGTCAGCTGCCTGAAATTTATTTAAGTATATATGTATATATTTGGAAAGGACACTTCTGTTTGCTAAGAATCGTTACAAATGGTTAAAATTTCATTTTAAAGGACTACAATCATCAAAAAAATATAAACTTAAAATATATAGGTGTACAAAATCTGTTCATTTGTTAAACAGAATTTCATTTCACATGTTATTGTCTATATCTACTTGTTTATTATGTTCATTAGAAATTCACATCTATTTTTTACTTCGCACAAAGTTTCTGGAAAAACATCAAGACTGATGATACAACTGAAATACGACAAGCATATTAATTTCGATACAAAATTAAAGAGGTTCCTTCTGTTTATAAAATTTTTGTTACTAAAATAGGTTTTTCTTCTTTGAAAACAATTATTCATTATACTCTGCATTTTTGAAACACTTTGGTGAAACAACTTATGTAAATAGTTTAAGAGTGTCCCAGAAAAATTTGACTTTTTGTTACGCGCGATTTTCGTCCCAAAGCTGCGTCTGGCATGAGATTTTTCGGACGCCAATTTTAAACGAGAATAAGTTCGAAAATTATATTTGAAAATCACATTCTGAAGTACCAACCACCCCGAAGTAATCCTCTACCAATCGGAGCTGATCATCTCTTGAAACAAAGGATATATGCAAGAATGAAAAACCACACTCTGCACTTGCAAGCTTGACACAATAGTATTTAAACGAAAAATAATAATTTGGAAAACTTTCATTTATCCTTATTCAAACTCCGTTCCGGAGAGCTTCATGCTGGGCCGTTAAAACCACTGAGCATTCTCCTGCTGCCGTTTTCCACGCCTACACCAAATTCCTTTTTTTCAATTGTCTTTTGGCCGCAAAATTCATGTTACATAAATCATTTAACATTCGAAGGTAACAACGTCTTCGACCTTGTGTATCATAACACAATTATTGAGTGATTCTTGATTTTGGATTCGCTGTTACTTTAGGTGTCGGCGAGTTACTTTAGGTGTCCACGTGTCCATATTCATTTACAATTCCAATAACACAGGATGTTTTTAAAGGCATAGAAATTTTTAAACAAATATAACACAGATTTAGTATTAAAATACCCACTTTTTGCAGTATAAACTTCCAAATTTCATACCATTTAGTGTTTAAAAATAACACTTGGAATATGACTGTGACTTAGCAAGGCCATCCTACGGAAAACTTTTTCCGGCATAGCCGGTCATATTTCATTAATAATGCATCGAATGTTGGTTTTCAAAAGTTCAATAGTTGCTGGTTTATCAGCATTGACAAGAGGTCTTACGTATTTTCATAAAAAGGTGTGAAATGGTGTCTAATCACATGATTTGGGCGCCCAGTTTATAGGTCCATTTCTTGAGATGATTCGTTCACCAAAGTTTCGGTCCAATATAGTAATTTTTTTATGCACTTTATGGAATGATAGGAAGTGTTCGTCCCTCAGACAATTGGTATTGATGTTTTAAATCAAAAATGTGGCATTTCACGGAAGCGATCGCCATTAACGCAACCGTTGGTTCCATCCTCAGATTTTAAGAGAAAGAACCAATTATGCTGCGAAAATGATTTGACGATAAAAATGCGGTTGAACTTCCAACTCATTCACAACTCATTAAATTGTTGCACTTGTTGGATTGTATAGAGATTTAGTTCAAGATCTTTACTCAAAATTTTCCATGTAGTGGACGGACAGAGTCCAAGTTGTTGAGAACGACGTTGGATCGATAAATTTGTATCCACAGTCACACCCTTTCACAGCAGCAATAGCTGCTTCGGTACGCACAGTACGAACTCGTATAGTATGAACAATGTCCCATAGAGTATACATACACTTGCTAGAAAAAGTCTGCCTTCACTTGATGTCAATCAGTTTATAACGGTAAAAAATCAAAAAGAAACAAATATTTTATAGATTTTGGTTCACGTATTCCTTAAGAATTTCTTACGTATACGACACAAGTGAGTTCATTTATTTCGCTTCTACAGTTTTTGAGATATGCGGCCCTTCTGTGAGAAAACATACAAAAGCGATGCAGAAAAAGTCTGTCTATTTGTTTTTTGTTGCTGATTTTTTACAGTTATGAACTGATTGACACCAAGTGAACGCAGACTTTTGTGGGCATAAATGTTACCATCGTTTTGTGTATTGTTGCTCAGATGACTAATTATGTGTAGCATAAATTTTTCGAAGTGCTCCATGAGTTGGACGTACAAAACGTGAATTTCCGAAAAAAGTTTCCACTATTTTGAGACGTTATTCGGCAGCTATAGTGACGGATATTCTTATTGCAGGTTCTATACCTCTTAAAATACCCAATATAATTTATATATTTACTTAACTCTTCAAGCATCAGGGTAGTGGTTTAATAATGTCAAACGAAGTGACTAATGGTGGGTGGCTATTGTTCATTGTGAATTCTTCCCTAGCCATGATAGTATGGTAAATTGTAAATTTTGCCTCATGTTAAATGGGTTTTCTTATATTGGCCAGACGCAATGAGTTGAACATCTAAGAATTGCTACATTAACTTTAATTTTGAAGTCATTAACCACTGAAGATAGCAATTTCATAAGTTACGATCGCGCAAGGTACAAAAAATTGCAGACGTAACTGATCAGGATAGAGTGATTAAACTCTATCGCAAAAATGATGCGAGATCGGCTTACCAAATTTGATGCATGATTTTAATGGTCTTCAAATAATGTGGAGACTATATATAGTATATTTTATACAAATTAGAAAAAATGGAAGGTCGGTTTTTCGTCCGACGCTTAAGGCTAAAGCATTGAAGATTTACGCTAAGCTCAAAAAAAGTGAGAAAGTGAAGTATACTACAGCTAGCTTAGATTGGCTTGAGAATTGGAAAAAAGATACTCTGTTCGCCAATTAAGTATAGCAGGTGCAATTTTATCATCCAATTAACAAGAAGTAGAAAATTTTGTAAAGTGGGTAGAAATTATCAAAGAAGATACATTTCGCAGCAAGTATATAGCTGTGATGCAATTGGTTTATGCTTTAAGATACTACCAACCAAAACAATTACTTTAACTAAAGAGTTTTGAGCTTGACTAGCAGTATTAACCTGCTCAAACAGATCGGGCAATCACAATTTGGTGCTGTTAGTAATTGCAAAGTCTAAAGAGCCAAAATATTTTTAATTGATTAACATAATAACCCTCCTTGTATGTTACACAAATGAGAACAGATAGTACCTTAGTGTAATATGCTTTCCCCGAAATTAGCCATTAAAACACGAGCCTCTTAAGCCGCGGGTTATGATTGGCTCGCACCAAAGCCCCCATGAACGAACTAGTCAGTAGCCCGTAACTTATGTTATGATTAATACTTTTCCGAGTATGGGTACCAGATCTCATCCAAAGCTTGCCTGGGCTCCTTTATAATCCTTGGTGAGGATTTGGACCTATCAGCATCATTGCCGCTTTTTGGGAAGCGGCACCCCTATCGTAAACGCAACAGCACGCCAATGCACAACGATACAGAAGGGTTGCCAAATAACTCTCCAAGTCAAAGTGAGTGAAATTCTTATATGATTTAAAAATTCCGCTATTATCATGGACGCGCTGAGAAAAATAAACAGTGAAGGTCGGAATTTGCTGAAGCAAATGTATTAAGATATAAACTCGATGTTTCAAAACACTGGAACTCAATATAAAGGATGGTAGATGTGTCTTTTAGAACTATCACATGCTTTAAATTATATGTCACTAAATAATTTAAGCGGTCTTCAATTTTAACGGGCAATGCAACACTACAAAATATTTCCAAAACCCTGAAACTGTTAATGCTATTGGCAAAAGAATTTTGTGGGGACTCTGAAGCAACCATGTCAAAAGTAGTTCCTATGATAAACTGTTAGGAAGACAATTTCGAAAATATAAATTTTACATCAAATTCTGCCATTTACCTGAAAATAAACTTTGCAATTGAAAAGGAGGTTTGGACTAGTTGAGTATACTTCTAGATTTGCAGTAGCAAAATGTTGGATCCTCGTTCCATACCTGATCTTTAGTTAATATGCATGTGAAAAACAGCATTATTTGCGACTACGAGTCCGCAATATCTTCAGAAGCGGAGCGCAATCTAAAATAAATTGATGACTTTTGAAACCTTCAGAAGATGTTAGCTCAAACGTCGTCTCGTAAAAAATGTCCCGATGCCAATTGCTATTATTTTTAAGCTATAGAGTATCGACTTCAAAACAAAACCCTATAAAATTGGAAAGAAATGAGACCTTTGTACCCTGGTTTGTATGGCTTTGCACTTTTAGCACTGGTGGCAGGCTTTTCTAAAAAACAAGCCTAATATATTAGAAACAAAAAAGCAACTTTGTTCTCGTCAATTGGTTTTAAATTCTCTTAATTATAAAAATTTGGTATTTTTAACTCAATCAAACTCAATGTCCACTGGACTGGACCAAGGACACCAACACCTCCTGTTAAATGCGTTGTCGTCAAAGTGGCTACGGTGTCACATACTCTTCTTATATTGTCTGTATATATTCCTTGCAACTCACCTCCTGTAATCCTGGAAACCTTCTTCGACGAGTTTTCTTCTTATGTCCTTTGCAAACATCCTTCTGCGATGATAATAGTCTGTGGTGATTTCAACTCCCCCATGGTTGTTTGGCATAGTTGTTCATCAGATTCTCCCGTCTCTGTGAACCGCCCGTCCTTGTTATTTTCTTCCTTTCTGTCGCTTTGCTCTATGATTCAGCACAATACCCTTTATAACACGAATGGGCGCTTACTTGATCTTATCCTCTCAAACATACCACCCAGTCTTCTCTCTGTCGCCCCGGCTTTGCTTCCTTATGTACCAACCGATCCTCACCATCCACCTATATCCTTTACTGTTAATCTCTTGGCATCTAAGAGAAATCGAACTGGTCCCTCGTCTCGTTATAACTTCAAAAAAGCCAACTTTGAGGCGATGTCTACTGAGTTATTTTCTGTTGATTGGTATGACCGCTTTCGGTTTCTAACTTGCAATGAAGCGGTATCTAATCTTCATAACTCTCCATCAAGCATTATTTCACGCTTCACTCCGCGATTCCGTCCATCAAAGAAGACATATGTTCCTTGGCTAACTAAAACTGCTAATTCCGCACTTAGGCTAAAAGATAAAGCGTATCGTAATTTCAAACTAGTTAAGACCTCCCAGAGCAAACTAGATTATTGTCGTCTCCGCTCAGCCGCTAAAGAAACAATTAGATCCGCTAAGCAAACCTTTTTCCTATATATTGAACAATCCCTTCTTTCTAACGAAACTAAACCCTTTTGGTCTTATATCCGTTCTCTCAAATCCAGTAATTCTTTTCCTGATTCTGTTATTCTTCACAATACCACAGCTTCTTCTCCTGATTCTATGTGTAATTTGTTCGCTTTTTATTTTTCCTCTTCTTTTACTGCTGTCTCTGCCTCGAATCTCGTTCTCTCGCTGTCTTCCATTCATCCCTTGTTGCCGCCGTTCCAAACATCTCCAGAAGAAGTTGCTTACTTCATAGGCCAACTAGACACTAGTGTTGGCCCTGGGCCTGATGGTATCCCGAACTCATTGGTCAAACAACTTTCTTCCTCTCTAAGTATTCCCTTAGCTTTAATTTTTAACTCGAGTCTCTCTTCAGGTATTTTCCCCGAGTTTTGGAAGCTGACTAATGTCTTCCCAATTCTTAAATCTGGCGACCCTTCACAGGTCATAAACTATAGACCTATATCTATTCTTTCCTGTTTTGCCAAACTATTTGAGCGCATTGTCCACTCCAAACTTTATATTTATCTTGAAAAGGTAATTGCTGTTGAGCAACATGGTTTTCGGGAAAAACCGATCAACTGCGTCAAATCTATTGGAATTTGTCGATTCAGTCTCGGCTGCATTAGATGCTCAACTTGAAGTTGTTACCGTCTTTACTGACTTTTCGAAAGGGTTTGACACAGTTAACCATGACATTTTGTGTTGGAAACTTAGGCACTATGGCGTATCTGAAGTTCTTCTGTCTTGGTTTCGTTCCTACCTTTCCAGCCGCATGAGTAGAGTTAGCTTATTTGGTGGACACTCTGATCCTTTTTTTCCATCCTCTGGTGTTCTTCAAGACTCTATACTGGGTCCTCTTCTTTTTCTTATTTATATAAATGACTTACCTGCTCTGATTAATTCTTCATGCCTTTTGTATGCTGACGATTTCAAGTTGTTTCGCGTTATAAAGTCTCCAATTGACTGCTTCCAGTTTCAGAATGATCTAGACAGATGTCAGTCTAATCTTCTCCATCTAAATGTGTCTAAATGTCATCGCATGTTTTTCTCTCTCAAAATCTCGCCTTTTTTTCTTTCCTTTTAAACTTAAAGATTGTCCTTTACTTTCTCTTTACTTACTCTAAACTTAAATTCAATACCCACATCTTTCAAATAACAGCCAAAGCATCACGTATGGCTGGTTTCATCCTTCGAATGTCCCAGTCCTTTAAAAATATATCCTCTCTAGTCCATTTATTCATATCGCTTGTTCGTCCAATCCTTGAATATTGTTCCCAAGTTTGGTCTCCGCATTTGTATTGCTTAATATCCTTGATCGAGTCCGTACAACGTTAGTTCACCCGTCAACTATTCTTCAAATATGGTATCACGCATGTGTCTTACATTGATAGACTTTCCTTTTTTGATCTTAAGTCCCTTCAGTTGCGTCGAGTTTATCACGATCAATGTTTCCTTTTTAAGCTGTGCCTTCATGGGAGTTCGTGTAACTTGCTCGCTACTCTTAAATTCCGCAATTCTTTGAGACAATCACGTTCTAATGACGTTTTCGAAATTCAGTTTGTGCGTACTAATGTGCGCTTTCATTCCCCAATGCTTCGGTTGCAACGAATGCATAATAGCTTGGAGCTTGGTTCTTTCCCCCACTCGTTGTTTATTTTTAAGGCGAGGTTGCTTGCGGCACTAAACCGTTATAATTTTTCTTCTTAATTTTTTCCCCCTTTATTCTGTAATTTGTACATTTTTCTCTTTATGCACTTCTTTTTTTTGTTTTGTTATTATTATTGTTATTTGTTTCACTTTGTAATTGGTTTAAGCTGTTAAGTGAAATGAAATAAATAAATAAACAAGCCGCGAGGTGCGACCCTTGAGGTCCACACGGTCAACTTAATATAATAATATCTACATGAATATTAAAAATATTAAACACAAAAATATTTATGAAAATAATACTACTTTAAATAATAATAATGAGAGGTACTCATAATCGTAATAGAAATGAGCTAATATCAATCATATCATCTACTGTAGCGTTCATTGATTACGTAATGCTTTTATTGGATGCGGGGTGGATTGGTTTGATTGACTATTCACGCGGATAAATCGGAGGGGGGCGGGCTATGAAGACTTTTTTACGTTATTTGTTATTTTTACATCGATGCTTGAAGGACAAAAGAGCGCTAGCAAATGCATTTTTGAAATTACGCCCACTGAAGAGGTTTTCTCGCGAGGTGTCCATTTTAAATAATTTTGTTCAAAATTGCAATGACTTCGGCATAATCATTGAATTTGTGTTTTGTCACGATCCGTGTTTTAGGTTTTTTTGGATCATACAAAATAATTTGGCTAGTTTCTCTTCGAAAACTATTAGGATTGTATAAATTATATAAACATTTATTACTGAGCTGTGCAAATCAGGTTAAAAATTTATTTTTTATGAAAAAAACTCTAATTTTCCCATTTTTTTTTATTAAATGGAAAAACGGCGGAAAGGACTTTTTATAAAGTTAAAAACATAAAAAAAATTAATACACGTCGAATGACACCTCAATGATGCAAACATCATATATGGTTCGTGAGATATAGTGGATGATAAAAATGGCCTTGAAAATCATGATGACTTTTAATAATTTTTTATTTTTAATTTAATTTTTTACGTAATCATGAAGAAAAGTTTTGCTGATTTTCTTACAAAAACTGTTAGGAGTATACAAATTTTGTATACATTTATTACTGCGTGCTGCAAATCAGGTTAAAATTTATTGTTTATTAAAAAAAACCTAATTTTTAGCACTTTTTTTCAATAAATTAAAAAACGGTTCCAACGATTTTTTAAAAACTTGATACAATCACACAAATATTAATACGCGTTGATTGACACCTTAACTTTGCAAATCGTATGTGTCGTTCCGGAGATATAACGCATGACAGAAATGACCTTCAAACGGGCAAAACAGCAAACCCCCCGACCGAAGTTTCCCAAAAACTAATCAGCTCTTAAGATTGCGAAGACGCTTCGATTGACTTCTTAACGAAGTCGATACGACTTTGTTTACGTGAGTTATGCTTGTAGAAAAAACTGTCCACGAACGCACGTACGTACGTACACACACACACACACACACATACTTCTTTCTAATAACACTTTATATATACTCTATAGACCTTGAAACGTAAAGAAATGTTGAAAATTTCAATTTCGATTTTCGAGGCGATTACAAGAACTTCCCATATACTGGGAAGTTAATAAATAAATATCCAGAATTCCTCTGCACGAGGCGAGCGCTTGAAACTTTTGAGTGATAGTTCACACAATTTGCATTTGAAAACTGTGTGAATTGCCATTTAATACCTCTGAAAAACTACCCAGCTTAAAACTATTAGAGAAAATGGTGTCTACACCTATTGGCATTCTAGTTGGTGTGAATGATGTTGGTCAGCGTACTTTTCAGCAATTTTCATTATATATAAAGTCTTATGATATACAATTTTAAAATAAGAATTTCTGACTTATTTAAGCACGATGAACTTCATTTTCATTTTTTTTTGGTTGTTACTGTTTAATATCTAACATTCTTTTCTCCCAGAGTCAGTCCTTCTTATCATCATTACGAGTCAATCTTTTCAGATTGAATATCATTAATGCTGAGTGATTGACCCTACTCTAACTGATGATAATGTAATAAATAATATATTCCTAAGGTAAAAGAAGAAAAGTAAATTTGATTTTTCCCTGATATGTGTAGTAGGTTGATGTATCAGAATATCGACTGACTGGTAACAATGCATCGAAAAATTATGACCCTGTGCATATATCGTTGATACAAGATCTAATGGCTAATGGCTAAATGCTAAATACTTCTATACCTAGGTGCTATTTTATTCCAGTTGAAGTAATTTCAAGGTTCAGCACTTCATCTTATCAGTTAGCAGTCGTTTGCACTTTCCCTGGATAACAGGCCAGCCTCGCTCAACGACGACAAAGGCAACCTTGACTCCTACTTGGCATAGGAAGAAAAACTTGTAGAAAATTCGCCACTTCCAATACGCTGAAACTTTCAAAATTCGGCATACATCTCCACTCCATTTAATTGAAAGTTGATAGAATCAAACAACTTCTTTTACGGTTTGCTCTTCGAAAGTCATCCTCGTAGAAAAAATGAATGCGCAAGCACGTACGTACTTACATACACAAGTAGACTTCTTTACAAAAACGTTTATAATTCACTTTGAAAACATTAAAACGTAAAAATATGTTGAAAGTTTCAATATGAATTTTCGGGGCGATTTCAAGAACTTCCCATATTCTAGGAAGTTAAGAAGGGGTCTTTTGTAAAAATAGTGAAGTTGTTATGGATGTTTAGAAGGTATGAACCCAAGTTCCCGTCACACTTCTCTTCTATTCTTCTTGGAAGAAGCCTTTCACCCCCCCCCCTCCCCATATCGGTACTTTTTCAGTCTTTGGCTTATAACTTCTTTCTTGCACGTTTTAATGCGAAATGAGGTAGAAAAAAGTTACAGAGGATGGAATTTCCCAAAAAATAAATGATCTTACGATTTTTTTTACCGTCACCAACAACGAAGCTATAAAATATCGAAATGCGACTCTTGAGGTTCACACTGTCATATTCCCAGTAATATCTACATAAATATTGAAAATATTAAACACACTAATAGTTATGAAAATACTACTACTTTAAATAACTCTGATAAACGTTATTGTAATGACTCAATATTAATCATAAAATCTACGGGAGCGTCTATTGATTACGTGAGAATTTTGGTGGTTAAGGTGTTGATTGAACATTCACGCGGATAAATTGGAGGGGGACAGGTTAGAAAGCCTTTCTACATTGTTTGTTGTTTTCATATCGGTGCTTGATGGACAAAAGAGCGCTAGCAAAAATGAATGCAGTTTTTGTTATCACGCCTACGAAAAAAAATTGTCGCATGATGGCTATTTTGAATAATTGCGTTCAAAATTGCCGTCATTCCGGCATAATCACTGAATTTATATTCGTTCACGATTTTACATCAATGAGACTAATAATTATTTTCTATTTTCTGTTGGTCTTGAAAAACATTGAATTTGCGGTCAAAAATAGGTTAAATTGCATGTAAAAACTAAAATATATTCCAAATGATGTAGAAAGTAATTGAAATCTTACAAACACTAAAAAACAAAACTAATAAAAATTTCAATTTTTTATTTGATAAAAGCATTTTTAGGCATTTGATTTTGAAAATAGTTGGTTACAAAACATTTTCCCTCTCAAAACGATAGTGGCTTTGCAAATTTAAGCAGATTTTTCATTAAAGTTAAAACATGTTGCTGTGAACAGTATTGAAAATCTGCTCAAATAATGCAAATAATAATAAACTTTGATCAAATTCACAACAATGTCTTTAGAATAAGAGATATAAGGTATAATCATTCGTATGAACCTTTTTTACATGGTGACTTTGAAGGTTTTTGTTTTTCATTTAATTATTCTTGTTATCATGAGAGAAAGTTTTGCTGGTTTCCCCACAAAAACCAATAAAAGTTTATAAATTTCATAAATATTTATTATTGCGATGTACAAATCAGGTTAAAATTTTTTTTAATAAAATAACACTAAATTTCCACATTTTTTTATTAAATTAAAAAAACGGCTTGAATTGCTTTTTTAAATACAAAAACATCACAAAAATGTTAATACGCGTCAATTGACACCTTAATGATGCAAATCGTATCTTTGGTTTGCGAAATATAACGCATGAAAGAAATGACCTTCAAAGGGTCAAAACAACAAATCCCCCTGATCGAAGTTTTCCAAAAACTAATCAGCTCTTAAGATTGCAAAGACGCTTCGATTGACACCTTAACGAAGTCGATACGACTTTGTTTACGTGAGTTATGCTCGTAGAAAAAATTGTCCACGAACGTACGTACGTACACACACACACACACACACACATTTCTTCTTCTAAAAACTATTTAAATATACTCTAGAGACTTCAAAACGTAAATAAAAGTCGAAAATTTCTGCTGCATCCGACATTGCCGTGGTTGCCGCATAACCATTGAGTCTGCAAATTTTTACCACTTTCCATTGATGAAACTAATAATCAGTTCTGGTTTTACAGTTGATCTTGGAAAAAACATTGAATATGCATTAAAAAGTCGCTGTTTAATTGTATGTAAAAAATATAAAATGTTACGAAAGATGTGAGAAAAAGTAGTTAAAATCTTACAAACCGTAAAAACTAAACTAACAAATTACTAGAAGCTACAATTTTTTATTTGGTGAAAGCTTTTTAAAGTATCTGATTTTGAAAAGTATTGACTACCATTTTATCTGTATTGTTACACCATTTTACCTTCGAACATTAATAATCATTTCTAATTTTGAAGGTGGTCACAAAACAACGTGTGATATGCAGTAAAAATTCAATGTTCGATTATGTGTAAAACATAAAAAATCTTACGTAAGATAGAGAAAGAATCTTACGAACCCTTACAAAGATGAGCTCCGAGAGTGGTAGACGAGCCTTACATATTTAATTGACACATCTTTATTCGCTTCGATTGACAAATCAACAAACTCGATACGACTTTATTCTCGTGAGTTATGCTCGTAGAAAAACTGTCCGCGAATAAACGTACGTACGTACACACACACACATTCAGATTTCTTTCCAAAAACACTTCAAATATATTCTAAAGACCTCAAAACGTAAAGATATTTTGAAAATTTCAATCTCAATTTGCGGGGCGATTGTGAGAACTTCCCATGTACTGGAAAGTTAACAAACAATAAACAATGAATATTTATAAGGAATAATGGAGTCAGCAATAATTACTTATCAAATTTTTACGTTTATTCAGTATAATGGTTCGCAAAACTTCAGTTACTTCTTCCTCTTTCTAACGTGAGATTTGATATGTTTTACATATAAACTGATATCGAAATTGCCCTGCATAACTGCAATTGTTGTTTTATGATCAACTGAAAATAAGAAATGATTATTGGTCTCACTATTTTCAGATGGCGACATGGAAAAGTACAATGTATTCGAAATATTGAACACAACTATCACAAATGTTTATTACTTGAAAGACTATATTTCAGTCGACGAAGAAACCAAAATTGCATTCAATATCTCAAGTTCGTCAAAATGTATGATTACGCATTTCAAACGTCGATATGAAAATGGCGAATTACGTTAAAAATGCTTTGTAACCTGCCCCTCTTCCGTTTGCTCCACGTAAAGATTCAGTCCCAATTTATCTAATGCCTTACGTTTCAGACACGATACGATTATTATTTACTCATTACTTTTACTGCAATTAATTTTTATCATTATTATTATTTAGAGTATTTTCTTTTGGGTTATTGCTAATATTATTATCGTTTGAATATTTTTAATATTTAAGTAGATTTTACTGGGAATTTGACCGTGTGGACCGCAGAGGGTCTCACTTGTGGCTTCATTTTTAACTTCCCAGTATATGGGAAGTTCTTGTAATCGCCTCGAAAATCGAAATTGAAATTTTCAACATTTCTTTACGATTTGAGGTCTATAGAGTATATATAAAGTGTTTTTAGAAAGGGAGATGTATGTGTATGTGTGTGTGTGTACGTACGTACGTTCGTGGACACTTTTTTCTACGAGCATAACTTACGTAAACAAAGTCCGATCGACTTTGTTAAGATGTCAATCGAAGCGTCTTTGCAATTTTAAGAGCTGATCAGTTTTTGGGACACTTCGGTCGGGGAGGTTTGCTGTTTTCACCCCTTGAAGGTCAACGCTGTCATGCGCTATATCTCGCGAACCAAACATACGATTTCCTGGATCAAGGTGTCAATCGACGTGTATTAACATTTATGTGATTCTATCAATTTTAAGAAAGAATTCTAGGAGCCGTTTTTGATTTTTTTTTAAAAAAGTGCAAAAAATTAGGTTTTTTTAATAAACAATAGATTTTTAACCTGGTTTTTGAAAGACAGTATTCAATTTTTATAAAATTTATATACTTCAAACTGTGCTTATAAAAACAACGTCAAAACTTTTTCTCGTGATTACGTAAAAAATTAAATAAAAGATAAAAAATCATAAACAGTCATCATGATCTTCAAGGTCATTTCTGTTATGCGTTATATCTCGCGAAGCAAACATAGGATTTGCATCGTTTGGATGCCAATCGACGCGTATTAATATTTTTGTAAATCTGTCGCATTTTTAAAAAATCGTTGGAGCCGTTTTTTTAATTTGAGAAAAAATAGTACAAAAAATTATGTTTTTTTTTTCATAAACAATAAATTTTTAACCTTTCAAACGTCTTCAAAACTTTTTCTCATGATAGCAAGAAACATTAAATAAAAAATAAAAAATCATTAACAGTCATCATGATCTTCAAGGCCATTTCTTCCATTCACTATATCTCACGAACCAGATATAATATTTGTATCATTAAGGGGTCAACCGACGTGTTTTAACATGTTTTTGATTATTTTAACATTATAAAAATCCGTTTCAGTGGTTGTTTTAATTTAATAGAAGAAATTGCAAAAACTTAGGGTTTTTTTTCATAAGAAATATTTTTTAAACCTGATTTGCACAACACAGTAATAAATGTTTATAAAATTTATACATTCTTATCAGTTTTTGAAGAGAAACCAGCAAAACTTTTTTCATGACTCTGAAAAAACTTCAATTAAAAATAAAAAAAAATCATTCAAAGTTACCATATGAAAAGGGTTCTTCCGATTGATTTTACCTTATATCTTTTATTCTAAAGACTTTGCTGTAAAGTCAATCAAAGTTTTCAAATGTTTGTATAATTTCAGCAGATTTTTAATAGTTTTTGCAGTCTTTTCATAGAAACAAGTGGCTTAAATTTTGAAAACCATCAAAATTTCAATCAAATTTGCATTTGTGGTAATCAATCATCATCACCCATCCACTAAAAACCTAACTTAATCAGTGGATGCTCCCGTAGATGATATGATTCATATTAACTCGTTCCTGTTACTGCTATGCATACCTTTCATTATTATTATTTAAAGTAGTAGTATTTTCAAAATTATTATTGTGTTTAATATTTTTAATGTTTATCTAGATATTACTGGGAAGTTGACCGTGTGGACCTCAAGGGTCGCACTTCGCGGCTTGTTCATTTTTCGGTGATCACGGAGCTAGAAAAATTGGATATATCAATATGACATAAATATTAGGTGTTTTTAGGATGATTGAATTGTTATGCTGATAAAGATGTTCCGAGTTTGGGTGAAGCAGTAAAGAGAAAATTATTCCTTACTCTGAATAAACTCTCATGAAATTTAAATTTACTAGGATTGTTCTTGATTTAGATTGAAAAGCATCAATTACCTACCTACACACAACGAAACTTTCCGCCATAAAAAAAATTTATGCATATACACATGTATCTGTCGGAAGGTTATAATGAACATTGTATAATAAAAATATCAGAAAGTTCTTTTGATTATTTTCTTTCCTTTGAACATGTCAAAACTGGTGAAGGGAATGACTTATACATACATATGTGATATAAGTATAAACGACACTTCCCAAAGAAAATACTCTTGTTATTTTATTGTTACGAGCTGCAATATGTTCAGATTACAATCGCAATTCAAAGAAATTCCAAATGATTTTATCCAGTTTTATCTTGTTCTAGTTTCTTTCATCCCACGTCGTCAAGCAGATTTTCTTGGAACTGGAAAACTTTGTCGGATCTTCAAGTGTTCGCTACAATGACTGCATGCTTCACAACTTTAAGCTCACGGAATTAAAGGGGATGAATGTGCTTAGTCTAGTGCAACCCGCGAACAGACATATTGCAAAATTTTAAAATAAATTGGCAGCCATGTGTAAAATTAGCCAGCCAAAAGTTTAGCGTATTTTGTTCGGTGATTGATGGATTCATTTATTTCAATTGATGCGCTAATGTTAACAAACACAAGCAATAAGTTGGGGCTGGTGGAGGTGTTAAAACGATTATTATATGCAGATTCATACACTTTTTGTACAAACTAAGCTGCGTAGCTTTTTTACATACAGTCTTTCAAGAATGAGTTTACACATAGGAAAAAAATTCAATTTTGGATCTTTCTAATTATAAAGTACTACTTTTTATGTATGTATGTAAATGATTTTTTTCTTAATTATAGTTATTTACATTATTTTCAATCGACATATACAAAAAAATACAACTTCAATGCAAAAAAAGAACGAAGAGAACAACGAAAACAATTATTACAATTGTTGAAGTGTCAAGAAACTCTTTACACAAATTATTATTGTATTTAATATTTACATATTTACAAGATATTTAAGATTTATTATTTGATATATTTAATATTTGGTATGGCCACCTTTGGCATCCACCACGCATTGCAACCGATTTTTCATTGAATGAATCAACTTTTGCAGGTCACACGTGGTTGGTATTTTTTTGCCATTCTTCGAGAATTGCAGTTTTTAAGGCAGTTCGGATTTTGGGTTGCCTTTAACCCTTAACTGGTCAGCAGGCTAAAAATCCCGTAACTGGTCAGCTCGGTCTGTTGGACCGCTATACTTATTTTCATGCTTTGTCGACTAGGTAAGCGGGAATGAAAAATGCAGTAAATTTTTAGTTTATTACATGAGTTTTCTTAAAATTAATCCTAAAAAAATTTTTAAAAGAATTTCACATAATTTACAGCTTATTGTTTAAAAGCTGTCAAAAATAGCTGCTTTGCTGGTTAATTACCAAAAATGAGAAAATGAACGACTTTTTGTTCATATGTTTGATTGATTTGAGCTTCAAACATAAAACATAAACAGAAAATACAAGAAATTTATAAATCTGTCTTTTGTGGACCTTATATTTTTTGTTCAAAGTTGCTATTGGAATAATGTAGACAAAACACTAAGAATATGGAAGAAATATATTTATTTTATCGGTGAATATATTTATACTGTTTCCTAACATTTTAAAATCTTTTATAACATAATATATTACGAAAACACTAGAATTACAATATTTACACACTATATTTGTGATGTGATGTGCATAGATTAACACCTTCAACAAGCCGTGAGGTGCGACCCATGAGGTCCACACGGTCAACTTCCCAGTAATATCTAAAAAGATATTGAAAATATTAAACACAATAATAATTATGGAAATAATACTACTTCAAATAATACAAAATGTACTTCTCGTAAAAGTTATTGGAATGACTTAATATTAATCGTTTCATCTACGGGAGCGTCCATTGATTGAGTATTCGTCGGAATGGGGACAGATTACAAAGCAGTTTTTTCATAAAAGTTAAAACATGGTGATGTGAAGACTATTGAAAATCTGCTTAAATTTTGCAAATATTGATAAACTTTGATTGACTTTACAACAATGTCTTTAGAATGAGAGGTTTAAGGTATAATGATTCGAATGAACCGTTTTTACATGGTGACTTTGAATGATTTTTTATTTTTAATTTAATTTGTTTGTAATCATGAGAAAAGTTTTTGCTGGTTTCTCTACGAAAATTGATAAAAGTTTATAAATTCTATAAACATTTATTATTACGATGTGCAAATCAGGTTAAAAATGGAATTTTTTATGAAAAAAACACTACTTTTCTAAAAAAAAATTAATAAATCGTAAAAAACGCTTTAACAATTTGTTTAACATATAAAAACATTATTAAAATGATAGTACGCGTCGATTGACACCTTAATGATGGAAAGATTATATTTGCTTCTCGAGATATAATGAATGACGTAAATGACCTTGAACGTTTAATGATTTTTTATTTTTTATTTCATTTTTTTTTTGTAGACATGAAAAAAAATTTTGCTGATTTTTTCACAAGAACTATTTGGAGTATATAAATAATATAAACATTGATTACTTAGGTTTGAAAATCAGGCTAAAACTTTTGTGTTTTTGAAAAAAACCCTAATTTTTGGCACTTTTTTCAAAAAGTTAAAAAACGGATCCAACGATTTTTTTAAAAATTGATAGATTCATAAAAATGTTAATACCCGTCGATTGCCACCTTAATGATGAAAATCCCATGTTTGGTTCGTGAGATATAGCGCATAACATGGCTGACCTTCAAGGGGTGAAAACAGCAAACCCCCCCGACCGAAGTGTCCCAAAAACTAATCAACTCTTAAGATTGCAAAAACGCTTCGATTGACACCTCAACGAAGTCGATACGACTTTTTTTACGTGAGTTATGCTCGTAGAAAAACTGCCTGCGAACGCACGTACGTACGTACATACACACACACACACATACATACTTCTTTCTAAAAACACTTTATATATACTCTATAGACCACAAAACGTAAAGAAAAGTTGAAAATTTCAATTTCGATTTTCGAGGCGATTACAAGAACTTCCCATATACTGGGAAGTTAAAAAACTAACAAAAGTCGTCACAATAACCAGTAGACTGTTGCATCAGATTATCTCGGCTTTTGAGGGGGTGGGAAAATTTTTACCTGCATTTTCTCAAAAAAAATTGCTTTGCCTAAAACAATGTCGCATCGAAAAAACGTTTCGTACCTGGTCAGCACCGGTCTACTAGACCGCTGCATGAGATTATCTCGGAGTTGGAATGAATTCGCTAATTTTTACCTACAATGTATCAAAGAGGATATAGAAATCAGATAATAGCCGGAGTCGCAGACCTGAAAATTAGATATTTCTAGGAAAAATACAATTAGCAATTTCAAGCGGTCTGTCAGACCCCCGCTGACCAGTAAAGGGTTAAGCGACCTGTTTCTTTAAGTAGTCCCATAAATTCTCAATAGGATTTAAGTCAGGACTCTGGGCTGGCGTATCCATCACTTTCCGCAGTGGTATAATAGCCACATTCGCACAATGTTTGCCTTATCTTTAGGATCGTTGTCCTGGTTAAATTTAAAATTTGGTTTGTTGTTATGCATAAATCCGAATTGCTGCGCACTGCTTGTCCAATATGTTTTAAGGATATGCAAATATTGTTGGGCGTCCATGGTTGACTCGATGAATACCAAGTCTCCTACTCCTCTGCTTGAGATGCACCCCCAAATCATAACGGATAACTTACCAAATTTTACAATCGGAATGATATTTCGATTTTCCAACGATATTAAAGGTTTGCGCCACACTCTAGTCAGTCCATCATCGTAGAACAACATCGTTTTCGTCTCATCGCAGAATACGACGTCGTCCCAAAAGTCAACGGGTTGAAAAAGGTGCATCATAGCGAAGGAAAACGCTTTTCGATGTTTAATGCAGAAAGCAGTGGTTTCTTTCGTGCAGCTCTTGACGAGAACTTATTTTGTAGGATGACCTGTCGTACTGTTTTCTGAGAAACAGCAACATCACACTCTTCCTTTAGTTTCCTAGCAAGTGTTTTGGTCGAAATCCAGGGGTTTTATCAAGTTTTGTTATCATAAGGCACTCTATACGTTTAGATATTTTTGGTTTTGGGCCACCTCCACACTTTGGCTCCAATCTATCCTCATTTTCAGAACGATTTATAGCGTTATAGGCTGTTTTTTGTGCTACACAAAACATTTCCAACATTTCCTGCGCACTTTGAATTAATTGATGATCATAGTATATCATCTGAACCAACTCAAAAGATAATCTTTTGCCTGGCATTTCAAAACACAATATCGCACTTAATTATGCGTACTAGCCAAAAATTAATCACCAACTAATAATCAAATTCATAGAACTTTACAATACAGACCAAAGATTACGGTAAATTTATCGCATCGTTGCAGTAATGCAAACAAAAACAGTTGTGTAAAGAGTTTCTTGACACTTCAAGAATTGTAAAATTGTTTTTGTTGTTTTTTTCGTTTCTTTTTTGCATTGAAGTTTTTTTTTGTATATATCGGTTGGAAATAATGTAAATAACTATAATTAAGGAATAAAATGTTGTCTAAGTGCCACCCTTGAGGCCTACGCGATTAACTTCCCAGTGAGGTGAATAAAAAGCTGTAATTTGCTTTTATTATTAATAATAACTATTATTAAACATTATTATTCTAAATTAATATAATTACTTTTA
This sequence comes from Oxycera nigricornis, assembly GCA_963942545.1. NCBI lineage: Eukaryota > Metazoa > Arthropoda > Insecta > Diptera > Stratiomyidae > Oxycera > Oxycera nigricornis. The sequence goes on from OZ012659.1 coordinate 80,779,109, forward strand.
TTATTTTTATCAATTTTTTATCTAACCATAAAAGCTTTGGTAGAGGAAGACGTCTCCACCACCTGGTCATCCTCTACCAAAGCCTCGGCAACCTCGTCCTCTTCGTCCTTGTCATCCATCTTGTCCTCCACTTCGTCCTCAACATCGTTCTCCATCTCGGCCTCGGAATCCACAACTGTTATTGAGGGTATTTAATTATTATTTACAATAATCATTCGTTATTAAGAATGTTTGACCGTTACTGAATAATTATAATTGACTTTATATATACAATATAAAATTATAACTAATATTATTTGATTGTTATTAACAATATTAATGTATTTATAACAATATCCAGTTATTAACTGCATTAGCGTCTCTAATCCCATTCACCCAAACCTGATAATATAAGTTTGGAATTTCATAAATTAATCTTTATTTTATTTTGAAATAACATTTTTTACAAATTTGATCACAATTTCGCTAAAACGCACAATAATAACAACATTACTATGAAGGTATTTGGTATCTGCACGAATTAATAGTGCGTATCAACAGTTTAAAAATAAGCAGTTTTTAGTCGATTTTTCAGTTTTTTCATCCTAAATAAAAAACGGCTTAATCGATTTTGATGAAAAGTCATTCAGTTTTAAGTTACGTAATTACGCGTCAAATGCAACCAGTCCCACGTCAATGCAATCTTTGTTACTCGAGATAATCGAGACGAAAAATAATTCCGAACGCACATCCGCACATCCGCACATACACACTCACAGACATCTCTCTAAAAACGATGGATTTGGATTCTAGAGACCTTAAAACGTGGAGATATGTGAAAATTTGGGATTCGCAAAATCGACCCCATTACAATAACTTCCCATAGGGAACTGGAAAGTTAAAAAAGTTCATTTACATAAATTTAAAGTAGTATTTTATAATTAGAAAGATCAAAAATTGAATTTTTTCCTATATGTAAACTCATTCTTGGCAGACTGTACTCCGTAAAACCAGAATTTGGTCGCTATTAGGCAAAAGTTCATAGTCACCAAGCGCTTATGTTGAGTTTCTAAGCAAAGGTAATTTATTTTGATGCCACTTGTGAAAGTGTCGTACTAGTAATCCAAAAGTAGTAAAACAAAAAAAACACCTCCATAAACGACGTGCTTTCTTAGGAATAATATATATGTACGCCATACACAATACTTCTTAGGGCTATATTTTCAAACATTTAATTGCACTTTATATCCCAGACTTATTGCTTTTTACTCTTCAGCGAAAACGCAATATTCTCGAAACAAATTTCAAAGTTTAGTGTCGACTGATGTGCACAAGTTCAGGGTTATGGCAAATCGATGGCTTATCCACGGTAGTTAACCAATTTTATTGAGTTATTGTTTCTGTCACATGCCATGATAGACTTCAGCAAACTTAATTCGATAAATGACATTATTCTGAGCTGCAGCGTATTTCTGTTGTGCAGATTAATCACCAAATATTCGTCAAAGTGATTGGTTTATCGCAAAAGCACAAAAGATTTATTGATCCCATACTAAATGCTCGCAGATATTTCTGATGACTGACCTAGGATTATTTCCTATAATATAAATATTTGATGTATTTATGTTTTAAATTTAAATTGCATAATTAATGAAAGCAATTTCGCAATTGAAAGCTTATGACGAAAAGTGTTTTTTATGACGATTTACAAAACATTATTTTTTTGCAATTCTTGGGTACTTAACGAATACAATTATTTTTGCTGTCAATGCTTTTTTTTAAATGGATTATGTTTTAATGGCACTATTTCATATAGAAGAGTACAACATTGTTTTTTTATTATAAAATTGTAATACAAACACATACACATAAAGTATGCATTTTTAAAGCGCCTATTCTAGTCATTGATAGTGAATACACGATTCCAGGCGCAATTTGTTAGCAATAACAAGCCGCGAGGTGTGACCCTTGAAGTTCTAACGGTCAACTTCCCAGTTATATTTATACACATAAATATTAAATATAAAAATAACACGCCGCGAGGTGCGATCCTTCAGGCCCAAACGGTCAACTTCTCACAACTATCCACAAAAATATTAAAAATATTAAACGCAACCATAATAATGAAACTAATGCCACTTTAAATAATAATAATGAGAGATACTCATAACAGTCATTGGAATAAGGTGTGGATGGGGTGTTGATTGAATATTCACGCGGATCAATCGGAGGGGGAACAGGTTACAAAACCTTTTTACGTTATTTTTTATTTTCATATCGATGCTGCAAGAACAAAAGGGCGCTAGCAACAAAGAATGCAGTTTTTGTTATTACGCCCACTAAAGAGATTTTCACACGTGATGGTCATTTTGAGTAGGAGCATTCAAAATTTCCATGATTGCGCCATAATCACTGAATTTGTATTTTTTCACGATTTTCATCAATGAGACTAATAATTATCTCTTATGTAGCAGTTATTTTTGAAAAACTGAGCACACAGTAAATAATCGGTTTAAGTGTATGTAGTTTATGTAAAGAATTACAAAGATAAGCTAGGAAGTCTTTGAAATCTTTCTAACCTTAAAAAATGAACTACTAATATACTTAAAGTTAAAAAAGCATATGATTTTGAAAAGATTTTAGTACCATTGTATTTGACTTTTGCAGCATTCTACCTTCAAACACTAATAATCACTTCTTATTTTTGAATTATTAAGACAACATGTAACACGCAGTAAAAATTCGATGTCTGGTCATATGTAAAACATAAAAAAATCTCACTTAAGGAGGGGGAGGGGAAACATGTAAAATTAAAAAAAATGCGCATGTAAGATTACTTTAAAAAATATATATTGTTTATTCAGAAAATTTTAAATATGAAATTTTCAAATTGCATGTCTCAAAGTACCTGAAAATATAAAAAATAACATGGCGTCGATACGAGCGAATGAAAAAAACACATCAAAAAATATCTCGTACAATTCAACGATTTTTCCGGGTAACCTCCAATATTCAGAAAAAATATATATGCTAATGAAATCTATAGTATATAAAATAAACAATAAGTAAAATTTTAACAAAAATTAAATTTTTACATTAATTTTAGATTAAACAAAAAATCGCTTACTTTTCCAAAAAATCGCGTTTTAAACATTAATAAACACTCCATAATTACAAAAAAATGTAGGCTCCACGTGAGATAATATTCTTTCGTAGATGTGATATAAATTGTTGCCGGATCGGTTTAATGTATTTTGTGCAGAAGTTTAAAAGGTACTATTTTGAGAAAAACGCGTATAAAGTTTGCGGTAGATAAAAATCATTAATTGTTAGTTTTTATTATAAGTTACGCGCTAGTCAGCGATTCCAGATCATATTTCCTTAGAATTTAAGATTTATAAGAATATGGTAGGGATACACAATTAGAAAACCGCCCATAGCGCCGAAGAGAAAGTAGGCAGGGACGCGTGGCAGGTGTGCTCGTCCGGCTGCGGAACGTCGCGCTGCCTATAATTGACTATAAATCAAGAAATAATACGAATATCGCCTTACACATTTTTTTTGGCGTTTTTTAGAGCATATGGAACACTTTAATTAAAATTATTATTTTTGAGCAGTTACATATATTTTCCCCCTTAAGAAAGAGGAAGTAGGAAGTAACTGAAATCTTACGAATGCTTTCAATAGGTGAATTTCGAAAATTTGGCCAATGGTCCTTACATATTTAATCAACGGCTCTTTAATCATTATACAGGGTGTTTAGAAATTGCCGCACAGGCTCCTCACCACGTGATTTTTTGGACAATTTTAAGCAGAAAATATTATGAATTTTTATCTTTGATTTCTTGACCCTTTAGCTGCCACAGGCGTTTTAATTTTTTTTTAAAAAATGCCGTTCTTAAATTAGTAAAAACGCAATATCTCCATAGTTATGAAAGATACAACACTCAAACAAACGATAAAACGCAGAAAATAGTTTGCAACTATTTGAAGCTATTTTGTGAATATGAAGTGAGCATATTAGAAGCGACAGTTCTCGAAAGTCGAAGAAATGTTTTTTTCTATACGAAAATTTTGCATTTTTCCTTATTTTCCTTTAATTTTCACGTTCATAATGCAAAACCTTTTTTCAAAAATTAAATCTCTGTTGTGTTATTGTTAAAAAATTGGAACATCATTTTATCCTTACTTGCCAATTTCTAATAGTTACACGCCTGCAAATTCTAGAACAAAAATTCAAAAAAGTGCCTAATATGCCTACTAACAAAAATCGAGCAGGTAGAACCTTCTCAGACAACTCTGGTAAACGGTGTTTGTGATTAATTAGTGCTTGAGCTGACTATAAGCAGTCATAAAACCTTTGAATTTAGTTTTTTAATTCTCATCCATAAATTAGGATGGGGCCACGCTTGGTCGTCATACGATAATAACAAGCAGAAAGCAGTATTTTACGAGACAAATACCTTTTTGTAGAATTATTTAACAGTTTTTATTGATTGGCTACTAAAGATCAGAAATGGAGTACTCAGCCAATGAATACTTCGACATGATTCTTGTGCTTGGAGCATGTGAAACAAATAGTCAGCGTGCATCCTTCGAGTATAGAAGACGATTCCCTAACAGACGACATCCAGATGCCAACGTCTTCCGGAGGCTTTAAATTCGAGGACGAGAAACAGGGAGACTTGCTCAAGGTGCGCGATCGGACGTGGGCCAACCTAGGTCTTCAAGAACACCTGCCGTCGAAGAAGCCGTATTCAATTTCGTTGTGCAAGACCCAACTTGCAACACAAGGGGAATAGCAAGAGAATTGGGGCTTAGAAAGTCAGCAGTGCAAATCATTTTGCGTAGTTTAAATTTGCACCCTTATCATTTTTTGAAGGTGCAAAAATTACAAACAGAGGATTACGCAAAGCGAGTGGATTTTTGTGAATGGCTACAGAGAACAAGCCGTGAGGTGCGACCCATGAGGTCCACACGGTCAACTTCCCAGTAATATCTAAAAAGATATTGAAAATATTAAACACAATAATAATTATGGAAATAATACTACTTCAAATAATACAAAATGTACTTCTCGTAAAAGTTATTGGAATGACTTAATATTAATCGTTTCATCTACGGGAGCGTCCATTGATTGAGTATTCGTCGGAATGGGGACAGATTACAAAGCAGTTTTTTCATAAAAGTTAAAACATGGTGATGTGAAGACTATTGAAAATCTGCTTAAATTTTGCAAATATTGATAAACTTTGATTGACTTTACAACAATGTCTTTAGAATAAGAGATTTAAGGTATTATAATTCGAATGAACCCTTTTTACATGGTGACTCGATGTGACTTTGTTTACGTGAGTTATGCTCGTAGAAAAAAGTGTTCCGAACGTACATACGTACGTACGTACGTACGTACATACACACACACACATACATCTCCCTTTCTAAAAACACTTTATATATACTCTATAGACCTCAAAACGTAAAGAAATGTTGAAAATTTCAATTTCGATTTTCGAGGCGATTACAAGAACTTCCCATATACTGGGAAGTTAAAAATTCTACGAAGCCCGAACTTTGAAAAAAAAATATTGTTTACGGACGAATGCCTCTTCACCCAGGAAGGAATATTCAACTGCCACAACTCCCATTGGTGGAGCGAAGCCAATCCGTATATGGTACGTGAAGGACATCACCAAGTTCGATGGAGACTTAACGTTTGGGCAGGTATTATTGGAGATCAAATTATAGGGCCATATATTCTCCCGGACCGCTTGACTGGCCAAGGCTACAAACATTTTTTGGAGAATTTATTACCAACATTCTTGGAGAACCTACCACTTTCAAGGAGAAGGAGGATGTGGTTTCAACATGATTTCGGAGAGGTTACAACTTTACTGCATCAAAAATTCCAGGATCGCTGGCTAGGGCGTTATGGTCCCGTGCGGTGGCCTGCAAGATCACCGGATTTAAACCCGTTAGATTATTTTCTGTGGGGACATTTAGAAGAAATTGTTTACATGGAGACTCCTGACACCTTGAAACAACTTTCTTCGAAAATTACCTACGCCAGCGCCCAAATAACAAGCGAGATGTTGTCACGTTCAATACGGAGCTTAAAAAAGAGAAGCAGGTCTTGTTTGACAATGGAAGGAAGCCACTTTGAACATATGCTGTAAATAATTTAAATAAAAAATATTTCAAATACATATTTGTTCTATTGTTCATTCAAAAGATTGTGATTGAAAGCACTTTCGTGTGGGGACAGCCGAATACTTCAATTCAGAACGCAAATTTTATTTTAGACGCGAATTTTTGGTAAAAACTGTTTGCATTTATAGTCCTTTTGCAATGAAAGTTTGATAACTTTTTAACAATAACACAACAGAGATTTAATTTTTGAAAAAAGATTTTGCATTATGAACGCGAAAATTAAAGGAAATTAAGGAAAAATGCAAAATTTTCGTATAGAAAAAAACATTTCTTCGACTTTCGAGAACTGCCGCTCCTTATATGCTCACTCCATATTTACAAAATAGCTTAAAATAGTTGCAAACTATTTTCTGCGTTTTATCGTTTGTTTGAGTGTTGTATCTTTCATAACTGTGAAGATATTGCGTTTTTACTAATTTAAGAACGGCATTTTTTTAAAAAAAATTAAAACGCCTTTGGCAGCTAAAGGGTCAAGAAATCGAAAAAAAATTCATAATATTTTCTGCTTAAAATTGTTCAAAAAATCACATGGTGAGGAGCCTGTGCGGCAGTTTCTGGACACCCTGTATATATTTTTTAACTTCCCGGTGCTCGGAATATTCTTGTAATCGCCTCGAAAATCGAAATTGAAATTTTTAACACATCTTCACGTTATGAGGTCTTTAGAGTATAAGGTCACGTAAAAAAAAATCGCATCGACTTTGTTGAAGTGTCAATCGAAGCCCTTTTTTATTCTTATTATAAAAGTTCATAAAATTTATATACTCTAAATAGTTTTTATAGAAAACAAGTAAAACTAATTTTCATGATTACAAAAAAAAAATTAAATATAAAAAAAACATGAAACGTCACTTTGTAAAAAGGGTTCATACGTTTAATATTACCTCATGTCTCTTATTCTAAAGACATTGTTGTTATGTCATTCAAAGCTTATTCTCAATAATTTTCATTGTACCGTTATTTATTTTAATGAAAAAATTACTTAAAATTAGAACGAATGTTTTTTTGGTTTGTGTTTTCAATCAAATTTGCATTAAAATAAAAAAAGGAGTGGTGAGAATAATTGAAAATCTGTTCAAATTAGGCAAATTTTAATACGCTTTGATTGACATAACAACAATGTCTTTAGAATAAGAGACATCCGTGACTACAAATGTTTTTTTTTCGTTTTGTAGTAAAAAAATAATACTTTTTTTTCTTATAAAAACTGTTTAGAGCATATAAATTTTATCAATAATGATCGCTCGTGTGCAAGTCAATTGAAAAATTAATTTTTTAGGAAAAAAAACTTCAATTTTTTTAACTTTTTCTAAAAAAATTAAAAACCGGCGCAATTGTTTTTTCCCAAAATATGTTAGAATCATGCAAATATAAATACACGTCGATTCACATCATCCTGCAGCTCCAATTTTCGGTGATTGAGATATAGGGCGTGATAGCAATTACCTTGGAGGGCCCAGAGCACCTCTAAAAGTCGGTACGACTTGGCATACGTGAGCTATGCTCGCAGAAAAAACTATTCGTCAACGAACGTACGTACTTACACACACACACGCACACGCGCATACATACTTCTTTCCAATAACACTTTAAATATATTCTAAACACCGCAAAACGTAAAGATGCGTTGAAAATTTCAATTTTGATTTTTGATAACAAGAACTTCCTATGTATTGGGAAGTTAAAAAAATAAGCAGGTAAGAATGCTGGAAATCACCAGTGATGAGATTGCTAAATTCGTGAAATCCATCCAACGACGGCTTGTAGAAGTGATAAAAACGAGCTATTAATAAATATTTTATAAGTTTCAAAATCAATTTGTAATTAACTAAATATTTTTGTACACAGATTTATTCGTTATGGCAAAGTTTTGTAATTATTATTTTTTAAATTTTTATAATAAACTAATAACAATACACTTTATGTTAAATCATGTTAAAATTAACGAAAAAAAATCATTGTTTCAATTTAAAATATAAGTTTATTATTTTCTTATTATTATTCATTGATTTTTTTATTGACATTTCAGGAAAGGAAGAAAATTTTATTTTGTGTACACAAATTTTTTTGTTATGCAGTATCAAAGCGAAAAAAATCCAAAATATTTTATTGATTGGTTGTTTAATCTATTCGGTGGTTAACCAAAATTCTATAATTTTTATAGCCCTTAAAATGTAATAGTTTTCGAGAATGAATTTCTTGAATCATTAAGAAGTTAGTTCGAAATAATTTTTATGCAGCTTTTGGTTCTTCGCATTGTACATTATTTATGCTAAATTTCACGCCAATCAATTAAAAAGAAAAGTTCCTCACCCAAACTTTCATTCTTTAAATTTCCCCGATTGAAAAAACCTGTTTCATTATTTGAACTGCAGAGTTATTACGCTTCATATCAAGCAAATTAGCTAAAAGAAAAAGTTTCCACATATAAACTTTAATCTGATAATGTTGACCCTTGAAGGATAAATATACGAAAATCCTTTCTGATTGCGCATTTCAAAAGGACTAATAGGAATCTTCCGCTCAAATTTCCTGTTTCTGACTCCAGTAGATAAAGAGTTTGTTATAAAGCCAGGTTCCTAGTCAAAAAGGACTTCTGTCTTTTTATAATTGCATATGTATATACTGTCATTGAACTTTTAAGATAAGAATGGTCAAACGAAGTGGTGCTGAGGATCGATAGAATATGTGGTGAAAATTTTAAGTAAATACAGAGTGCACCAGAAGTCTTTTTATATTTCAAACAATGATTAAAAAAAATTGAAACATGGTATAAAAACTGTTTATTTATTATAAAGGTATAAAAAATGGGCATTTATTGCTTAAAAGTAATATCATCCAGATGTGACCCTTGTCTATTTTGACACTGCTGCAACCTGGAGCGGAAATTTTCAATTACTGCCTTTCAAGTGTTTTGTGGAATGTTTTAAATTTCCTCTCGGATATTTGATTATAATTCTTCAAAAGACCCTGGGTTGTTGTTATTAACTTTACTTTTAGGGTATAAAGGAAATAACCCATTATAAGTCTGGGCTACTAGCTGGTCAGTTCATGTCACCTCTTTTGGAACTTTTTTTCCCAAACCACGTTTCTTGATTAAAACCATTGAAATCCTGTAGCACTAGAGCAAAAAAGTTCTGTAGCATTGCAATATACCTCTCTGTGTTCATTGTAACATGATATCCTTTCGGCCTTTCTAAAAGTATGGACCAATAATTCCTCTTGCTGACAAAGCTGCACATACAGCAACATGGAGTAAATGCAGGGGTTTTTGATGCTTCAACTACGGATTAGTGTCACTCCAGTACCTGTAATTTTGTCTGTTTACATACCCATTTAGGTGGAAGTGCGCTATGTCTGAAAAAATAGTGTTGGTCAAGTTCTTTAACATTTCATTAGCAGGCTGCAACCTGTGAGCATGATCTTGAGGCTTTAATTCCTTCACAGTTTGAATTTTGTACAGATGTAAACGTAAGTTTAGATGTTCTGGACAAATTGAAGACACTAGACCGCTTTCAAGTAGAGAGTCCAGGTTGTTCGCAAACTGACGCTTTTACACGCTCTATGATTTCGAGATCCCTTCATGTTCTAGGTCGGCCGATCGTGGAAAACTTATTGTTGAACCCGCCTCCTCGAGCTTCTGCACCCACTTTTTAATCAGTTGGATCGATGGAGTTTCATTTTTATGCCGTATGTTGTAATGAGCGCAATATTTTCGTTGTGCTAGTGTCAAAGAATCGCTGTATCGATAGTACTCACGTACGCAGAACGCATGTTGTGTTCCGGTTAACGACGCCATCGCACTAGATTCCCATTGGCCGCTCTTTCGATGCGTAACTCCTTTGCCCCACACCGGCGTCGCTATGTGACGCAGCTACCGACTTAAATGTTAACAGACTGTTGGTTCACGCTGTATTTCAAGAAATTTTGAAATTATGGCGAAACGAGTGCACAGACAACAACAGACAAAAATCCTTAACATCAATTTTGCCCCGAAGGTTTGGAATCGTGGTGTAAGTGGCAACAAGTGATTTTAGTCATGAATATTCGGCATTCGAAACAGCAGTTCTGAATGTCATCAAACCAATATATGACGATCTTAGTAAGGACACGTTATTGAAGCATTGTTTCGGTGGATTTACGCAAAATAATAACGAAAGGTATAGCCAGACTCTTTCGAAAATAGCACCAAAAATAATGAACAGCTGTTCACTCTTAATATTACTGCATTACTATCAACATGCCTGTTGAACAACGGCATTTCATCGTTATTGCAAATAATGAAGACCTTCTGGATTTCTTTTGAAATTCACGCGCACTTGTACACTGCGAAAGATGATCGCCGCATAAGGGAGCAAGGTTGCGTCTTTGACAACAAAACTAAGATAATTTTGGCATTTCATCCATCGTAGAAAATTTGCACTATAAGCCTGAGATTGACGATTCTGTGCAAATCAATGAATTGCGTGTTGCCTTATTCTAGAAACTTCCAATTGCGTTTTCCTGCAAACAACATTTCTCAAATTGGTACCCAAAAAATCTCCTCAAAATCCACTAAATCGATTGCCTTGAATTTTTGTGTGCCTGAACATTTTCTTTGTCGTAGGATTATTATCATTTTTTGTTTAATTTATGTTTTATGGGTAAATCACGATTTTTTTTTCTAAATCGCAACGTTTAAGGGGTTATATCTACTTGTAAGTACGAAAAAACGTGTTTTTGTGAATTTTTTGCGAAGAGGCTTTTTATTAAATAAATACATAGAATAAATGTACCTATAGCGAATTTAATGTATTTTAAGAATTCGCGATGCATTACAAAAAATATTCGGTTCCGTTGTTCCTGTAGTAGATCTCATAGAGGACCTCCACAAAAAGGTGTCAAGCGGTGAGGAAGATATCTCTGATCCAAATTATCGGAAATAAAAAAAACCAAAAGATTTATTTTTAGGATAGATGAATACAGGTAATGATCGATGGAATAGTCAAAATTTTGATTGTTGACAAAATGGCGGCTTCTCAAAGAAAAAAATCATTTTTTTAAAGAAAATTTACAGTTTAAAGGGGCTTAAAAAATCGAAATTATTGTCAGAAACCTTATTCCTTCGATCATTACCTGATACAAGTAAAAGATTGTGTGAAAATATCAAGCTGATCGGTGTATCCGTTTTGGAGAAATTTTCCTCACCGACTTTGAAAACACCGTTTCGAGAAAATCGCGTTTAAAGTTTTGGAACCAATTTTTTTCCCAACTTACATCATGGCAGTTCATTTTAAACTGACGAAATGTACTAACTTTATACCTAAAATTTCTAAATATAGCTTTCAGGTATAAAATAAACCTTTTATATTCTAATTCCAAGAATAAAAACATTATGAAATCATAGACAAGGGCATAAGGGGAATGAGAAGCAGTTGCTATTCAGGTTTACGCTTCGCCTACTTTCAAACGCTCGGAGACGTCTTTACAAATACGCTAATTTCTCTGAAACTATTTGCCGGATCCATGTGAAATTTTCGGGCGATATTCTCAAATATATGTACATTGAAAATATGCAAGAAAAGAAATTCGATTTTTTTCAAAATTACAAGTGGATATAACCCCTTAATCAATATATACTCATTTTGTCCAAAATTGATATTTTCAAAATCGGCTAAAACAATAACGCTTCGTTTTTTTGTATCTGACGATTTTTCAAGAAATGACAATGATTTTGCTGTAATTTTTTTGCAACGATCCGAAAATCATGCCGCAAACTTTGTAATGAAAAATATTCAAACATTTTCTCAAAATACATACTACACTCTGCGAAATAATTATATAGGCAGTACATTTTTCGCAATTTTAACAAAAACTTAAAAGCATTCCACTTTAAATATATTGGATTTTATTTGAAAAGAAGAAACAATTAAAGTTAATGATAAATACCTAGTTCCTGAGTTAGCACTTTGGAAGTAATTATGAAGAAAAAAAACTTAGTACGAAATATATATAAAGGCACTTTTGCTGACATGAAGAAAAAAGAAAACATTACAAAACTAAGATGAAGTGTGACCCCCTCTATTCTTGACCACCTCTTTTAAACGGTTTGGCATAGAGTCTATAAGCGTTTGAATGAAGGATGGCTCTATTTTGTTCCACTCTTCTTGAATAGCCAATTTAAGCTCCTTTACACTATTAAATTGCCGTCCGTGGTTATAAAGGTTTGATGAAAGTCTAGCCCAAAGGTTCTCTATCAGGTTTAGATCGGGGCTTACTGCTGGCCAATCAAGAGTGGGAATGCAATGCGATTCTAAAAACGATTTTGTTTTGCGCGAAGCATGAATTGCCGCATTATCCTGCTGTGATTGCCGATGTTCGTCCTTTACGTTCCATTGTGCCATATTTTTTGCCCATTTTGCAGAAATCATTGACCACGCCAGCAGATCGCTGCAGTTTCCTCGCGATTAGCCAATTTGAAAACCCCAGATCCTTATAGGCAATGATTTTTCCCTTCTCCTCTTCAGATAATACTTTTCCACGGGGCATACTAATTAAAAAGTGAAGATTGATTTTTTATTGTAGTAATTTGTGATATAATACCTTCAACTGACTTTAGTTTACGTGTTTTTTTGTCTTTGCTGACGAAATGCTCACACAACAACCACCACTGTTAAACTGCTTATATAAATATTACGCAGCAAATAAAAGAGAAATTGATAATTCTTCTTTCTTTCTGTGAGAGCGTGGATTTTAAGCTTATTTCATAACAAAACAAGCCGCGAAGTGCGACTCTTGAGGTCCACACGGTCAACTTCCCAGTAATATCTAGATAAACATTAAAAATATTAAACACAATAATAATTTTGAAAATAGTACTACTTTAAATAATAATAATGAAAGGTATTCATAGCAGTAACAGGAATGAGTTAATATTAAATATCATCTACGGGAGCATCCATTGATTACTCAACGCTTTTGGTGGATGGGTGATGATGATTGATTACCACAAATGCAAATTTGATTGAAATTTTGATGGTTTTCAAAATTTAAGGCGCTTTTTTTAATTAAAAGACTGCAAAAACTATTCAAAATCTGCTCAAATTATCCAAACATTTTAAAACTTTGATTGAATTTACAACAAATTCTTTAGAATAAAAGATATAAGGGAATATCATTCGGAAGAACCCTTTTCATATGGTAACTTTGAATAATTTTTTTTATTTTTTATTGAATTTTTTTTAGAGTCATGAAAAAAGTTTCGCTGGTTTCTCTTCAAAAACTGATAGGAATGTATAAATTTTATAAACACTTATTAGTGTTTTGTGCAAATCAGGTTTAAAAAATATTTTTTATGAAAAAACCCTAAGTTTTTGCATTTTCTTCTATTAAATTAAAACAACCGCTGAAACGGATCTTTATAATGTTAAAATAATCAAAAACATGTTAAAACACGTCGATTGACTCCTTAATGATGCAAATATTCGTGAGATATAGTGAATGGAAGAAATGACCTTGAAGAGCATGGTGACTGTTATTGATTTTTTTATTTTTTATTTTTTATTTAATGTTTTTTGCTATTATCAGTAAAAGTTTTGATGAAGTTTTTTCAAACATTTTTTCAAGTATATAAATTTTATAAAAATTGAATACTGTCTTCCGTAAATCAGGTTAAAAATTTATTGTTTATTTAGAAAAACCTAATTTTTTGCACTTTTTTTCTTAAATTAAAAAACAGCTGCAACGATTTTTTTCAAAATTTAATAGATTCACAAAAATGTTAATACGCGTCGATTGACACCTTAATCATGTAAAGCGGTTGTTCGGCTCGCGAGATATACGGCTGACAGAAATGACGTTGAAAATCATGATGCCTGTTAATGATTTTTTATTTTTTATTTAATTTTTTACGTAATCATGAGAAAAAGTTTTGATGTTGTTTTTACAAGCACTGCTTGAAGTATATCAATTTTATAAAAATTGAATACTGTCTTTCAAAAATCAGGTTAAAAATTTATTATTTATTAAAAAAACCTAATTTTTTGCACTTTTTTTTAAAAAAATCAAAAAACGGCTCGTAGAATTCTTTCTTAAACTTGATGGAATCACATAATTGTCAATACGCGTCGATTGACACCTTGATCGAAGAAATCGTATGTTTCTTTCGCGAGATATAACGCATGACAGGAATGACCTTCAAAGAGGCAAAACAACAAACTCCCCCGACCGAAGTATCCCAAAAACTAATCAGCTCTTCAGATTGCAAAGACTCTTCGATTGACACCTTAACGAAGTCGATACGACTTTGTTTACGTGAGTTATGCTCGTAGAAAAAAGTGTCCACGAACGTACGTACGTACACACACACACATACATCTCCCTTGCTAAAAACACTTTATATATACTCTATGGACCTCAAAACGTAAAGAAATGTTGAAAATTTCAATTTCGATTTTCGAGGCGATTACAAGAACTTCCCATATACTGGGAAGTTAATAAACTAAACATTGTCATAGTATTCAACAATGAAAACCTGTTTCGAAGTAAATTTCGTTATCAAAATTTTAAAACCGAAACAAACATTGCCTATATAATTATTTCGAGGAGTGTATTTGCTAAAAAAACATTCGGACTTACAACAACTCAACAAAAATCCCCAACAAACCTTGATTTTACCCTCCTAGGTGTATATGCCCCTTTAATGAAATCCATGAATGCCATTTCTTGGCACTAGCAGAGAGGCGTTTGATTTTAAACAATTGCCGGTGAACTCAAAATAATCTTCAAGTTGACCTCATTCTCGTATTGGCCTGATTGGATTCTGTGGATCCTACAAGCGTAGACGCCATGTGAATGTTTTTTGTGATGCTAATTTAATCCTTATTCCAATTTTTGATAAGAAGGGTTGAAGTGGTTTTCTCTTGAATTCGCTTGTACAGACGCTACTTCGAAAGGATGAAGTTTTGAACAGATTTTTCAACAAGCGATTCCTTGCTGCAAATTGAATCTACAAGATAGTAAAGATTATGGTGTCGTAAGCGAAATCAAACACTGCTTTTCATTTGATCCAGCAGATGCCAAAGCTGATTTCCTTGAGATACTCGTGACCACATGTTGAAAGCGCCAATCACGAGTTCAACGCTACCTGGCCTGAACTGATTTTTCGGCCGCTCAGCAATAAATTGCGCCAGATTTCTACAAAAGAAGCCACGGAGGTGAGCTCCAGAAATAGCCCATCTGAAAAGACGAGCCCCAAGAAAACGTGGGGCTGCTGGTCCAGCAAAAAGCTTTTGGCTCGCCGAACTCTTCTCTTCACGCGTCCTCGTCCTGGTGGAGCGTTCGAACAGACGAGTCTCGCGCTGGAAGTCTGGTATGCTAGCCGCACGGTGTGGAGCGTCAGCTGAGTGATAATGTGGGAATGAGGAAAAGCTGTGGAAAGTGCCGGGAAACCGGAATAGCATTTTCCGAGGACAGAAAAAGCTTGCCTCGAAGACTCCATAGTCCACGTCCTCAGTTAACTTCCGATCGCTTTGTTCAACGCACGCTGAGCTCGATGCTGGGGCGCCGCGCGTTCGACGCTAGATACGAATGCCTAGAATCAGATGGCGTTGATGGTACCGGCAATTTTGAGGATTTCTTCGGCCTAACCGTTAAGCAGTGGTCCTTTCGTACCGTTACTAACGCTTCGTGAAAGCGATTGTGCCATTCACTTTGCGGCAGTTCTTCTAGCCGCGTATCTGCTCTATTGTTTTGATTCCGTGGCTGTGTTTACATGTTCTTTTGTCTGGATTTCTCCTAAGTCGCGCGTAACCTGGCAGTGACATAAATCAATATTTGAGGAAGGAACTCAAGTGTATCTCACCATAATAAAGCTAAAATGCGAAGCAGGTGAAGTGGCAGGTGCTGCAAGATTACGTTTCGGAAAATCGAGTGAAAGTGTAAGGCATTTATTTCCACACATTTGAACGGGGCGACACGTTGCAAGTGGCGAATGATGTTAATGCCTTGATGAAAGCAGATTTTTGTGTCACTTTTGATGAAAAGGTGTTCGTTTCCCGTCCTCAGTGTCCACGGATACAAGTCACAGAGTAATTGAGAGTGATGTTTAGTATGATATCAATTCAGAAATCTTGAGTGCTGGACGTTCAACACGCAAATATAGGTGACCCCTCGGTTACTGGTTAATTTTCCCCGGTGACTGCGAGATTGCCAGTTGAGATCATCAAAAATGCATTGGGTGATTTATTGCATGCCCGTTATTCTTTATAAAATAATGGATTGGAGCAGTATCCACGGGTCACGCCATGGCTTCTAAGGTAAGGCTTCCTTCCATCAAATACAGCGCCATAGTGTGCTGCACTCAAGGGTTCTTCCCCATTGCCGAAGGCGGCTAGTCGCAGCCATTGTCCGCATTAAACTTGATTATTTATTCAATGGATCAATATCGAAATATTTCGGACAGCACTTACTAATCTTTGGAGCAATACGATAAAACTACTTTCCAGTCATTGATCCGCGGCACGATTGGAAACCGATAGCCTACAACTGCGGGGCTGAAGGCGTCATAGGATTTCAAAGACAGTCAGGAGCGCTCAGTGGATTGTTGGGGCGGTTAATTGTTTCATCCACTGTAGTGCATTAGAAAATTAGTAATTAGAGTGTCATACAGTGGAGTCTAAATGATGTATTACCATATAATAGGAATTGGAAGTACACGCTAGCTAAGTATATAGGCATAAGGTCAAGACATTTGATTCGGAGCTAGTAATCACTACACTAATTCTCTGATATTGAAAAACTACAATCAATGAATAAATAGTATTTAACAGCAAATATGTGATAGAATCGTCTTGAAAAATCCAAGGTCACTGCTTTCAAGGTATAATTATATCATTTGAAATTAGTAAGATATATTTTTCAAATATTAAATCATATCATCTAGAAAGTTATTCTCGACAACCACTAGCTTTCACATTAGCATGTAACACAAATAAGTTGTGCTATGTTTCGTTCTTCGAGCTTCATTTTTTATGAAAATCAATTGAATTTATAGTGTACTTTTTCTCAAAGCACACGATTACTTACTTTCAAAACTTGAACAAGTATAAAAGCTTCAAATAAATGTATTTGTCCAAATTGTTCTAAAACAAAATAGATATAACGCGAAATGTTGACATGCTATCCAGTTTCTGACCATTGAAAAACATAAAAGTATTTTTTATAGCACCATCAACACAACACTGATCAATTTTGCTAAATTTTTTTACCAAGCAACTTTTTTAACTATACTTATTTCTCTTTAAAATACTTTTCAAACATGAGAACCCTTCAGGAAATGCCTTCAAATTTCATGTTTGATATCGTTTTCCTTATGTAGTCATTTATTGAATATTGATTTGAAATTCGTATACTTCCATGTTGTACGCTTTTTTACTTATGAATGTTTCATGGGAACTTAGCTTAGGGTTTTCTATTCCGTTATCAAGGAAAAAAACTTAGTTTGCCTGAATACAATTGATTGACAGCTCGAAGATGATTTCTTTGGAAATGGAGGAAACCACTCTGTCGAATCGAAGAATACTAAAAATATGAATAAGAAATTCATTAAGTATTTATGAAATATGGGTTTGAAGTACAATTTGAAATTTTTGTCCCAATACTCAGTTAGCAAAAGAGAAATAACATTTCATTGATACGAAATTGTAATCTTAACATATACGAGGGGCATTCAAATATAAAAAATAGTTTACATTCATAAATTAAAACGTGTTCACTTTCCTACACAGTTGCTGGGGACCTTTTGATCTCATTTTCGAAAAATGACTTAGAACGGATATCTACCCAATAACGCACCAACACTTGTATCTGCTGATCGTTCTCAAAACATTATATATCATTATTGAGGGGTCAAAAGTATGGAAGTCGAATGATGACAGGTCTGGGTTGTAGAGAAGGTGGTCAAGAGCAATCCAGTGCATTTCAGCTAGTGTTTGGGTGGTAGAAACTGCAATGTGAGATCTTGCGCTGACATCCAAGAGCTGAAAATTTTGGATGGGCTGGCGGCACTGTTGGGCTGAATCCAACTTCCATTAAAAACTAACATCTACAACTAAATTATTTAGTTGAACGTCCGTACTACAACTACCAATTTAGTTGATAGTTGAATGCATTTTTAAATTGTTCCAACTAAACTATTTGTAGTAAAAATTGACAACTTCAACTATTAGTTGATAAATTTTAGTTGCGCTCTTCAAGTAACAATTGATTATTTAGTTTTAGTTGGGCCACTAACAACGAACAAATAAGAGTGAAATTAGTTTTACAGTTCATGTCCCAAAATCTTAAAGAAAGAAACGGAAAATTGGTTGTTTTCTACTAAAATTTCAGCCTATGGTTTAGTTGTATGGCAAGTCACTACTGTGTAGAGGATTTTCAGCATTTGTTTTCAGATGTTCTTAATACTATTTCCGAGAAATGCGGCATGATTCTAACGTGTTGGGTGGGACGCAACTTACAAGTACTTGTATTTAGTTGAATGACATGATCAAATAATAACGAATAGTTTTTAGTTGAGCACATCCACACATTCAACTAAATTAAGGACTGGACACGAAAGTTCTGCACGGTTTTTGATCAATGATCAATGATTTATTTTCTTTTACAATAAAGCACATCATATATTTAAAAAATCAAGTTAATTTCTTTGATTAATAGCTTGCCGACTAAATTCTCGCACCTTTTTCTTGATGGAAGACATTAAATTCTGCACAACCCGATCCGCTACTTTTTTGCTTGCTTGGACCACAAACGGGAAAAATGTCGTAGTGAAGTTGCACTTCTTCCGCCTTTCCGTAAAATATTTTTCACTAGAGCCCAGTATCTTTCTATTGGCCTGAGCTCCGGGACGTTGGGTGGGTTCGTCTATTTTCTCACAAAATCAATGTTCCTTAAGCCAATCCTGCGTTTTTTTTGCGAAATGGGATGTTGCTTAATCAGGCCAAAAGATAATATTGCCGGCATGACGTTTAATAAGAGGCAACAATCTCTTTTTCAGACACTCAGGATAAACATCAGTGTTAAAGGTCCCTTCTGTGAAAAAAGGATTGCTTCTCATCCCACATTGGCAGATAGCTTGCCACACCAGCACCATTTTACCAAATTTTTCTACCTGGATGTGTTTATCGACATCAGAAACATCCCTTTTGTCTTTTGCACTGTAGTATTGAGGTCCAGGTAGTGTACTGAAATCATATTTAAAATATGATTTGTCATCCATTACAATGCAAGCTTCTTCACTGCAAATTTTTTTATATAACTTTCTTGACCTTCTAATAGCCTCTTGTTTTTACTTGACGGTTCGTTTTGCACATTTTTGTTTTTTGAATGTCTTTATACTATTCCTTTTTTTATTTATTAAAGAATGACTCACACCGAACTTTTTTGCCAAGTCACGAATAAGGACTGGACATAGATTTGTTCCTTTCAATGAAACCAACTATCTTTTTTTCTAAATTTGCATCACTTGCACCTTTTGGTCTTCCACTTCTGGGATTGTCTTTCACTGTAAACCCTTTGTCAAACTTGTCTATAATGCGTTTAACCGTCCATCGCGAACATTTCACTTTTTTTGCAATCGCGGAATACGACAAACACTTATTTTCCGAAAAAAATTCGCAAAATTTCTTTGCGCACGTCTTCTTTTTTCGAATTCATGACTAGTAATACGTTAAGGAAACTTATTTCATAATTGCTTCAATAAACCACATGAGTCATTAAAACAAACCCAGTGCATAGTAAAATTTGCACAGGCATTCCTTCATTTTATAACTAACAGGTAAAACACGTGCAAAACTTTCGTGTCCAGTCCTTAGTTGTTAGCTTTGAGTTGATAGTTTTAACTAAAAATTTTCAACCAAGTTAATTGTAGTTGAAAAAAATTAACTGACTAATTTGCGATCTTTAATAAAAATTATATGTATGTTTAGTCGTCGTTGGTCCATTAATCCTTCATGCTGAACTGTTAGTTTACTTTCGGTTGTGTTGAACAAAAGCTGATTTGTAGCTACAAATATCGCAGTCTCATGAAAAAAGGGAAATGAAACAGTCAAATATCTTAATTCATCGGATAGCTTCGTTATGTCTTTTCAGCTAAACACTGCAATAAAATTATCTATGAAACAAGAACCCATAGTCGTTAGTATGGATCAATAATCATTGTATTGGAAAAAAGTTTCATAGACCCATGATAAATATAAGGAGTAGAAAGAAAAAGAACATAGTATTCGCAATATTATTTATTTTATACTTAAAAATCACATGTGATTAGTAAATAATGTTCATGAAAAGAACCGAAACATTAGGTTTTATTTATTTTTCTGGATAATTTATCACAAGTTAAACATTTTCTTTTAACAGAATATAAAGCAAGTAAGTAATATGAAATTCAAAAAGTAAGAATGCATTTCATTAAAATCAAATCTAATTTGCTTCGAAAATCACTCTCAATTCAAAATTGTCATTAGAAAGGCGATTGGTTTTTGTTCTGTTTGTCATGAAAACGGAAGACAACAGTTTCTGAACCGGCACAGATGCTGGTAATGTTGTGTTGGTCTTGAAAAAACTCTGCTGATTGCAGAATAAAAATTGAAAATATTGTAGCTACATGATGTGCTTTAAAAATAGTATGAAATTTGCATTTCCGCCCTAGCTTCCTCTTGGTATCCTGTCTGCCACGAGACAGTCCGAAATCAGGAAAAAATCAGTATATTTATTGTATTCATTCCCCGCGCCTCCCGTGGTAATAATGGTCGAATTGGAGTAACTCTTAACTTCGTTTGGCATTTTCAGTACCGAGTTTTTAAATAAATGCGCCAAACAAAGCCTTTTCTACGTTATGTGTTATTTTCATATCGACGCTTGAAAGCTAAAGGGGTGCTAGCGAAGTTGGATTCGGTTTTTTTTTACTACGCCGACTGAAGGGATTTTATCGCGTGATGGCCATTTTCAAAATTTCCATGACTGCGGGATAATTGCTGAATTTGTTTTTGTTCACGATTTAACATCAACAAGACTAATAATTATTTCTTATTTTGCAGTTGGTCTTGAAAAACATAGGATATGCAGTCAATAATTGGTTTAATTGCATGTAAAAATAAATAAAACATATTACAAATGCTAAGGGAGGAAGTAATCGGAATCCTACGAACACTTAAGAACAAAACTATTAAAACTACAACTTTTTATTTGATGAAAGCCTTTTAAAGCATATGATCTTGCAAGGTATTGACTACGGAACATTTTACTATTTAAGGCGTTGATTACCACAAATACAAATTTGATGGAAGAAAAATTTGAAGTTTTTTGCTTCAAAATTTAGGTAGTTTTCTCAATAAAATAAAAAAAACGATTCTGTGTAAAGTATTGAAAATCTTTAGAATAGAGAGATATCATTAGTATGAACACTTTCTAACTTGTGACTTTTAATGACTTTTTATTTTTATTCATTCATTTTATTATTTGTAACCATGAAACAAGTTTTGCTATGTGTTTACAAAAACTGATTAGAGTTTATAAATTTGATAAGCATTCATTACTGTTTAGTTTGTCATGGGTTAGAACCTCCTAGTCTAGTCAACGACATTGTTTTCTAGTTTGTGCTTTTTGGTTAGAAACTTACTAACACTATTGTTGCACATTAATCGTTAAATTTTTAACCTGATTTTCACAATACAGTAATTATTGTTCATAAAGTTTATAATAACTATCTTTGTAGAAAAGCCAAACATTTTCCATGAACACAAAAAAATTAAATTCAAAATATATCATAAAAATATATCATTAAAAATCACGAAGATCTTCAAGGTCAATCCTGTGAGGCTCTATATTTCGCGAACTAAATATATAATTATATCATCAGGGTCTCAATTGATGCGTATTAGCATTTGTGTGATTTTTTAAAAAATTTAAAAAAATGTTGGAAATGCTTTTTAATTTAATAAAAAGAAACTCAAAAAATTAGGATTTTTTCATAAAAAAAAACCTTTTTTACTTTATTTAAATAACACAGTAATGAATTTAATGGAAAGTGTGGTTTCGGCTTGACGGATGACATCCTCTTCAGGTGCTGTCATTTGCCATCCGCCAACGAGACAGCACGACCAGGGTTAGGCTTGTTGATGGATTAACCAGCATAACCTGGAAGCTAAGAACCCCCATTGATGTGCAACAATAGTGTTAGTAAGTTGCTAACCAAAAAGCACAAACTAGAAAACAATGTCGTTGACTAGACTAGGAGGTTCTAACCCATGACAAACTAAACTTAGCAACGTAGCAGTATACGAACCAGTTTGACGGTCGTTATAACTCGCAGATACAAATATTAAAATAGTTGAATTATAACGAGCTTAACCCATCAAGAAGCCTAACCGTGGTCGTGCTGCCTCGTTGGCGGATGGCAAATGACAGCACATGAAGAGGATGCCATCCGTCACGCCGAAACCACACTTTCCATTAAATTCATTACTGTGTTATTTAAATAAAGTAAAAAAGGTTTTTTTTTATGAAAAAATCCTAATTTTTTGAGTTTCTTTTTATTAAATTAAAAAGCATTTCCAACATTTTTTTAAATTTTTTAAAAAATCACACAAATGCTAATACGCATCAATTGAGACCCTGATGATATAATTATATATTTAGTTCGCAAAATATAGAGCCTCACAGGATTGACCTTGAAGATCTTCGTGATTTTTAATGATATATTTTTATGATATATTTTGAATTTAATTTTTTTGTGTTCATGGAAAATGTTTGGCTTTTCTACAAAGATAGTTATTATAAACTTTATGAACAATAATTACTGTATTGTGAAAATCAGGTTAAAAATTTATTGTTTATGAAAAAACCCGATTTTACTCTTTATCAAATTAAAAAACGGTTCCAACGATTTTTCCTAAATTTGGCAGAATCACACAAACTTCAATATGCGTCGATTGACACCTCAAGCAAGCAAATCCTATGTCTGGTTCACGAGATATAAGGCATGACAGAAATGATCTTGTAGGGGTCAAAACAATTCATCCCTTCGACCGACGTTTCCCAAAAACTAATCAGCTATTAAAATTTCAAAAACGCTTCGATAGACACTTCAGCGAAGTCGATACGACTTTGTTTACGTGAATTATGCTTGTAGAAAAAACTGTCCGCGAACGTACGTACCTACGTTCATACACACACACATACTTCTTTCTAAGAACGCTTAAGGGGGGAAATACAAGTAACTGCCCCAAAAAATCGATTTTTCTCTCTCTTACATTCCAAATACTCTAAGAATACGCCAAAAGCGATATTCGTATTAGTTTTCGAGTTGTATATATATCTATATATATCTACATGTTTTTGTAATTTCAGAGAAATAATTTGTTTATTAATATTTAAATTGCGACTTTTTTTGAAAAATAATCGATATATTTGCTTAATCTAAAAGTAATGTAAAAATTACACTTTTTATAAATTTTATTAGTCAACCTTTGAACTATACACCTCATTTACATATATTACTTCTTCTGAATGTTGCAGGATCTCCGGAAATGGCGTTAAGTTGTACGAGGCATTTTTTGAGGTGTTTTTTTCATTCGTTCGCATCGCCACCATTTTGTGTTGAAAAATTACAAAAAAAATATTTTCAAATACTTTGAGCCATGTACTTTAGGGATTTAATGATTAGATTCTTCTGAGTAAACAACATATATTTTTTAAACAACATATATTTTTTAAATTGGAAATTAGCATTTTTTTAAAGTTTCACAAGTATTTCTCCCCGTAAAATATACTCTAAGTACCGCAAAACGTAGATAGAAGATATTTGGAGAATTTTAATTTAGATTTTCGAGGCAATTACAAGAACTTCCCATATACTGGGAAGTTAACAAACTTAAATGTATCCTAGTCCAGAATTTACATACGCTGCACTCTTCTTTCACTGCTCGTTGACTCTTTGCACATATTTCCTACAAAATAAGGGAGTTGTGCCAGCAATCCGAAATCACTTCGATATTCTCTATTTTCACACCTTTTGCAATTTCCCACATGGTTTAACAAAAGAATCGTATCCTGCGCCAAGCCTAACGTTCCGCAGCTTGATTTTACGGCGGCTATGAACCAACGTCAGATCTCGTAACCGGAGTCACGTTCTAAAACAAAAACCACTTATTTGAAGTTTTGTGCAATTTGTTTGGTATTATTTTATTAGATGCCGCAAAACAAGTTATCAAAAGTTCAATCACTACTAGAATGCAATTGTCCCACCCAAAATTTTAATTTTTTGAAAAATAGGTTCAATAAGTTGCAGCTTCGGTTCCAGCTAATTTATGGTTCGAAACTACAGTATTACCTTGATTGTAAATGACACACATAAGTTGCCTACGCTATTAAGAATATGAAAATTGAAGTTTTGTGTTCGGATTTTGTTTATGAAGTTTACTTTTCTTAGCTGTTAATATTAAATATAGTGTTACCACAGATGAAGACGTTACGTTGCAGACTTTTGATCTCGCATCGGTGGTTCAAATCTCAATTACAGCAAACACAATTAACATAGTAAAAATAAGATCAAGCTGAAATGTAACGAGAAAAATCTTTCGGCAACACCAAAAAAGTGAAATGTGTGTGAAATGAATGAAATGTTGTTTTACGTGATGCTTTTGGTATGATCTTTACCAGAAGTGGTTACAATATTTCGACGATAATTTACGAAGCTTTAGTTTTTTCAAAACAATTCTTGATTAATCTCAAAATTTCAACTGTTTATCGGAGACTACAAAACCATTGTGTGATTTGTCACAAAATAAAAAGACGAGGATTTTCCCATGTTTAGCAATGAATAAAAGTTATTCTTTGATATTTGCAAAGGATGTGATTATGTTGGCTTAAGACAGGAAGCTACTCTTGTCATTTAAAATGCTTGCATGCTCAATAAAATAAGTTAATAATTTTTTTTTCTCGAGGATTTAATAATATCATATACAAAGTTTTTTTATTGTTTGATGCTAATCAATATAAATTTTTATTAAATTATATTAAGTCTATTTTAGTTATCATTTGCATGCGAAATATCTGCTTTACAATTGAACACACCACTTCAAAATGGGGAAGATATATTCAATCCAATTTAATTTCCTTCGGCCGAAAAAAACTATAATTCATTTCTTTTAGACCGTTAAGTATAAAATGAAAATATCATTGCCAATTGTATTAGCTAGTTTTTGCATTGAAAAAGTTAAAGCTGCTAAAAGTGGCTTACTTTTCGGAAAAGCATTCAGGAACCAAGTAATCAACTACCTCGTGAGGTCAAAAATAATGAAATGAATAAAATTAGTCAGTAACGCAAGCGTTACTGACTTATTTAATATATGGAGGCGTACGGTTCGTCAGTTAGTTGTAAAGACAGCCTTTTCATACAAAGATGGCCTCAATAGGCTACCACAATAAGAAACGATGACACTAAAAACCTAGAAGTTCGATTCTGAGGACTAGTTTGAATCTCTTATGTAGCTGGATATGTTTTCACCTCTTAAGCTTGATCCGTCCAAAAATGGGGAGCGTAGGATACGCATCCATCATCTCAGGAGTAATGAGAAATGGTGGGTTCTTTCCTTCTTTTATTCCGATCTGCAAATGCAGTCAATGTTGTTGTCACCCCCAAATATTCTGCGTGCTTGTATATTAGACAATATTCTATGAATATTGAGATTTTGAGCCTTAAAATTTCAAACTCATATTGAGAGGCAGCTTGGTACATATTGAGCACAATGTGGGCTAAGTCTGCCAGGTTGTTCTGCAAGTATCTTTCAGAAGCCAGGTTCTGTTCACAGCTTTTGATTAGTGCCGTTTAATGCTTCGCTTAATGTAAGCTAGTTTGTGAACAATAGTAGGCAGCTCGAGCGTAGATATAGAATGCTTAGGCTCAGCAGTTCAACGTTCCGTAGTTGTGTTAGAAGTGCTACCCACATTTGATAATGATTGAATAGTCATCTGCCTATCAATATTGATGCTCAGCGGACCAGTGGCGAGGCGTTCATACAAGCCGATTCACATCGGCTTCCCTTTCCAAATATGTTCCAAAAATGTCTAAAACTTCAGTTTTATAAGAGAATGAAGTGTTTATTTACTTGCATGCATCACTGTAAACATGCACAATCGTTCCACTTGATCTCAGTGTTTATTCCATCATACTCCATTCTCTTCATTCTACACATCCTCATAGTTCCATAATAGCCAGCAAAGCGATCAACATCTTTAAGAGTTGCAGCAATGCTTTCCGAGTCTTGAATTCATCAATAATTTAAGGTGCTGTGGGCATTCAACTCCCGTTTGTTGGAATGGCAGCTCGACTTTCTTCAATAGGATATGGAAACAAATCAAAAAGCCGGTAGCGCTCCCGGCTTGCGAATCAGCTGTGAAAATTGATGCTAGAAAATCATCGAAAACTCGCAATTAGAAATACATACATACTGTTGCAATATTTTCATAATTGTTGAAAGCATTTTGGTTAATGTAGTGTATTATGTAGTTTTGTAATTATTTTCTCCCTTCCTTCTTACATTCACCAAGTCAATTAATGCATGATTGTCCCACATATTTATTTTGTATATTGGTTTTCAAAAACTCTTAGCAGAAGAAGTAAAACATATATTTCATTTATATTGGGTCAATATTTCCCACACCATTGTTTAAACTGTTGAGATCACTTGAAAAGCAACTCGCTACCTTTTCTATTCCTGGCAAGAAAGCTCTAGACCTCCTCGTGGTTCTTGCTGGACAACTTTTTAACTTCCCAGTATATGGGAAGTTCTTGTAATCGCCTCGAAAATCGAAATTGAAATTTTCAACTTTTCTTTACGTTTTGAGGTCTATAGAGTATATATAAAGTGTTTTTAGAAAGGGAGATGTATGTGTGTGTGTGTGTACGTACGTACGTACGTACGTACGTTCGTGGACACTTTTTTCTACGAGCATAACTCACGTAAACAAAGTCCGATTGACTTTGTTAAGGTGTCAATCGAAGCGTCTTTGCAATTTCAAGAGCTGATTAGTTTTTGGGATACTTCGGTCAGGGGGGTTCGCTGTTTTGCCCGTTTGAAGGTCATTTCTTTCAGGGGCTATATCTCGCGAACCAAACATACGATTTGCATGATAGAGGTGTCAATCGACGCGTATCAACATTTGTGTGAATCTAGCCGTTTTTAATTTAAGAAAAAAAAGTGCAAAAAAACAAGGTGTCAATCGACGCGTATTACCGTTTGTGTTATTCTGTCAAATTTTTAAAAAAAGCCTTCGAGCGGTTTTCAAAAATTTTAGAAAAAAGTGCAAAAAATTAGGTTTTTTTTCAAAAACAATAAATTTTTAACCTTATTGTCAAGTCTTAGTAACCAATGTTTATAAAATTTATCTACTCCAAACAATGCTCGCAAAAAAATCATTAAAACTTTTTGTCATGATTACGTAAAAAAATAAATTAAAAATAAAAAATCAATAAAAGTCATCATGATTTTCAAGGTCATTTTTATCATTCACTATATCTCACGAACAAGATATAATATTTGCATCATTATAGTGCCAGTTGACGTGTATTAACCTCTTTGTGAAGTTTTCAACATTATAAAAATTCGGTTTAGCCGTTTTTTTAATTTAATAAAAGAAAATGCGAAAAATTATGGTTTTTTTCATAGAAAATATTTTTTAACCTGATTTGCACAGCACAGTGATCCAGTTTATAAAATTTATACATTCTCATTAGTTTTTGATGAGACATCGGCAAAATGTTCTTCCATAATTATGAAAAAGCTAAATTAAAAATGAAAAATCATTCAAAGTTACCATGTAAAGAGGGTTCATACGAGTGCTATTACTTTATATCTTTTATTCTAAAAAAATTGTTGTAAATTCAATCAAAGTTTTAAGATATTTGCATAATTTAAGCAGATTTTTAATAGTTTTTATAGTCTTTTAATTAAAAAAAATTGCTTAAATTTTGAAAACCAACAAAAATTTTCAACACCAAAAAGGCCCCCCCGATTGATCCGCGTGAATATTCAATCTGTCCTCATCGACCAAAAACCTTACATAATAAATGGACCCTCCCGTAGACGATATGATTCATATTAACTCATTCCTGTTACTATTACCTCTCATTGTTGTAATGTTGTTGATGTTTATGAAGATATTACTGGGAAGTTGACCGTGTGGACCTCAAGGGTCGCACCTCGCGGCTTGTTTTTTTTTGGTAGTAGAAGTTGTTTCAAACCAAATTCCAGTAAAACCAAGAAATTTAGTTGACAAACTAAAGCCTCTTTTTAGATCGACCCAATTTTATGATACGAGCCATTACTGAAATCCATATCTTTAAACGAAATCAAATTCCTTAATTTCGTATTTGCTTAATATATACATTCCTTGCCAATAAGGTCAAAAACGATACACATAACATAAAAATATAAATATTTCATAACTGATCGTAATTTAAAATTTATGCAATAGAAAGAATGATTACGGTAGTATTTCTCTATATGCTCATAATATACTGCTTTGCCTGTTAAGGGTCCTTGACCCTCAAATAGTAAGCGGCTAACCCACATTAATTTTTCACCCCTCGCCACTGCAGCGGACCCAGAAAATGTTCTGGTCTTGCAACAAGTTTATCACTTGTTATATTACCATGCACCTTGCTGGGCCTGGTTACTGGTAGAAACCTGCAGGACAACCAGGCAAACCAGGCAGATCGGAAGAAAAGGAAGAGATCATCCAACATTTTCTGTGCGAATATCCAGCACTGTCCAGCTGTCTAACGCTAATTAAACTCCAAATGGTTCTTGACACCCAGCAGCTAGGTTCTAGTGCCGTCTCAATCTTCTGTGGTATGTCAAAGGGCCAATTGTGGCCTACGTGAGCCATCTTTTGATAAAAAGGGCTGCCACTACAACCAACCAACCATGCACCTTGCTTAAAATACGACAAAGTGGTCAGGGAGTTGAATAATCTTAGACCTGGCTGTTCAAATTCAGCCTTAAAGTTTAATTATCACCAATAAATATTTTACTGAAATTTAATAACGTTTTGATCACAATAAAGAATCTGTTTCTTCGTCTAGAACGAGCAATTCTTCATTAAGATGTTTAGTATGGAAAAAAATGTTCTCCAGCCAGCATAAACTCTGAAAATTGATCTCATTCTTATTGCGATCCGAGAGCTTGGTCGGGGCTCTGCAAATCAAGTCTTGGTTTTTTGGTCGGTTTTGCCAATCGAATCTTTGTCTTAGTCTTGTTTTAAGCTTTGGTTTTTAGTTTTTACGCAGCATCAAGACTAGAATTGCAATACCAAGACCATTTCTGCTCATCAATAGTTCCAACTGCAAAAAGTCATAACAGTCTACGAAATGATGATCCCCACGCAATCTATATAGTTTTAAGACCATTAGTCTGAATGGCATTTCACTGGAAAGAACGTTTTGGTATTTCTTAAAAATGTTTATTTTATTAACTTCCCAGTATATGGGAAGTTCTTGTAATCGCCTCGAAAATCGAAATTGAAATTTTCATATTTTCTTTACGAATACCTCTCATTGTTATTACTTAAAGTAGTATCATTTTCAAAATTATTATTGTGTTTAATGTTTTTGATGTTTATGTAGACATTACTGGGAAGTTGACCGTGTGGACCTCAAGGGTTGCACCTCGCCGCTTGTTTTTTTTACATTGCAGCATTGGCATTTATTATTTAATCCATAAAATTTCCATTGAACAAGTATACAAATCAATCCAGTGAATATTGTTATTTTGTACAATTTAATACGAAGATCCATTTCAGACGTTTCTTTGACGCAACTATCAAAATTACGTTCGAAAATAAATTTATGTAGTGACGAATTCTACGTACAGTTGTTAATGCCTTAAAGCAGTAGGGTCTTGATTTTATTAAATACTCAGAGCAAAAAATACATCGATAAACGATTTGTTGTTCGTATTCGAAGGTTTCGCTTCAAATCAAGGAACATTAAAACAATTAATATGGAATCTTCATTTAACTTCAACCCCAATATTTGTTAGTATTATTGCAGGTATGTATACATTTAAACATGGAAAATAATAACCAATCAATTAGGCATGTTTCTATTAATTTGCCACAGAAACTTTCTGTTAGCTTGGAGCTCTTTAAAAAAATATTTGATAGAATAATTGGGCAGTAACGAATATAAAATAAACGTCACCATAAGCTTGTTGCCTTTGTCGGTACTGAAAGCGGATGACAAATACATGGGAAGCAGGTTTCCTTTCTGGGCCAGATTTCTCGATGACAAATTCAAAGCCAATTACGTTGCCACTAGCCAACCCTTATAGATTAAATTGTTTTTTCTCTTTCCACCACATTCCTACTATGTTTTCCATTGAGCATTGCTCCGCTGAACATGAATAAACGTTTTTCGATTTGCCAGGACGATTTTTTCAATGTTACAGCTAGAAAATTCCTTCAGAAGTTTAATTTAGTATTTGTCTCACAGACAATCAATAATTTTGAAAGTTAAGGTGAAGTGTAATGGTTGCAAGTTTTTCGAAAAATATATTCTTTGTCAAATACTAATGGCTTGTAATGTTATACTTCATCCAAAAATACATCTTTCTTGAACGCAAAACTCAAAGCTCTCGTGAGCAGCCACAGTCAATTATTTACTTGCATTGGGCTGTAAAAATTTAGACAATTTGAAAGGTTGCATATGCCATGGATGCAAGCGCTAATGCTTACATATGAAATAGCTTCATGAAAACAAAGACACTGTTGCTTTTAAATTTATACTCGAGTTTTCTCGATTATCAGTTCCAAAAATGTGTTATTCTAAGAAGACAGATATTTATAGAAAACAAAGTACAATAATTCGGAACGTTACTATTCGAATTTCGATTCGATTCACTCGGGACAATCATTTTTAATTGCAGCCAGATTCAATCTCGGTACTTTTTTTTGATAATTCTGAATGACAACAGATAGAACACCAAAATTAGCTTGGATTAAAAGTATAGTCAATCACTTCGTTTTCACTGATGCTCGTTACATCCACGGCTGGAAAAACTTGTGTATGCGACCACGTTTAAAAAGGAAACAAAATATTTTAATTAATAAAATTATAAACGTATTTCGTAACCTGATGTAGAATAACCTTAAAGTATTTCTATGTATGTACAAGTGATTATTTTGTGAAATCAAAAAGAAACATACGAAGCCAGGGATTTGAAACAAATGAGGAATAAAGAAAATTCAGTTGATCGTATTATAAAAAACAACCAACATTTAAAAAATCTCTGATTTTTCCTACTTTTGATTATAGATATCTAAGCTTACAGTTCAGCTACATTTTTAAAAATATTGTATGGTACCACACGGGACTGCAAAAGCTGACGGATTTCCCATAATTTATCGGAGTTTTTGGATTTTCTAGAGCTACATCTTCTTTCCCTGCGCTTTCGTAATCAGCATCGCCAATTATGGCAATAATGTTATCATCCTTCGTCGAAAATTCGGTAGTTATGAGGTTGTTATCTATACTTAAATACGTTATCATAAGGAATTGTATTTCTCTACTGCGACTTAATTGTTTTCAGTATATGGGAAGTTCTTGTAATCTCCTCGAAAATCGAAATTAAAATTTTCAACATTTCTTTTACCTTTTGGAGCCTCCGTTAATTACGTAAGCATCATTTGTCAAATCTTTGAGATCATCCATTATAAAGGATCATAAGATTTCAGTTAGGTCTTTCTCTTTCTAACGTTAGATTTTACTTGTTTATAATCTGATTTCGGATTTTGCCTGCATATTACATGTTATCCAGATCAACTGCAAAATAAGAAATAACTATTAGTCTCACTATTGTCAAATAACGAAATGGCACAGATACACTGTCTATGCAGCATTTATATAAATTTTATACGCAATAACCACATATAGCCATCACTCCACAAAATCTAGTTCAGCCGTCGTAGAAACAAAAAATGCATTCAAGATCCCTTGAAACTCATTTTCGCCAAAATGTACGCTTCCGCCTATCAAACGTCGATATGAAAATAGTTGCTTACGTAAAAAAGCTTCGTAATGTGCCACTCTTCTGTTTGCTCCGCGTAAAGATTCAATTCGATTACCAAAATCTTATTTGATAGTTGGAAGGATGCTCTCTTAGATGATGCGTTTAATATTAACTCATTCCGTTATTGTTATTTTCAATATTTTCAACATCTCTGTAGATATTAGTGGGAAATAGTCCCAGTAACCTCAAGGGTCACACTTCGCGGCCTATTGAAGCCGTCGAGTTAGCAGTATCATTAACAGGCACGTTTTTCAAATGCTTGAAACAGCGAGGATTTTGAGGCATTCCAATTTCCAACATTTTTTTTCTCTGACTGCGACACAAATATTGGCAAAAGCTAATCCAGTCAGCCTTTTTTCTAAAATTTTATATTTATGCTTAATTGTGGACTTAACAATTAAAATTCAATCGTTGACAACTCAGCATCAATTTTCTCGCTGTAAATGTTGTTTGGTATTTTCCACCTTTCAACTCGCCCTTCTTCACTGCATACAACTTCATCTGTTTTCTACTTCTTGTGATAAACTCTCGTTCTTTTGTTCTTAAGATGGAGCCAATAACTGTAATAGTTTTCATTGTTGGGGAAACTATCTGAGCAATATGTTGTCCACATCACCGTGTCGAGATTATCGTGTTTTTCTTGTATTCGCATCACCTAGAATGCAGTAAGCATCTCGACTCTCTTCCCTCATATTAAACTAATTGTTGACTTAGTTATATGTCTTTCCCTACACATATTAGTTTGTGTTTGACAACGTTTTAGTTCTCCAATTTTCTTACACTTTTCCTGTAGTGAAAAAATAAATCGTACATTTTCGATTGCGTACCTTCATTCAAATGATGCGATTTCGTTCAGAATTGTTACGAAACCTCAATTTGTGTATGCACACGTATATTGGATGGCAAAAAAAAAATTTGCTCAAATTGGTTCGAATAAATTGGAGAGAAAATTCTGTTCGCTATATCCTAAGGTTTGCTATCTATCGAGTGTTTTTAAAGGCATAGAACTTTTTAGGAAAATACAACACAGACTAATTATTGATAATTTTGGCTTTGTTGTTGGTTTGCAAAATTTTATGGCATTTAATGTTCCAAAATAGTACCTGGCATATAATCACGGTGACTGCGTCTTAGGAAGCCCATCCGGTCGGTTCAATTTTGCACCACTTTTTCCAGCAAAGCCGGTCGAATGTTGACCTCCAAGTCATCAATAGCTGGTTTATAAGCATCGACAAGTAATCTGAGGTACTTACACAAAAAGTAGTCTAGTACAATCAAATCGTCATTGTTTGAGAAGATTTGTTAGACTAAGGTTTATCCCAGTAAAGAAGTGGTTTCACGCACTGTATGGCGTTTTGCGGCATTTATGTTGGACTTATTTGTTCTTCTGATGATTGGAAATGATGCCTGGATCCAAAAATTACGAATCATTCATCGGTAACGATCGTCATGAACGGTGACGTTGGTTCTGTCTTCAGATTTGAAAAAGAAAGGACTAATTATGCAGCCGGCATGCAAACCGCACTACATAGTGACTTTTGCGGCAAGTAATGCGGCTTTCAAAGTGTCTCGAGAATTATCTACATATCCAAATCACAAATTTTGCTGCCCATTAAGCTAAAAATCGGCCTTCTCGTTGAAAATGATTTGACAGTAAAAATCCGGTTCAACTTTCAATTCATTCTCAGCCCTTTCAACGAGCTTACGATGCAAATGAAGGTCCTATGGCTTCAATTGCTGCACTTATTGGATTTCATGGACTCCAAGATCATTCCCCAAAATTTCCCTTGTATTGGACGAACAGATAATTAGCTGAGAATGGCGACGAAACGATAAATTTGGATTCTCAGTCACATTTCCCGCTATAGCATGTGTTGAATGACCATTGTCCAATAGAGTGGGAATAAATCTTTCCATCG
The DNA here is from genome assembly GCA_963942545.1 of Oxycera nigricornis. Taxonomy (NCBI): domain Eukaryota; kingdom Metazoa; phylum Arthropoda; class Insecta; order Diptera; family Stratiomyidae; genus Oxycera; species Oxycera nigricornis. The sequence continues at coordinate 80,813,322 of OZ012659.1, forward strand.
CATTGCGAATGAGCTGATCATAAAACGATCAGAAGAACCATAAACTGGACGAAGTGCTGTTGGGGTGTTAGTCCTTGCATGGTAATTTTTAAAAGTAAAATAAGCATAATGTCAAAATGGCAGGAAAAATTTCAAAGAAACATTGACAATACCTTTATCTAAAGCTCTGTACCTTTAGATAAGCTACAAGTTTGCATTATAGTATAACTTTTCATATAATTTTAAAAAAAATATGGTGGGACTTTTGTTTGGGTCGCTACAGCCAATGATGATTCACTACTGATTGCGATATATCCAGAGTTGACTGTATATTATCACGTGGTAGCGTAGCGTATGGGAGCAAAAGGCACCCGCCCGGGCGGCAAATTTAAAAAAAATAATTAAATAAAAATTTCGCTTCCCGACTTATACGTAAGGCGGGAAGCCGACCGATATAAATTTTGTAATTACGTCAATCTATTGATAGGAGAACTAATATTCGTTGCAGTACAATTAATAATTTTCAACGGTGTTGTGAACGTCGGCAAATTTTCATGCAGTAGTATACATTTGTATACATTTCCAAAATTGTTGCATATTTGCCACTATGAATCTAGTAGAACGTTTGCGTTTAACCTCAGTGATCTTTTTTTCGCTAGTAGTTGCAAGTACATTGGTTAAACATGCCTTAATGGAAGGACACATTTAAATCACTTTCTCTCCATGTTTGAATATTGCACAGAGCAAGGGGCTTAATGTTTGTAAAGATTTATAAAAACAGAATAACGGCATCAACCATTAACGGTTTGATCGACCCAGAGAAGAAATGTGCATCCTAATATCCTTTGACGATAGGAGCAACAAATGCGGAACTAAGTGCCTCAAATAAATTTACAGTAACGTTAAAAAAACTGTGATGAAACGTAGTAATTACTTGTTAGAGCAACTTTGTAACATTGAGAAAATCGTGCTTTTTGGGAAAATAGCTTGACAGGAGCTACACACTCCAAACTACAGAATCAACGCAATACTTTAAAGTCGCAAATGATAAGTTTATGTTAGTTTAATTCATTTCAGTTACGTAAACTGAATTGGAATTAGCTCCTCATGTAAGTCAGCAAACGACTGTATCCTACAGTTTTGGATAAATTTCTGTTCCATGAAGGAATTATTATTGTAGAAGAACATAAAATTTGCAGCTTCATATTTCCCCAGAGAAAAGGTGACAAAGTCTGCATCTGTCAGGGGTGTCAAAAACTGATGCTACGTTACTGTCTTAAGTGCACTCAGCATACCAACAAGTAATTCGAATTCATCCTACCAAATTTACATCATAGTAGCCCATATAATGCTTAAAATCTCCCTTTATAGCACAAATTTCTCTAGCAGACCAACACAATATCATCTCATGCTTAGACTCATACCACTCGATGCCAATCGCAAATCTTCTCTACAAACATCCTAGTTTCGGATTGGAAACATTTATTCTGCATCGGAGTGATTTGAAATTTTGGGATTGTCAGCCAGGGATGTACTCTAGGGTTTTTGGCGAATAAATTTGCTTTGCTTACGCCAGCAAAACTATTGCGCGCTTGTGATTCCGAATGAAATTTAGAACACACAAGTAGTATCATTAACAGAAGGGTTGAAGCTCGAAAGAATACGCCTAAGAACTTTCAAATCTGCTGTAGGCAATAAAAAAGTAAGCATTCATTCAAGCCTACTTGAATTATAAACGTTTATAATGCAATTTAAAAATGCCTAGCATTATGATCATGCTCCGAATATTCCACACAATTGCTGTAAGAAAAGCATTTCTCAATTGAGCAAGAAATGTCTGATATTGATAGTGTTATCACAGGCTTTACGATGAGGAAAATAAAAAGACACAAGCAAACTATAAATTTTCCAATAAAGTAATGATATTGTTTCTAGATAAAAAATGAATAATACTAGAATTGAAAACATACTTTTACAATTTAGTTTAGCAATCTAGGGAGGAATAATAATTCAAAAAAAATTTCAAATATGTCTTCTGCGGCGGTAGACTCCTCCATCATGCCATTGTTGTTACGTTTGACACGCAGTTTGGTCGACCAAGATTGAAAAAAGGAAGCACTGAATAATTGGACTTGACGTGAAAATTACTCAAAATTCAGTCAAACTACCCCAAGTAACAATAGCCACCCAGCAGTCGTGCCTACCTTTGAAAACATGAAACCACTACACTGTCGCACGTATAGTAAAGTTTGAAATCAAAGTTTTGGAATTATAAATGAGTTTTGCATGTAAGAAAGAATTGTAAGACAAAAAACTTGAAGCAAATTACATACGATGTTAAGGTGGTAAAATTTTCTAGATTTAAGGATAGGTTAGCACCATGCCAACATTGAAAGCAGCAGCGGCTTCAAAATCAACAAGCCGTGAGGTGCGACCCATGAGGTTCACACGGTCAACTTCCCAGTAATATCTAAAAAGATATTGAAAATATTAAACACAATAATAATTATGGAAATAATACTACTTCAAATAATAAAAATGTACTTCTCGTAAAAGTTATTGGAATGACTTAATATTAATCGTTTCATCTACAGGAGCGTCCATTAATTGAGTATTCATCGGAGTGGGGACAGGTTACAAAGCAGTTTTTTCATTAAAGTTAAAACATGGTGATGTGAAGACTATTGAAAATCTGCTTAAATTTTGCAAATATTAATAAACTTTGATTGACTTTACAACAATGTCTTTAGAATAAGAGATTTAAGGTATTATAATTCGAATGAACCCTTTTTACATGGTGACTTTGAATGATTTTTTATGTTTAATTTAATTTTTTTTGTAATCATGAGAAAAGTAATTGCTGGTTTCTCTACAAAAATTGATAAAATTTTATAAATTCTACAAACATTTATTATTACGATGTGCAAATCAGGTGAAAAATGAATTTTTCTATGAAAAAAACACTACTTTTCCAATTTTTTTCAATAAATTTAAAAAACCACTTTAAAGATTTTTTTAACATATAAAAACATCATTAAAATGATAATACGCGTCGATTGACACCTTAATGATGGAAATATTATATTTAGTTCTCGAGATATAATGAATGACGTAAATGACCTTGAACGTTTAATGATTTTTTATTTTTTATTTAATTTTTTTCATAATCATGAAAAAAACTTTTGCTGGTTTTTTCACAAAAACTATTTGGAGTATATAAATTATATAAACATTGATTACTTAGGTTTGAAAATTTGGTTAAAAATTTGATGTTTTTGAAAAAAACCTAATTTTTTGCCGTTTTTTTAAAAAAATTAAAAAACGGCTCGAAGAATTTTTTTAAAAATTTTAAAGAATCATATCAATGTTAAAACGCGTCGATTGACACCCTAATCATGAAAATCGCATCTTTGGTTCGTGAGATATAGCGCATAACATGGTTGACCTTCAAGGGGCGAAAACAGCAAACCCCCCCGACTAAAGTATCCCAAAAACTAATCAGCTCTTAAGATTGCAAAGACGCTTCGGTTGACACCTCAACAAACTCGATATGACTTTTTTTACGTGAGTTATGCTCGTAGAAAAAAGTGTCCCGAACGTACATACGTACGTACATACACACACACATACATCTCCCTTTCTAAAAACACTTTATATATACTCTATAGACCTCAAAACGTAAAGAAATGTTGAAAATTTCAATTTCGATTTTCGAGGCGATTACAAGAACTTCCCATATACTGGGAAGTGAAAAAGAACAGAAAATCGCGTCGATTGACACCCTAATCATGAAAATCACATGTTTGGTTCGTGAGATATAGCGCATAACATGGTTGACCTTCAAGGGGCGAAAACAGCAAACCCCCCCGAACGAAGTATCCCAAAAACTAATCAGCTCTTAAGATTGCAAAGACGCTTCGATTGACACCTCAACAAACTCGATATGACTTTGTTTACGTGAGTTATGCTCGTAGAAAAAAGTGTCCCGAACGTACATACGTACGTACGTACATACACACACACACACACAACTATAATAACTAAACTATAAATTAATACCACAAAGGAGATGTCCTTGTGTGTTAGATATAAAGTGCATTGTTATCGGTGACGACAGCCGTTCAGGAATTTTCATTTAAAAATAAAAATTTAGCTGATCGCGGCCCGATATTTCCTGAACATACTCGTATATAATAAATACAATGCATGCATTAATGGAAGATTTTCTGAATGCAACAATCAAACAGCTAAGTACTGGCAGTTTGTTTGAACACACAACCACACTTTCAGCACGTCAGCTAAAGTTTCTCGATTGGGATCTAAGATACTCATAAAGATAATATAGCATAAAGAATATATAAGCATAAAGAATATATAGCACGGTCACTCTGAGCTGTCAAAGTCGACTTGAGACAAAACATACCTAAATTACCTCTCCTATCAGAGAGAGCGCTCTGGCTTTCGTTTCCAAGCTCGCGCGCGAAAGAGTATGTTCAAATTCGTATTCAAATTCCCCCAGGCTCTGTTGTGCATTGGCCATTGGCCATTTTATATCAGTTAACCGTGTACATGCCAAAATCAGCTGACTTAACGCAAGTGTGCGTAAAAGCAACGAATGCGGCGAGTACTAGATGCAAATACGCGATCGATCGAAGTATTTAGGGCTGCCCGATAATTAGGAACAACGATTTTAATAATGATGATGATTTTAACTAGCAATAAATTTTGTTGAAAATTGTAATATATAAATATTGGAAAACATAATGATGGTGTTCTAGCAGAACAACTAAATTGAGAATTTGTTAATTTTGCTCTTTATTGAGTTTTTAAAGTTCTTTGTAATCTCTCTCACTCACTGAATTGCAAATTTTCGGTTTCTGTCGCGCTTTACCCATCACTCAGAGATGATAATCAGAAACGAACGCAAAACCATACAAACATAACGTTATCGCGGAGTCTTTTGCTATATTTTCACCCAACTATTGATACCCGCACACGTTCACTAGCGAAGAGTTTTCATTGATTGTGTGTTGCAGATCCAAGGAAATTCAATCCCTTCTTCGTCGCTTTATATTCCTAATAAATAGTACACCAAAGAAGGAACTTTATTTCCTTTTCGTATAGGATCAGACATTTTTTCGCACTGTTACGGCTATAAAACATTTTTCCGATGATTACACGTTGCTTAATGGAGCACTAATGATCATATATTTTGAATGCGTGATTCTCCAGAGTTTTTCACTATAATATGTTTCAATTTTCACGTTAAAAAAATCTAAAATCTAATTACACGTGATATTCCGCTCGCGAGGTGTCAAATACACAATGATATTTCTCGATGACAGTCGCGATTCAACGAATTATCGAAACTAGCTTCTATGTGCATCTCTGTCATTCGTGCACGAACCATTCACATGCGATTTGCTTACACTGCCTATATTTAGGCACAACCTGGCCAGGTTGTATAACAGACATGTGGCAAATTGGCTGAAGTGTCAGTGCTATATATTCTTCGTGCTATGCCCGAGAAACTCAAGCTTAACGAAGATATAAACTTCGACGTAAGCTCGAACGAAACGTTTCACACTTTGACGGAACGTATGTCGAATTTAGCATAGCTGTTAGAGAGAGGATGCGTACCACAGTATAGGTAGACCCAGTATGTAATGTTTCATATAAAGGCGCACTATCAAGTACGGCCCGTGGTTCTACGGGACAAAGTCATATGTTTGTTTACATTTATCGTGTGTTTGCTGCCATTTATGACAAAATGCACAGCACAGCACGGTCGGGGCACTGCCAGAACTCGTATATGCACGTTTCATGCTAGGCGTGAAAAACGTCGTTAGAAACTTCGGTTCATTGAATTACAATGGTGAAACGTCTTCGCTGACACTAATTTCATTTGCTTTTGACAAATTGATTCAGAGAAAAAGCCAAAATGACTGAAAAAATGTCTCATGTGTTGAAGTGAAAGATGAAGTCCGCGAAAGTGCTTTATTCTCTGCAAATCTGGCAGTGCTTGGCATTCGTCAATTTTTGCAAGCACATGGCGCCATTTCTCGGAAGGAAGTTTCGTGTTTGAAGGCTTCGATTGCATACTCGGTCTTACCTATACTGTGGTGCGTACCATCCCAGGCCGACTTGCGGACTCGAACGTCAATTGTGGTTAGACCTAGGGACAGAGTCGGTATCCCTTTTTTGAACGGTGAGAACCAAGTGAATGTTGACCAACAAAAAGGAAAAATTTTGCAACAACTATTTCTGGACTTTCATTTTCTTGGCTTTTTGGAACGACGTAATCGACAACCAGGTCACTAGGAACGACAACTCGAGATCGTTTGGTGCATCGGAGGATCGCCGACAACCTTCTTTATGGTGGTGAATACAGTATATATAAGCCAGACTAGCCAATCGGCCCGCCGTTTTGCGGGACAAAATCATATGTTTTCTTACATTTATCATATGTTTTCAGCCATTTATGATAACATGGCATTTTTGTGGTGTCAGAGCTCGTATATGTACTTTTTGCGTTACACGTAAAAAATCCTTAGAAACTTCGGTTCTTTGAATTGTATTGATAAAACATCTTTGTTGATACGAAGGTCATTCGGTTTTGACAAATCGATTTAGGAAAAAAATTCAAAATTACTGAAAAAATGTTTCGTGTGTTGAAGTGAAAGATAAAGTCCGCGAAAGTGCTTCATCCTCTACAAATCTGGCAGTGCTTGGAAGACGTCAATTTTTACAAGCATATGGCACCATTTCTTCGAGGAAATTTGATGTTTGGAGGCCTCGATTGCGCACTGTAACTTGTATATACTGTGGTGGTAGCGAAGAAAATGATCAAAGAAGATGGCACTGCTAGTTTGCTTAATCGCGGACAATTTTCTTGTGGCAAGGAAAACAAGAGGTGTGAAAGGTGCTCCGTAGGAAGTGTATAGTTTTCGCATGATTGCAAGAAAGGTTACAGTAAAAGCAACAAATATTTCAATGCTGGCCGGATCTACAGTGTAAGGATTAATGAGTTTTTAATTTAATGAAAAAGTGTACAAAATTATGTTTTTCAAATAAAAGTTTTCCTCCCGATTTGCACTTTGAGCAATCTCTGCTTATAAAAATTCGATACTCTAAACAGTTCTTTTTAATTTTTTTCATGATTACAATAACAATTACATAAAAACAATGAACACAGTCAAAATAAGTATGGAGTCAATTCGAATATTATCACTGAATTCCACTTATTCCAATTGCGTTGTTATGGTGCCAATCAAAAAGCTTTAATACATTTTTGAATGTATTTGTATGATTTGAGCTCATTTTCAATAATTTTGAAATTTCAGTTTAAAATACAATATAAGAGCATATGTTCATAAAAAATCAACGAATGAATTATTTAAGGACATTGGTTGTGTAGTGTTCGCATTCATAATGGAAAATGTGTACGAAAATTTACCAGATACTTTGAAGGGATGTAGATTAAGATATTAATCTTCTGTCTAAAATAACCCTGAGTATCACCTGGTCAACTTTTTGAAAAGTTCAGTCGCTATATATAATTGGAAACAGTATTTTTCCGTAAGAACCTTATCATACCACAGTTTTTAACATTGAAATGCAATTTATCTTATTTGTACTATTCCTCAAAAGTTTTAAGATTAAATTGTGGGAAAGATGCATTAGATTTTGATTTGATTGTGTGTTATTTTTTAAGATCGGTGGCTTAAAAAAGATGAAGTATTTATGCAAAACTTAAGATTGATCAGAAATGCAGATTCAAAGCAAAAGGACGTCGAGATGACTGCCTTGTAGTACACCAGGAGAAGTGGTAATTTCTTTTGAAAAAGTGCTTTAAATTTAACAATTTTGTTCGATTTCAAATGCAAGATTCAAATGATCTGAGCAATGATCTTGATGTGTCATAATTTCAACAGTTGAGGTTGAATTGCCGCCATAAAAATGATCAAAAGCGTTACTATAGTTCATATAGATTGTGTCGATTTGGTTCCATTTCTTTACAGGGAACAGTTGAGGGTAGAATCATGAGGCTAATGGTAGTTGATTGGCGGTTACATAATTCGTGCGATTTTTTGTAATGTGAAGTTCTTCTACAGTGGTTAGAATATCGTCGAATTTTTTCAAATAGCTTAAGAATGGCAGGCGTATTTGCAATACTTTTATAGTGGCAATCTCTTCCGTAGTCAAATTCAGCTGGGTCTGCCTGACGGGACTGTTGGATGGACGAATTTGTGGCAGAACTAAAAAGCTGCTGGGAATGTTAGTCAAAAACTCCATAAATATTTCAAGGGCGAGATGGAATGCTAGTATTTTTGAAAAGTTATGTTGGGTATACAGTTGCTTAGTGTTAACGAGATTAAATTATTGTTTAGAATCCGGATATATCACATCCTATCAAACTAGCGCAAAGCTCATAAAATTCGCGAAATGAAATTGAAAATTTCTTTCCCATTTCATCATATTTATTCCCAGTATGAGTGCACGTTAACTATTTTGATTAATTTGTAAAGCCTATTTCTCTAACTTTGAAGAAGACGAATTTTACTGCTCGGCCATGGTTATGAAAGTTCTCTAGTGTAAGGGAACCTTGGCCTCGGTGGTAAAACGTGTGGAAGAAAATCGTGAAAATACTAATGTGTTGTTTTGATTTCGGGACGAAAAAAAAGTTGTTTTAACTCTTACAAATTTTTCGCGCGTTCAAATTTAGGATAGAAATAAGTAATCGAAGAAGCCTTTAAGGTTTTTATTAACACCGAAGCTGAACTTATCTTTTTCCGTTTCTTCCTTTTTTGTATGCGGGACATATCTTTCAATGGTGACGAAGATTTTGATACAATACTGATACCACCTTGTCTAGATCTAACATTGAAAAATAATCGCAGTCAAAACGGCCAAGACGGTACTTAGTGCTGTTGTTATCAGCATCTGGGAAGTCTTATATAAACGAGTTTAGGAAGTCGTATATAAATGAGAGAAAACAAACGTTGGTGTTGAGAGGTTCAACACTAGAAGTGGAATTGTTGCGTTTTTTGGGAAATAAGTTCTTTATTACTCCAGATTTGAACCTCCGAGTCTAGTCGACAGCTTTTGCCTGCTAGTGTGCTTTTTGGTTAGCAACTTGATGGAGGTTCATTTATTTCCAGATTACAGGCTGGTTCCATAATTTAATGAAAACTTCATTGAGTGCTTTATGTTATTTGGAATAGGCACAAGATTAGTTCTAACCATTGTCCATTTTGGTTGGCAGTCCAGACTACTTGCTATCAAAAGTTGTTATAGAAGGAGCTCAGAAAAAAGGGCAATAGAATGTGAAAAGTTCACGGGGTGGATTTGGTTATGATTTTCAAAGCGAGTAAAATACAGATTTGAGTGGTTGAAATCTCGGTTAAAGTTGCAATAAGAGCGGATAATTTCCTCTCAAGCCAACTCGAACTTCTTTCAGTTCAAAAGTTTCAAAGAAGCTGATTTTGACTAGAGACAAATTTTTGATTGTGATCAACCTTCTCCGCTTTCCCGGGTGTTATATGTGAAATGATAATCACGTTTGCTTCTGTGAATCATTTATCTTCGAGGATTTTTCATTGTGGTGAGTTAAGCCAGGTTGCCATGAAGTCAGCACATTATCTTGCGTTTAGACAAAATTTGTTTAATTTTTCTATCAGTTACTGAGTTTGAGGGGCTTGAATTAAGAACGTTTGTGAAAAACGATACCTCATACATTCATCTCTTGCTCTTTCCAACGAAGAAATATGCCTAGACCTTATGTGAGAACCAAGCGTATGAGGATCTTTTTTAATGTTTTTGCAGACATTTCGACCTGTTCATGGCAACGAACGAAAACAAGGCCTTTATGGTCACAGTATGAACACGTATCATCAATTTGAAATTAATTTTCGTTTGCCACACACGTACCATCAATTTGAAATTAATTTTCGTTTGCCATCACTCAACAGTCCAAATGTTGTGCATACATATGTGCAAGGTAGAGTCAAACAATATTGAATAATTTGTGGTTCATGAGTTAAGAAAGTAAAATTCAGCTCAGACGAAGATGCCTGAGATCTGGATTGCCTCAACGACTCGAAAACTGACTCATCCACCAGGGTCACAATGGTGTTTGCAGGGTATAAAGCTTAGCCGTCACAACATGTCTCTAGCTCGCTGGGTTGCTATATAGCAGTCTGCTATCTGTACATCCCAATAACAGGTTTTTTCGTCTAGCCTAATGCTCTCTTCTGGCAACATGTGTGCAGATGCACTGAGCGATAACAGATAGCAGAAAGCACCCACGCAGAAGAAAAATAGCAAACATCATAAAGCAGATTATGAAATGAGCACGATAAATGCAAGCGTAGGGCGCTCCACATTCGTCTACCTAGAATTCTTTTGCTTCCTGTTAGCTGGTGTTGATGATATCTGCTAATTGAATTCAGTTTGTTGTTAATCGCAGTGACATTTCAATTCGTTATATTGTGAGGATTTGTAAAAGTGAACATCTGTTTTTATATAGGTACAGTGGAACCCCGCTATTCGTCCGCCTCTCTACTCGTACAACTCATTATTCGTACAACTTGTTCAAGTAAAATTTAAATCGCCATTCGTACGCTTTTTCGCGATTTGGACTGCGTGCACGCATGCTCCACTGGTGCGACTTTGCAGTGCATCGGCTACTCCCCGCTCCTCGCTGTTTCTGGCCGCTTCCTGTTCACTTCAACACGTGTTCAGTCTTGTACTCACTACCCTTTGTGCTGTTTTTTTAATAATAATAGTGTTGCTATGGGTCCAAAAATAAAGAGTGATTCTTCCAAACGGAAAGCAGTGAGAAGTTGAAGTTAAATAAGAAATCATTTCAAAGTTTGAAGGTGGGACTCGTGTAACAGACTTAGCTAATCACTATGGAATGGCTAAGCCAACAATATCGTCTATTTTAAAAAAATAAAAACGTATTGAAAGAGGCTAATGTAGCAAAAGGAGTGACTGTTCTTGCCGTCAATAGACCACCTGTAATTGAACAAGTGGAAAAACGGTTGTTAGTCTGGATCAACGAGAAGCAACTTGCAGGTGACAGCATTTCTGAAGCAATTATTTGCGAAAAAGCGAAAAGATTGCATGACGACCTAAAACAAGACACTCCGGGAACAGGTGGTACAAAAAGTGATGAATTCAAAGCAAGTAGGGGATGGTTTGATCAATTTAAGAAGCGAAGTGGAATTCATAGCGTCGTTCGGCACGGGGAGGCTGCTAAGTCAAATAAAGATGCTGCTGAAAAGTTTGTTGGTGAATTTAAAATCTTTGTGGAAGATGAGACATTTTCTCCTAACCAAGTTTTAATTATGATTAGACTGGCCTCTTTTGGAAAAAGATGCCAAGGAGCACTTACATCACAAAAGATGAGAAATCATTGCCAGGGCATAAGCCTATGACGCTGTGTGCCAACGCAAGTGTAGACCTCAAAATAAAACCGCTTCTAGTCTACAACTCAGAAAGAGTTTTCAAGAAAAATCATGTCATCAAAAGTAACCTGGGTGTAATGTGGAGGGCTAATCCTAAAGCTTGGGTAACAAGACTGTTTTTCACCGAGTGGATGTATGAAGTGTTTGCCCCAAGTGTGAAAACGTATCTAGAGCAAAAAAATTACCACTCGAAGCTTTTTTGGTACTGGACAACGCTCCTGCTCACCCTCCAGGTTTGGAGGAAGATCTGACTGGTGAATACAGTTTCATTCAAGTGAGATTTTTGCCCCATAACAACACTCCACTTATCCAGCCCATGGATCATCAAGTCATTTCAAACTTCAAAAAACTTTATACAAAAGCACTGTTTCAAAGATGTTTCGAAGTGACCTCTGACACAGAACTCACCCTCAGAAACTTTTGGAAGAACCATTTTAATATTCTCCATTGCTTGAGAATAATAGACAAAGCCTGGGATGAAGTTTCTTGGAGGACACTGAAACCCTCCTGGAGAAATCTGTGGCCAGACTGTGTGGCACTGAAAGACTTAGAAGACACAGCCACGGAAGCTTTTGTAGTGAATGAAATTGTGTCCCTGGGAAAATCCACGGGTTGGATGTAGACAGTGATGATGTGGAGGAGTTGATTGAAGATCACCGAAATGAGTTGATAACTGAAGAACTTCAAGAATTACAGAGAGAACAGCAGGAAGCGATTGCAAATGTGTCTTCAGAGGAAGAGAAAAACATTTCAAATTACAGAATTGTGCCACCATTGGGAAAATATAGAACACATTGTCCAAAAATGGTATCCAAACATAGCTGTGGCGAATAGGAGCGTTAACTTAATGTGACAATGTGATGGAGCATTTTATGAGGATTCTAAAAAACAGGCAAAAACAATCAACATTGGATACCTTTTTGATATGTAAAGGACCAAAAATCATCTAACGTTTTTAATATAGAAAATCATGAGGAATTGTAATACATATGTAATTAGAGTTTAAATAATAAAAAACGTATTAAAAAATTATACAATTGTACATTTATTGCTTCTACTGCTCCACTCATTAGTTTAAATAAAGAGTATGGAACCGATTAATGCAATTTACATTATATCTTATGCGAAAAATGATTCGCCATTAGTACAAATCGCCATTCGAACTGCCTGCTAGAACGAATTGTTTACGAATAGCGAGGTTCTACTGTACTTATTTATTGTGTGTGAGTTGAGTTTTTCAGATCTTGAATTTACATATGTACATATATTGCCAATTCCAGATCAGTAAGCTATTTTTAAAGAATATTATATTTTAATACTGACACGGACATGCATGTTTCTAATACAGATTAAGACCCATGAATTTAAACAGGAAATGTTCCATCATATGGGAATTCTTTACTGCGGAAAATGAAACTCGTGCATCTCGTAATTTTTGTAAGCATAAGTTATCTTATAAATCTTCAATTACAAACTTAAAGATGCACATAAAAACAAGCTCCCACCAATTGAAGTAAGGCATGGAAAAAGCCAAGAGCTCCCTCCATTTGATGTCAATAACCAAAAGCAGACTACTGCTGAAAATATAGAGCCACAGTCCTCAACATGTCAAGTGCCATTACCTCAACACCAAACCGTCAGAAGTTTCTACAAACTACAATCAGTGCACCAAAAAAATCAGTTCTACCAGGGAAATCTTACATAGATCAGCGTCTTATGGAAATGATTTCATTGGATTTTCAACCATTTTCAATTGTCGAAGAAAGAGGTTTTCGTGGATAGACGCAGGCATTAGATAGCTCATATTCACTGCCAAGCAGGAAGATGTTGTCTAGTGTATTGCTTTCTGCAAAATATATCGAAGTGTTCAACTCGACTCAGGAAAAAATTGAAAAAAATGCAACTTCGGTCACCATAACGACTGATTGTTGGACCTCATGCAATAATGATGGATTTATTGCGGTTACTGCTCACTGGATTGGACCTGATTTTGAATCCCAATCCGCATTGCTAGAGACGAGTTCCTATAGCGAAAAACACACTTCCATAAATCTTGCAAACGCTCTTGACAAGGATATCAGGGAATGGAAATTAAAGGACAAAATCTTTTTGGCCATTTCTGACAATACAGCAAACATAGTTTGAGCGGTTAAAGATATGCGCAACTGGAACCATATGGGTTGCTTGGCACATACATACATTAAATCTGATTTTGAGGGGGGTTTACCCCGTAACCCCCCTTGGGTAAAAAAGCTCAGCCCTGATTACGATAATACTCTGTCTGTGCTTAGTGACAGTTTCACTTTCCCACGGCATTTACTTCATTAGTTGCTTTCTTTTCTGGCCTGTAGGTATTGAAGGCGTTTCAATATATGTACTTGCAAACATGCATATACACTTTACGGTTCCAAGGAAGTCTACAAATACAGTGTAGATTGTTTCACACGTCAAGCGCATAATTTTATAATTTGAATGAAAATATCATGAATGATTCAAGTAAATGAAACCAGATATGCAATCGGGCAAAGTCGGCCAGAATTATTTTTGGAGGACTGCAACTTTGACCGGTGAAAAAGTATGATTAAGTGTGATTACATAATTATATCTTTATATCTAAACCGAAGCACTAACAAACGTACCTAGTCAAGACTTCAAGAATATGACTCCCCCTCCCCTTATCAAAATCTTGCGTACGCTACTGGATACTAGGGACGTAATTGTCATTGCTTTTAGGCAATTTGGCTATGAGACACGAATAATAATACAAGTCCGGAGGGGCACGAAAGGCCCATGCGGGTATTGCCACAATGTGAGGCTCAAATTTAACTTTCGGGTCGAAAATCAATTCCATATCTTTTATTTGAAAAACATCCGCAAGTGAAATATCGTGTAACGTATAGATATGATCAATTGGACTATCGATTATCCTAGTCATTACCCATTATTATATTTGTTACTATCTTGTGTTCGTCCGGTTTGTTATTGTTATTAATATTCACATAACCAACAGACTCCTCATAAACAAAGGCGTCATCAAAGTTTGTGTTGCTTAGCTGAGTGTACCGTGCAAACCAACAATGAAATCATATTGAAAGTTGAGAAAAGATTTGCTCAGATGCAAGAGCCTTCTAATTTATTCAATTGATGGGTCTGGAGATTCGCAGGAGTCTTGGGTAGCTTTAATCGTATTCGTTCGTTATTTATTATTTGGTAGCTGTGGTTGCTTTTATTAGAGCGTTTTGAAATTTGCCTAATCAAGTTTTCTCCAAATTGAATTAAGGGCTGAAAATTTCAAATTATTGTAATCAATTTTAGTTGCTTGCACACAAGTGGTTTGTATGGATTTGATTACAAAGATTGAAAAATGGTAGAAAAGACAAGAAGATTTTTGCAGTAAACATTTCCAATTGACTTTAAAAACTTTTAATCACTTTAAAATATCATTTTAAATAATTTTCAGTACAACAAATAGAAATTTGACGAATGCCTATGTTTATTTATTTATTCAGGATTCATTCTACACATTAAAGTACATTGACCAATAACAAGATGAAAATGTAATGTAATTATAGTTCCATAAAATTTGCTGAATATTCTGGTTAAAAGTAACAACAGAGTGAGGAAACGGACTAAGTTATTGAGCATTATGATTCCTGGGAAATGTATGCCAAATTTAATTTGGGTTCAAGCAGGACGTTAAGTATACGATGATTTATCCATTAATGGAGACTATAGGCTAATTAACGGTATTGAAGCGGAAACCGAAAACGTTCAACTAAGCGAAGTCGACAGGATTTTAAAGTATGAAGTTGAAGCACGGAAATTATCGAAAGTTTAATTGAAAGGGGAGATATCGGGTAAATTTATGTTGCCCAGATTCAATCAAAAAATTGAAGTATTCATAGTGCGGCGACTTGCGAACGGTGTTTAAGGACGGGTTAAACGAGGCTAGTGTACAGGCAAACAAAGGGAGATATATCTGTAAATATATTAGATTGCTTTAGTAAAACACAAGTTCACGAGATGCCGCAAATTTAAATTTCGCTTCAAAATTAGCAACCCAACCTACAAAATGGATGAAAGCAAGCAAAATTTAGTATTAGGCATAACAAAAATTGATTGAACAGGGTTAATTTCATGTGACGGACATTTTGTGTCATTTTTAACTTCCCAGTTCCCTATGGGAAGTTATTGTAATGGGGTCGATTTTGCGAATCCCAAATTTTGACATATCTCCACGTTTTAAAGTCTCTAGAATCCAAATCCATCGTTTTTAGAGAGATGTCTGTGGGTGTGTATGTACGGATGTGCGTATGTGCGTTCGGAATAATTTTTCGTCTCGATTATCTCGAGAACCAAAAATCGAATTGACGTGGGACTTAATGAATGACTGAATGACTTTTCAGCAAAATCGGTTGAGCCGTTTTTAATTTAGAAAGAAAAAACTTAAAAAACGACTAAAAATTGCTTAGTTTTAAACTGTTGATACGCACTATTAATTCGTGCAGATAACAAATATCTTCATAGTAATGTTGTTATTATTGTGCGTTTTAGCAAAATTGTGATCAAATTTGTAAAAAATTTTTTTTTAAAAAATAAATAAAGATTAATTTATAAAATTCCAGACTTATATTATCAGGTTTGAGTGATATTTGGATATTTGGATATTGATATAAATAATTGAATATTGTTAATAGCAATCAAATAATATTAGTTATAATTTGATATTGTATATATAAAGTCAATTATAATTATTCAGTAACGGTCAAACATTCTTAATAACGCATGATTATTGTAAATAATGATTAAGTACCCTCAATAATAGTTGTGGATTCCGAGGCCGAGATGGAGAACGAGTTTGAGGACGAAAAGGAGGACAAGAAGGATGACGAGGACGAAGAGGACAAGGTTGCCGAGGCTTTGGTAGAGGATGACCAGGTGGTGGAGACGTCTTCCTCTACCAAAGCTTTTATGGTTAGATAAAAATAATAAAAGTAATTATATTAATTTAGAATAATAATATTTAATAATAGTAATTATTAATAATAGTCATTAATAATAAAAGCAAATTATAGGATTTTATTCATCCCACTGGGAAGTTAGTCGTGTGGGCCTCAAGGGTCACACTTAGACCACATGTTTCATTTTTGGATTAAAAGAGATAATGTTGACTTGAAACTACATATCAATATCCATTTTTAGATTGATATTCTTTTAGTTACCGGCATACATAAGAAACTGAAATTTTACAATAGTGGAAAGTGCACTGATACAAAATAGGAAAATAATAGAACCTTGAGAAACATTACACGTTGGCTAAAAGCACGAGACTAATACGGCGAGAATAGATACGTCATATAACGCAAACTGAGGAAGCAAGTTATATAATAGAGCCAAATGATTGACATTGTGATATCCCGAAGAATAGTGAAAAATTTCAAATTGAAACCAATTGTAAAGGGCATTTGCGATTCTAGTATACTAGGTTAGAAGAAATTTTTATTGGTTTCACAGTTTGGAAGGACATCAGGTCTGATAGATGATTTACTATAGACAATGTGTTTGCAAAGTTTAGAAATACATGATAGCTACGATATGGGGCGGTGGTTTGAAGAAGTGGCCAGAGAGAAAAATATGAAAGTGAACGATGTATTAAGAAAGCGAAAATTTTTCTGAAGACATTATGAAGCCTTTCCGGACTAGGACATACGTTGTTATTATCTAAACCACTCAACGTTTCATTTTCATAGCATCTAAAGTTGGGCAAAAGTAAAAAGAATGTAAGGAATATTTTAAGGTGTGAGAGAAGGGTAAATTTTTAATCTGTTTAAAAAACAGTTTTGACAGCATTGAATGAAGTTTCAGAAAAATTTAAATTGTTGCGTTCGCCACTCACTTCGGTTGGTGAAAAAGTATTCTTGAACAGTTCTCACAAGGAACGAGAACAATTCAAGGTGGTAGTTCGGGATATTATTCATTGAAGAAAATAAACTTCATAAAACGAAAAACTGATACTCGTTTCACACTCCACGCAAGTCAATACGAAGAAACTTTATTGAAAAAAAGTAAAATCCTATTCGGATATTTATAGTTAAATGTTTCGCTCGAGAGGTTAACCACTTTTGATTTCCATTTGGAACCTAGCCCAACATAGCCCATAAATTTTCCCTAATTATCGCAGATTTTCTTTTCCAGCTACGCATTAAACATGACATTATCGTTTAAGACGGAAAAAATACCATTTCCAGTCAAGAATTTAGAAAAAAGCTCTTAAAGTGAGATTTTAAAGGTTCAAATAACTGAATCACCAATTTCATCTCTTGGGCGAGACTTTCAAATAATTTTAATCATTTGACCTAATTTTCCACTTTGTCGATATTTTCAACTATAAACTTTGAGTGAAGGTGCGCCAAAATGGATTTTTCATTACAGCTCAAAGTTATCTATGAATAATTGAATACCGAATACTGTTGCCGTACTATTAATATACACATGAGTACAGTGTTCAAGATAAGTTCTCATAAATTGCAAGGATGCACAATCTTATTACCCTGCAAGTAAATCCGATTTATTTTCGATCCGTTTACTTCGAAACATAAGGATCATAGCAGAATGAGGGAGATCTCTGCTTAACTCAACGCATTTATGGCTCAATCAATAAAGAAACACTCTAGCCGTAATATGATTAAGTGCGAACATTATCCAGTGCAAGTCAAGCGTACTTCCTTTCCATTATGGTCATAACTTCCACTTAATAGAGACACAAATGTGTTTTGATGATGTATTTCGTTCAGACTTTCACACAGCCATATAACATTGTAGATGGGAGAAATTCAATTCATTACAGCCGTGATAGAGGTCTGCGCTCCCGCAACCTTGGCCAGTTCCAATTTATTTTCAAAGCTTCCATCAAATATTGATTTACAGGATTGTTGACTTTAAGAGAAAAATGGTTCGCTAAAGTTGAGTGCAGCGATGTAAATGATTAGAGCAGCGTAAAATCATTTTTCACGCTGAATTATAAATGGTATTCTAGATTGCAATCTTGAGTTGCTTGCCCTAAAGATTGAGGCTAGTCGCAGCAAGAAAGTTGCTTACAAGTTTAACATGAAAAGGATCTCCCGGTAAACTTAAGGATAAATGATTTTTCTACCAACACATCGCTTGAATGTTCATTTTCCGTGTCGAATTTAAGAATTTTGGTTTGGGTTCTTTTTGGCAAATGTTAGTCATTCAACGATCTTTTCCTTTTGTTGGCAGTTTGAGAGACGACGTTGTATAAATAGAATACTGACTTTATTTCCCCTACGCTTTTATACACTGCCGTCAATGTAAGAGACGATGACAGGAGTGAAACTTTTATTAAAAGATAATGGAAATTACAAGAGGACGACAGCCTATTGTGAATGGAAGAGGCCTTTTGGAATCAAGAGGAAATTATGATTGACCTGTACTGCTTTATAGAGAATTTTGATTGACACAACATAGGAAAGATAGACACTCGATTTCGGCCTATCGGATCAAGCTTCCATTATATTTTGATTAGCAGCCACCCGCCGGGACTGTGTATATCAAACAAGTGTCCCGGATTTTGTATTATTTCGCATATTTCTGAACGGGAGAATTGTATACTTTTTGTGTGAAGTATTGGAAATAATGTAAAAAAATAAGTTTGAGCTCTAATGTACATTATCTGCCCACTGTTTAAAGTATTTATTAAGATATTCATATAAACTTTATATGGTCAGTTTTTAGCTAGAAAATAAAATTTTCAGAGTTGAAAGGAAAGTAAATCAGTTTGCTTTGCACTGTCATGGAAAAGTGATGATGTTTACGAAAAACTCGGTGGATAGGGTTACTCAAATAAAATATGTTTTAGAAGCTTCTGCGCTACTACATCGCAAAAAGCATTGATTCTCTAAAGACCAACGGATAATCTTCAATATGTAATGTAATTGATGTAATGTAGTGATATTTTGTAAAGCCCAGCTGAATGAGACTACATGAGTTGTGAAACGATCTACGCAAATGGAAATTATTGATGCAAGGTAGCTACAAATGCTTTGATCTCCTTCAAGTCTGATAAAATATATAAATTTTCTTTTGCGCGTTAGTTTTCAATTTAATGGGGATGAAAAAATGCTTTTACTGAGATTCGCACTACAATCAAGAAAAAAATGTTGCCATTTTTTGACATTTGAAAGGGCCTAAAAAGATTTTTAGTTTTGGAATTTTGCTCATAGAATCCAACATGCTTATAATCATTTTAAACGTACAGTCAAATGATTGGAAACTATACCTATGATTAATCGAATGGTAAACGTACGCACCTTCTTTAAAGGAAAGAATTGAATTTTCTTTGGCTATCTCACATTGAAGGAAAAATTTACTCACTAAAAGACTGGACAATGTGGCTTTCAAGCCTGAAACATTTGTTTTGTTCAGGAAATGTTTACCCAAATTAAGCTGGGTTGATCTCACGATGACACAAATAACGCCGTGCGAGTTATATTTTTTAAAGCTTTTAGCTCTAAAAATACATCAAACCAAACTCCACTTTGATTTTTAATTAAAGCGGCAAATTCATGAATTCTTATTATGTTTAATGATACATTAGCATAATCAATGATGCATCAGTATAACCAAGGATATGATGTATATAACAAGTTTAACTGTACTAATCACTACACAAAGTTCAACATGTAAACATCACGAAAATTAAACGACATTGGATTGAACAAACTTAGTGCACAGGAAAGTCAGACTGATCCAGTTGGCAATCAGAGACGTAAATTTCCTGTTCTAAGTAATTTTTAACGTCCCAGTATACGGGAAGTTCTTGTAATCGCCTCGAAAATCGAAGTTGAAATTTTCAACATATCTTTACGTTTTGAGGTCTTTAGAGTATATTTAAAGCGGTTTGTATGTATGTGTGTGTATGTACGTACGAAGTATGTATGTGTGTGTACGAAGTATGTATGTGTGTGTATGTACGTACGATCGTGGACAGTTTTTCTACGAGCATAACTACCATAAACGAAGTCGTATCGATTTCGTTGAGATGTCAATCTTAAGAGCTGATTAGTTGTTGGAAAACTCCGGTCAGGCGGGTTTGCTGCTTTGACTCCTTGAAGATCATTTTTGTTAAAAAAGTGCAAAAAATTAAGTTTTTTTTATAAACAATAAATTCTTAACCGGATTTGCAAAACGCAGCAATCAATGTTTATAAATTTTAGATACTTGAAACAGTTCTTGTAAAAAACAAGCAAAATTTCCTTTCATTAAAAAATCAATAAAAGTCATTATGACCTTCAAGCCATTCACTAAATCTTGCGAACCAAATATAGTCTTTGAATCATTGATGTGTCAATCGACGCGTCTTAACATTTTTTGTGGCTTTTTTAAAGCTTTTAAAAAAACGTTGGAGCCGTTTTTTAGTTTAATAAATGAATTTGCAAAAATTGGGGTTTTTCATAAAAAATATATTTTTAACTTGATTAGACTAACACAGTAATAAATGTTTATAAAATTTATAAATGCTTCTCAGTTTTCGCATAGAAACCAGTGAAACCTTATTTAAAGTAGTATTATATTCATAATTATTATTGTGTTTTGTATTTTTAATATTTATGTAAATATTACTGGGAAATTGACCGTGTGGACTTCAACGGTCGCACCTCGCGACTTGTTAACTTTCCAGTATATGGGAAGTTCTTGTAATCGCCTCGAAAATCGAAATTGAAATTTTCAAGTTTTCTTTACGTTTTGAGGTCTATAGAGTATATATAAAGTGTTTTTAGAAAGAAGTATGTATGTGTGTGTGTGTGTATGTGTACGTACGTACGTACGTGCGTTCGCGGACAGTTTTTCTACGAGCATAAATTGACATTTATGTAATTCTATCAAGTTTCTAAAAAATATCTTTAGAGCCGTTTTTTAATTTTTTAAGAAAAAGTGCAAAAAATTAGGCTTTTTTCAAAAACAATAAATTTTTAACCTTATTTTCAAGTCCAAGTAATCAATGTTTATATAATTTATATACTCCAAACAATATTTTTAAAAATGCCATAAATTTTTTTTCTCATGATTACAAAAAAAAAATCAAATAAAAAATAAAAACTCATTAACAGTCATCAGGATCTTCAAGATCATTTCTGTCATGCGTTATATCTTGCGAACCAAACATACGATTTGCATCGTTGGGATGTCAATGGACGCGAATTAAAAAATTTCTGAATCTGTTGAATTTTAAAAAAAAATCGTTGCAGCCGTTTTTGAATTTAAGAAAAAAAAAGTGCAAAAAATCTGGTGTTTATCATAAACATAATATTTTTACCTGATTTGCGAAATAATGTAATCAATGTTTATAAAATTTATATACTTCAAACAGTGTTTGTAGAAACACCATCAAAACTTTTTTTCATGATTACGTAAAAAATTAAATAAAAAATAAAAAATCATTAAAAGTCATCATGATTTTCAAGGTCATTTTTACCATTCACTATATCTCACGAACCAGATATAATATTTGTAACAATATGATGTCAGTTGACGTGTTTCGACATCTTTGTGAAGGTTTTAACATTATAAGAATTCGTTTCAGCCGTTTTTTGAATTTAATAGAAGAAAATGCGAAAAATTATGGCTTTTTTCATAAAAAATATATTTTTTAACCTGATTTGCACAGCACAGTGATACCAGTTTATAAAATTTAGACATTCTTATCAGTTTTTGAAGAGAAACCAGCAAAAGTTTCTTCCATGATTATGAAAAAAAAAATTAACAAGCCGCGAAATGCGACCCTTGAGGTCCACACGGTCAACTACCCAGTAATATCTACATAAACATAAAAATAATTAAACACAATAATAGTTTTCAAAATAATACTATTTTAAATAATAATAATGAGAGGTATCCATAACAGTAATTGTAATGAATTAATATTAATCATATCATCTACGGGAGCGTCCATTGATTAAATAAGGTTTTTGGTGAATGGGGGTAGATTGATTTGATCAATCAATCAGTGGGGACCTTTTGTCTGTTATTTGTTATTTTCACATTGATGCTTGAATCACAAAAGAACGCTAGCAAAAATGAATGCAGTTTTTGTTATTACTCTCATTGAAGAGATTTTGTCGCGTGATGGTCATTTTTAATAGTTGCGTTCAAAATTGCCATGAGTTGATAATCGCTGAGTTTATATTTTTCCAAGATTTTACATCAATGAGATTAATAATTACTTTATACATTCTATTGATAAATTTTGAATATGCAGTCTAAAATAGGTTCAATTGCATGTAAAAAGTAAAATGTTTTACAAATGATGATAGAGGAAGTAATTGGAATCTTACGATTACTAAAGAATGAATCTACTAGAAACTTCAATTTTTTATTTGATGAAAGCTTTTTAAAGGAAATGATCTTGCAAAGTATTGACTAGAAATACTTTTACCATTCAAAGCGTTGATTACCACAAATGCAAATTTGATTGAAATTTTGATGGTTTTCAAAATTCAAGCAGTTTTTTTAATTGAAAGACTGTAAAAACTATTAAAAATCTGCTCAAATTATGCAAATATTTTAAAATTTTGCTTGAATTTACTACAATTTATTTAGAATAAAAGATATAAAGTAATATCATTCGTATGGACCGTTTTTGCATGGTAACTTTGAATGATTTTTCATCTTTTATTTAGTTTTTTTTTCATTAGCATGTAAAAAAGTTTTGAAGGTTTCCCTTCAAAAACTTACAAGAATGTATAAATTTTATAGACATTTATTACTGAGTTGTGCAAATCAGGTTAAAACAATATTTTTTATGAAAAAAACCCTAATTTTTCGCATTTTCTTCTATTAAATTGAAAGAAACGGCTGAAACGAATTTTTTTAATGTTAAAAAAATCGCAAAGATGTTTAAACGCGTCGATTGATTTCTTAATGATGCAAATATTATATCTAGTTCGTGAGATATAGTGAATGACAAAAATGACTTTGAAGATCATGATGACTGTTAATGATTTTTTTATTTTTAATTTAATGTTTTTTGTAAGATTCACAAAAATGTTAATACGCGTCGAGTGACACCTAAACGATGCAAATTGTATGTTTGATTCGCGAGATACAATGCATGACAAATATGACCTTGAAAATCATGATGACTGTTAATGATTTTTTATTTTTTATTTAATTTTTTTTGTAATCATGTAGAAAAAATTAATGACATTTTTAGGAAAACTGTTTGGACTATATGAATTATATAAGCATTGATTACTGCGACTTGAAAATAGGGTTAAAAATTTATTGTTTTTGAAAAAAACCGTTATGTTTTGCATTTTTTTTAAGATTAAAAAACGACTACAGGGAATTTTTTAAAAATTAGATAAAATCACACAAATGTTAATACGCGTCGATTGACACCTTGATAAAAAAAATCGTATGTTTGGTTCGCGAGATATAGCGCATGACAGGGTTGACCTTCAGGGGGTGAAAACAGCAAACCCTCCCTAACGAAGTGTCCCAACAACTAATCAGCTCTTAAAATTGCAAAGACGCTTCGATTGACACCTTAACGAAGTCAATACGACTTTGGTTACGTGAGTTATGCTCGTAGAAAAAACTGTCCACAAACGCACGCACGTACGTACGCACACATACACACACACACATGCATACTTCTTTCTAAAAACACTTTATATATACTCTATAGACCTCAAAACGTAAAAAATGTTGAAAATTTCAATTTCGATTTTCGAGGCGATTACAAGAACTTCCCATATACTGGGAAGTTAAAAATAAAAAATCATTCAAAGTTACCATGTAAAGAGGGTTCATACGAATGATATTACTTTATATCTTTTATTCTAAAAAAATTGTTGTAAATTCAATCAAAGTTTTAAAATATTTGCATAATTTGAGCAAATTTTTAATAATTTTTATAGTCTTTTAATTAACAAAACTGCTTAAATTTTGAAAACCAACAAAATTTCAATCAAATTTGCTTTTGCGGTAGTCAACGCTTTGAATGGTAAAATGTTTTGTAGTCAATACTTTGCAAGATAATATGCTTTGAAAAGCTCTCATCGAATAAAAAAAATTATTTTCTAGTAGATTCATTCTTTAGTAATCGTAAGATTTCAAAAACCATCATCATTTGTAATACATTTTACTTTTTACATGCAATTGACCCTATTTTTGACTGCATATACAAAATTTTTAAAACCAAAAAGGCCCCCACCGATTGATCCGCGTGAATATTCAATCTGTCCTCACCGACCAAAAACCTTACGTAATCAATAGACCCTCCCGTAGACGATATGATTCATATTAACTCATTCCTGTTACTGCTATGAATACCTCTCATTGTTATTACTTAAAATAGTATTATTTTCAAAATTATTATTGTGTTTAATGTTGTTATTGTAGATGTAGATATTGCTGGGAAGTTGACCGTGTGGACCTCAAGGGTCGCACCTCGCGGCTTGTTTTTCTTTTGCTTCTACGGTAGTGTCCTTTAAAGGTCTATTTTTATTGCATTTCAAGCATTGAAAAGGACACAGGGTATTTTTCAAAAAGACAAACTGCCATTCCAAAAGAAAGACATCTGATCACCGTAGCTATATAAGGATCTAGGCAATGATTAGCATAAAAAACGAATGTGCCAAATCTCTTTTGACATTATAAGAACTTATGATTGGTTAGAATGTTACATAGCAGGTTATGATAAATGTTCGGTTGTTAAATAACTCAAACGCAAGGAAATCGAATAGCAAAAAAAAAGCATTTACAATTTTTATTTTAAAACATAACAGCAGAAAAAGATTAAAAGCCAGTGTTTGACTGAATAACTGTAAGGAACTCATTATCCCTGCTGCAATGCTACTGTTCTAAGTAAATTGTATTGCGAGATGATTTTCGTATGTTCTTCATATTTTCATCCATTTTTACTTATTTAGAACAAATGGGCGGAAATAATTACAATCGCAACCATATTCAAATCTTTTTTTGAACTGCACAAGACTATTAAACTAAAGTTATGCTTGAATAGGTGCTTAATTTGAAGCATACAAATACATACATACGTGATGTATAAAGAGGCCAGAAGAGTTTCATGATGCCCGAGTCCTAGGTAATGGACACTTAATCAAGATGAGTATCTATCGAACTTTACGTTAACACCTAAAGTACGAAAATCAATCTTGTGTATCATCATCTGTATAAAGCAGTTCTATCATCCTTCTTTCGACAACATTTGTCAAAAATTCAGATTTTATTCCGATATGTATCTGTGTTCTATGTGGTTAAAATGGAATAACTAACGTGTTTGGTTAATTCTATTTCAAAGCAAAGAAATCCAAACTTCTGCATAAAACTGATCCATATAAATATAAATTTAACGTCAAACAAATTCCTTAGAAGCAGAGCTGTAGCACATTGTTGAAATATTGAAATTTTCAATAATTTCTTTCAGTGAAATCTTAATTTACAGCTCGGCAATTCAAACGGCATTAACAACTTCTAATGGATTTTATAATTACTTTTGTTTGCATACATGGCTTGATTTAAATTATTACAATTTCGATTAATTTCTTAACAAAAAATAGATTAATTAAGTTTTACGAAATTGTGTGCTTTTATTCCAAAAATCTTTAGATATGATTGGTTTCACAGGCTCTTTCTGTAATTTTATTTTCGTACTGGTTTATTAAAATATTAAAAGTACCTATGTGAAATGATTTTTCATGTTCTTAAATTTATGAAAGTGGTACATGAAATTAAGAGAAAAAAATCAAGTGCAACTTCCAAAAATATCTGAAATTAAAATTTAAAGTATATTTTCAATTCTACTGTCAACATAAACTTTGGGCAACTAATTGAAGTTTCTCAACAATGTTTGAGCTTCGTTCAACTTTCTTCCATTTGCAAAAGAACTACTAATAGTACTTTACATAGGGATAAGACAAGTGTGAACTGAATTAAGGCTTCTGTCCCTCCTTATCATGTGCATATGTTAATTCCGTGCTTTATCATAACATTGTAAAATATCTTCATGCCTTCTCGAATGCAAATGTTTGGTTGCCACTTTTGGACTTTCATGAATTTCAAGAAGCGTTCCCCCAAAAAGTTTTCCGTCTGTGGCTTCCCTGCAGTATTATTCTCTTTGATACACTTAATCTGAGGGAGAAAGGGATGCAATGTTTAAATCATTTTTATTCGATTTCAAGGGGAATTTCATTACGATTTGAATATGCATATTTTAAAGAAAGATTCAAGGAAAATAACGACGTCAAGTGAGTTTTGGGGATATATAACAAAGAAGGACGACTCCAAAGTTGGTTGCCAATTGCTAACAGAAAAAGAAAATTACTTTAGCATTTTATTAATGTAAACACGTTACGAAGCGGCACCTAAACGAAGCCTGTTGTTTGTTTAATATTGCATGAAGGCAGAAGGTAAACAGTCACTGAACTTTGGAATTGTTTGTTGAATTTATAGCAGGCTTGTTAAGTTTGTTCTCTCATAATTTATTCCAGATGTTTTAATAATGCTAATAAAAATGTTTCATCGAAAACAGAGAAACTTCCAAAAAAAAATTCGCCCGCACTATGAGCTTCTTTGTGGGAAAGAATTTTAGACTTTTAGATATTTCAAATTTAGTCAATGTGTTTATCATTTGCATATTTATATCATGTTTGCTTGAAAATGCCAATAATAATTTTGATTTGAAAATATCGAAACTGTAACCTGGAAAAGATGATCCTTCTTTTTTAACTTCCCAGTATGTGGGAAGTTCTTGTAATCGCCTCGAAAATCGAAATTGAAATTTTCGACTCTTCTTTACGTTTTGAGGTCTTAAAAGTAAATATACTGTTTAGTTTTTAGAAAAAAAGATGTATGTGTGTGTGTGCGTACGTACGTATGTTCGTGGACAGTTTTTGCTTCGAGCATAACTCACGTAAACGCAGTTGTATCTACTTTGTTACGATGTCAATCGAAGCGTCTTTGCAATCATAACAGTTGATCAGTTTTTGGGGCACTTCGGTCGGGGGGGGGGGGTTGTTGTTTTTGTCGTGTGCTTTATCTCCCGAACCAAACATAGCATTTGCTTGATTAAGGTGTGAATAAACGCGTATTGATATTTGTGTAATTTTAACGAAATTTTGAAGAAATTGTTCGAGCCGTTTGGTTTTTTAAAAAAAACAGCAAAAAATTAGGGTTTTTTCAAAAACAATAAATTTTTCACCTGATTTGCAAAATACAGTAATATATGTTTATAAAGCATGTATGTTTACAAAATTTATATATTTTTATCGATTTTTGTAGAGAATTAAGCAAAACCTTTTCTCATAATTACAAAAAAAATTAAATAAAAAATAAAAAATCATTCAAAGTCATCATGTAGCAAGGGTTCGTACGAATGATTACACCTTATATCTCTTATTCTTAAGACATTGTTGTAAAGTCAATCAAAGTTTATTAACATTTGCATAATTTAAGCAGATTTTCAATAGTCTTCACAGCACCGTGTTTTGGCTTTAATGAAAAAAGTGCTTAAATTTTGAAAATCATTAAAAATCAAATCAAACTTGTATTTGTGGTAATCAACGTTTTGAATGGTAACATGTTTTGTAGTCAATACTTTCCAGGATAAATTGCCTTAAAAAGCTTTCATCGAATGAAAAATTGTAGTTTTTAGTAGTTTTGTTTTTAGTGATCGTAAGATTTCAAGCAGTTCCTTCATCGTTTGTATTACATTTTACTTTTTACATGCAATTTATACAAAATGGCCATCACGCGACAGAATTTCTTCAGTGGGCGTAATAACAGAAACTGCATTCATTTTTGTTAGCTCTTTTGTCCTTCAAGCATCGATATGAAAATAACAAATAACATAGAAAGGCTTTATCACCTGCCCACTTCAGATTTATCGGCGTGAATATTTAATCAACAACCCATCCACCAAAATCCTTACGTAATCAATGGACGCTCGGGTAGATGATACGATTAATATTAAGTCATTCCAATAACTTTTATTATTATTATTATTATTATTTTTTAAAGTAGTATTATTTTCATAATTATTGTGTTAAATATTTTTAGTAGTTATGTAAATATTAGTCGCACTGCCAACTCCAACGAGCGAAAATGGTTTATAAACAGCCCAATAATTGAATTTGAAAGGCATGGTTTCCATAGAAAGTGCTAAATTCATACATTTTTACACCGTTATGAGTACACCACTGTGAAATTAGATAAAATTGAGGGAAAAAACACTTACAGAATAATAAACATGAGTAATATAGCTATTGCATTTGGTAGAACTGATCAGCTAAAAGAAGACCCCTTCAGCAAAGCAGCTAACTTTCACAATACACTACCGGACATTAAAACATAGCGAACCCAACCCCCTTTAAAACGACCCTAAAAAAATATCTATTTCAGGGCCAACTTTTGAAGTAAGTTACAAGTACAATCAGCTCCATGCAAGTCAAAGCCAAACATGTAATCAACAGTTAGTAATTCATAAACATATAGTCTGAACTATTAATCTAACTAAAAGGACACTAAAACTTACAAATTTGGTATTATCCCTTATACCGATTATTTTCGTCTGGGAAGTACTATGTACAGAAATTTTAAATACGGAGAAATACTAATTTTGATGGGGAGAGTGATGGAAGGAAACGGAGGTGATTTTAATCGGCAGAAATCCGGCATGTCGAGAGGCAGGAGCTGATCGGTATCTTATGAAGATTTCCACCTTACAACGTTGAAAAAAAATCAGTTTAATTGCATGTAAAAAGTAAAATGTTTTACACATAATGATGGAGAAAGTCATTGAAATCTTACGAACACTAAAGAATCAATCTACTGATGACTACAATTTTTTATTCGATGAAAGCTTTTTAAAGCACATGATCTTCCAAAGTATTGTCTACGAAACATTTAACCATTCAAAACGCTGATTACTGCAAATGCAAATTTGATTGATATTTTTTTCTGGTTTTCAAAATTTAAGCAATTTTCTTATTAAAATTAAAACACTGTGATAAATATTCAAAATCTGCCAAAATTATGCAAATATTATGAAACTTTGATTGAATTTACAACAAAGTTTTTAGAATAAAAGATATAAGGTTATATCAATCGTGTGAACCTTTTTTACATGGTAAATGTGAATGATGCAAATATTAATAAACTTTGATTGACTTTACAACAATGTCTTTAGAATAAAAAGAAGGGTATTTTCAATCGTATAAGCCCTTTTTACATGGTAACTTTGCATAATTTTTTTAACTTCTCAGTACATGGGAAGTTCTTGTAATCGCCTCAAAAATCGAAATTGAAATTTTCAACATTTCTACACGTTTTGAGGTCTATAGAGTATATATAAAGTGTTTTTAGAAAGGGGGATGTATGTGTGTGTGTATGTGTGTATGTACGTTCGTTTTTTCTACAACAATAACTCACGTAAACAAAGTCGTGTCGACTTAGTTAAGGTTTCAATCGAAGCGTCTTTGCAATCTTAAGAGCTGATTAGTTTTTGGGATACTTCGGTCGGGGGGGGGGGGGGGTTTGCTGTTTTGACCCTTTGAAGGTCATTTCTGTCATGCGTTATATCTCGCGAACCAAACATACGATTTGCATGATAGAGGTGTCAATCGACGCGTATTAGCATTCGTGTGAATCTTCAAAATTTTAAAAAAATCGTTGCAGTCGTTTTTTAATTTAAGGAAAAAAAGTGGAAAAAATTAGGGTTTTTTCATAAACAATAAACTTTTAACCTGATTTGCGAAATTTTGTAGACAATGTTTATAAAATTTATATATTCCAAACAATTTGTGTAGAAACATCATCAAAAGTTTTTTTCATGATTACGTAAAAAGTTAAATTAAAAATAAAAAATCATTAGAAATCATCATGATTTTCAAGGTCATTTTTATCATTCACTATATCTCACGAACCAGATATAATATTTGCATCATTAAGGTGTCAGTTGACGTGTATTAATATCTTTAAGAAGGTTTTAACATTATAAAAATTCGTGTCAGCTTTTTTTTTAATTTAATAGAAGAAAATGCAAAAAATTATATATTTTTTCATAAAAAATTTTTCTTTACCTGATTTGCACAGCACAGTAATACCTGTTTATAAAATATATACATTCTTCATTCAAAATTTTCTTCCTTGATTATGAAAAAAACCGAACGAAAAATAAAAAATCATTCAAAGTTACCATTTGAAGAGGGTTCATACGAATGCTTTTACTTTATTTTTTTTATTCTAAAAAAATTTTTGTAAATTCAATCAAAGTTTTAAAATATTTGCATAATTTGAACAGATTTTAAATAGTTTTTATAGTCTTTTAATTAAAAAAAATGCTTAAATTTCGAAAACCAACAAAAATGTTCAAGACCAGAAAGGCCCCCACCGATTGATCCGCGTGAATATTCAATCTGTCCTCATCGACCAAAAACCTTACGTAATCAATGGACCCTCCCGTAGACGATATGATTCATAATTACTCATTCCTGTTACTGCTATGAATACCTCTCATTGTTGTAATGTTGTTGATGTTTATGTAGATATTACTGGGAAGTTGACCGTGTGGACCTCAAGGGTCGCATTTTTTTCTTCAAAATTATGCAAAAAAGTTTTACATGTTTCTCTCCAAAATTGATAGGAATGTATAAATTTTATCAACATTTTTACTGAGCTGTGCGAATCAGGTTAAAAATTTATTTATTGTTAAAAAACCCTAATTTTTCGCATTTTCTTTTATTAAAATACAAAACGGCTGAAACGATTTTTCTACAAAGTTAAAAACATCACAAAAATGATAATACACATCGATTGACACCTTAGTGATGCACATATCATATTTGGTCCGTGAGATATAGTGAATGATAATAATGACCATGAAAATCATGATGACTTTTAATGATTTTTTTATTTCTAATTTAATTTTTTATGTAATCATGAGGAAAAGTTTTGTTGGTTTCTTTTACAAAAACTTTTTGGAGTATATAAATTTTATAAACATTGATTACTGTGTTTTGCATATCAAGTTAAACGTTTATTTTTTATGGAAAAAAGCTAATTTTTTGAACTTCTTTAATAAATTAAAAAACCGCTCCAACGATTGTTTTCAAAAATTTGACAAAATCACACAAATGTAAATATGCGTCGATTGACACTTTAATCATGCATATATTTGGTTCGTGAGATATTGGGCATGACAGATATGACCTTCAAAGGGTCAAAACAACAAACCATCCCGACCGAAGTATCCTAGAAACTAATCAGCTCTTAAGATTGCAAAGACGCTTCGATTGACACCTCAACAAAGTCAATACGACTTTGTTTACGTGAGTTATGCTCGTAGCAAAAACTGTCCACGAACGTACGTATGTACGCACACACACATTTACATCTTTTTTTCTAAAAACTATTTAAATATACTGTAAAGACCTCAAAATGTAAAGAAATGTTGAAAATTTCAATTTCAATTTTCGAGGCGACTACAAGAACTATTCATATACTGGGAAGTTAAAAATGTTCTACGTATCTCGACCAAAGTCCTTTATGTTTCACAAAAAAGTGTCGCAAATTATATCTCCATTTTATAGCGTACACTTTATTACTGTTGCAAATAAATGCCTGCCTAAGCGTTACGCGTTTAGTCCTGATGTTTAGTTCTTTTCGATACTTGGGAGATAAAACGTCACGACAATATGAGTGTCATATATAAAAGGCGGTTTGAAGGTAGGAGTCTTGGTAAGTCATCCAAAAGGATCAAGAATGGGTTTCGTACAGGCTGCAAGATATACTAGAACTTCTGTTTCGTTCGTTAGGAAGTGGGTTAAGATTTATAAAGAGTCTAGTACTGTTGACGATAAGTCAGGTAGAGGTCCTAAGAGAGCGACCTCTAAAAGGCAGGATAAGGTTATATATAGCTTGTTTGAGAAGAACCCGGCACTGAGTCTACGAAATGCAAGACAAGAACTGCTGAACAAAGGAATTAAGGTATCAACTTGTAAGATGGAGATGCAAGAATCTGGCATCAGAAGAAGGATTTGTTGACTGAAAAGTAAATCGAAAAGTTGGGCAAAGCGAAATTCGGATCGTGATTGGAGCAACTTGATTTTTACTGGTGAATCTTCATTTGTGTTATGTTATTATTGCAAGAGAGTCTGGAAGAAAAATGGTGAAAAAATTTTGCGGCGTGCAGGACAACACTCGGCAAAGGTGCACGTTTACGCATGCTTCTCGGAAAGAAGATTCGGGAAGCTAATCGTTTTCGCGAAAACCCTGGAGGCGGAATTAATGATCAAACTTTATAAAAACGGTTTGCTTAAATTTGCTAATAGCCGAAAATCGCAAATGGGTTTTGCAAGAGGACAATGATCCTGAACATCGGAGCCGTTTCTGTACTAGCTGGAAAGAAGAAAAGTTGCCACTTTAGATTGGCCATCAAAAAGTTCAGACGCGCACTCAATAAAACACGTGTGGTTACTAAAAAGTGAAAATATATATAGAGGATATGATAGGGTGTTACTATGGAATACGCGCAGAAATTGAGTCAGAGTTGCAGGAAAAGATGCCAGGGGATAATTGATAAAAATGGTGACTCGATTTGTGAAAAATGTTTTACTAAGTAGTTGAAGAAATAAGTTTAATCCAACCGATTCATAGTGTTTCTCATGTTTTTTTTGAAAACACGTTTTTGTGAAACACATTGAACCAAA
The DNA here is from genome assembly GCA_963942545.1 of Oxycera nigricornis. Taxonomy (NCBI): domain Eukaryota; kingdom Metazoa; phylum Arthropoda; class Insecta; order Diptera; family Stratiomyidae; genus Oxycera; species Oxycera nigricornis. The sequence goes on from OZ012659.1 coordinate 80,846,521, forward strand.
TTTTGTATGAATTGAAACTTTATTCAAACCAACTTCTCGTCAAAGTAGCTTCTGAAGGAATCTCAAATCGTCTCAAAAGTCACCGAATTTTTTTAAGCAACGAAGTTTGTTTGATTGACAATAGCTGGTTCTTTAAGTTTATATTCAAATATAATGTAATTACATTTCATGTCAGAAAAGCTTCAGATCTTATAATTATTTTGTCCAAAGAAGCTAACACGATGAAATGTTAACTCATGCCGCTAAATTTAATATTGACACTTTATCTTAGATAGTTCAACAATTTCAACGTAGGTTGAAAGCTTTCTCCTCGAACTCTCAACAAAATGCTCCACACTGTCCTCAAATCCGTAGTTCATTAATTATTTCGTAGCTTTGTTTAGCCTTTTTGAAAAAAAAATCTGAAACTGGTTCATCTATGCTGTAGAAGATATGTGTACAATTGTATCTGAGTAGCTCATTTTATTTCGAGATTTTCTGGTGCCAATTAGAAAAGAATTCTTGAGTGGGTTTCAATGATGACACTCTTGCTTTATTATTTCAATTACTATTTTGCAAAATTTTACCATTTTGCTATTGAAACACGGGCTTTTGTTTTTTATCGAGTGTACCTATCTGAACGTATTTTTTTGTTCGATAGATAAAAGTCTTTAAATTGACTGGAAATAGAAATTTTAACTTTTTTCTATAACAGAGTGAACAATGCGGATATAAGAGCTATTATTTTGATCAATAGTTCATCATTGTGAGAACTCTGATAACGCTGTGTGTACTGTATATTCTGCATCTGACGACAGCATTGTGCCAGCTCCTGCTCGAATTAAACTAAGTAAGCCCGGCAACTAGTACTGAAAAAGAGCAAATAGGTTTGGTTGTAGTGTAATTATTTTTGTTGGCGTCTATTTGTGCATGCATTAAGTTTAAGTGCGGAATCTTCTCGCTTGCAATCATCGCATGTCCTTGCAAAAAGCGATAAAAGCAAACTATTCGTTTCAAATACCAACAAGAACTCCGTACCTTAATTCAATTTCCGCAGTGCTGAGAGGGTCGTTGAGAACATCAGAGCTGGCGACTTAAGAAAATGAAGGCAACAGCAATAAAGAAACATATCCTGCAGTTCTACTCCTTTCCTCTGCCTTAAGCTTTAATCACAGCATGTTGCTTTGCAATACTTTTTTATTGCATTAGCGAAATAGTTTCCACTTGCTCGGCATTTTCTTGTCTAGTTTTGATTTAAAACGGAAAAATGTAGATTAAATCAGAGAATGCTGACTAGTCAGAAAAAAACTGATTGTATCCAATAATGCAACAAAGCAGAAGAAAAAGGAGTTGAATATTATGCGAAAGCTTTGTTATGCCGTTTGATGAAATTGATTTTGATATTTTCAAAGGAAGAGACTGGCTTTCTATATTTATCAGCATAATTGCAATATCGATTCAGGGGTCAATAGTGTTTGACAGTACATTATCCGCTCGCAGATACCACTTTACACTAGTGTAGAACCAGTGTTGAAAAATGCAGGTTAAATGTGTATCCTGTCAGCGAGTTGAGTATCTGCAGTCTATATCGATTGTAAAACGTCCCATGACATTTCTCAGCATCTACTTTTACCCGACGAATATAATCCTTCATCAAAATTAAATTCACAAATTAGGAAGATATTTATATAGTTGCTGCGAGAAATAAAAAATCTAAAATCTATTTATCACTACTTCTCAATTTTTATTCAGTAAAAGAACAACGAAAATGATAGTGGCAAATTTAGCCTCCACTGAAAAATGTATACAATGTATACATGTACAACAAACAAACATTCAATTTAATCCTTTTTCAGTTTTGTAATAAATGGTCATATCATCTCTATTACAAATCAAGTCAATGAATTTCCTGCGAGCTGTAATCTTTAGCCGAAACATTTAGTTCAGAATTTAGATAGCGCGACATAGTTGCGAAAAAAATCTTCCTTTTTTTCGCTTCAAACATATTGCATTGTCAATAGAGTTTCTGTACTTGATTCGAATCAACTCGGACTCGAATTCGAGATCGACTTTAAAACGAGTCAAAGTTTTTAATATATAGCAAAAATCTGTAAAGTAAAAGGCAAGTATGTGTATTTTTTTATTTCCACATTTATGTGTTATTTAATTTTTTTGTACCTATATTATAGACATGGCTGAGGACATTAAGAATGGTTCGTCTTTAGTTTCCATTGTTACTGATTGAAGTCAATGTTGTAATGTATAACTTTATATAAATTATCTGAACATAATAATAATAGAATAATAGAATTTTTAACTTCCCAGTATATGGGAAGTTCTTGTAATCGCCTCGAAAATCGAAATTGAAATTTTCAACTTTTCTTTACGTTTTGAGGTCTATAGAGTATATATAAATTGTTTTTAGAAAGGGAGATGTATGTATGTGTGTGTGTGTGTACATACGTACGTACGTCTGTACGTTCGTGGACACTTTTTTCTACGAGCATAACTCACGTAAACAAAGTCCGATCGACTTTGTAAAGATGTCAATCGAAGCGTCTTTGCAATCTTAAGAACTGATTAGTTTTTGGACACTTCGCTCAGGGGGGTTTGCTGTTATGCCCGTTTGAAGGTCATTTCTGTCATACGTTATATCTCGTGAACCAAACATACGATTTCCTTGAACAAGGTGTCAATCGACGCGTATTAATATTTATGTAATTTTATCAAGTTTTTAAATAATTTCTTGGAGCCGTTTTTTAATTTAAAAAAAAGTGCAAAAACTTGGTTTTTTTTTCAAAAACAATAAATTTTTAACCTTATTTTCAAGTCCAGGTCATCAATGTTTATATAGTTTATACACTCCAAACAGTTTTTATAAAAATGTCATCAAAATTTTTTCTCATGATTACAAAAAAAAATCAAATAAAAAATAAAAAATCATTAACAGTCATCATGATCTTCAAGGTCATTTCTGTCATGCGTTATATCTCGCGAATCAAACATAGGATTTGCATCGTTTAGGTGTCAATGAACGCGTTTTAATATTTGTATAAATCTGCCGCATTTTTAAAAAAATCGTAAGAGCCGTTTTTTAATTTAAGGAAAAAAGTGCAAAAAATTAGGTTTTTTTCATAAACAATAAATTTTTAACCTGGTTTGCGAAATATAGTAATCAATGTTTAAAAAATTTATAAACTCCAAACAATGTTTGTAAAAACACCATCAAAACTTTTCCCCATGATTACGTGAAAAATTAAATAAAAAATAAAAAATCATTAAAAGTCATGATTTTCAAGGTCATTTTTATCATTCACTATATGTCACGAACCAGATATAATGTTTGCATCAGTGACGCGTATTAACATCTTTGTGAAGTTTTTAACATTATAAAAATTTGTTTCAGCAGTTTTTTTAATTTAATAGAAGAAAATGCGAAAAATTATAGTTTTTTTCATAAAAAATATTTTTTAACCTGATTTGCACAGCACAGTGATACCAGTTTATAAAATTTATACATTCTTATCAGTTTTTGAAGAGACACCCGCAAAATTTTCTTCCATGATTATAAAAAAAATCTCAAAAAAAAATCATTCATAGTTACCATGTAAAGAGGGTTCATACGAATGGTATTACTTTATATCTTTTATTCTAAAAAAATTGTAGTAAATTCAATCAAAGTTTTAAAATATTTGAATAATTTCAGCAGATTTTCAATAGTTTTTATAGTCTTTTAATTGAAAAAACTGCTTATGACCAAAAAGGGCTCCACCGATTGATCCGCGTGAATATTCAATCTGCCCTCATCGACCAAAAACCTTACGTAATCAATGGACCCTCGCGTAGACGATATGATTCATATTAACTCATTCCTTTTACTGCTATGAATACCTCTCATTGTTGTAATGTTGTTGATGTTAATGTAGATATTACTGGGAAGTTGACCGTGTGGACCTCAAGGGTCGCACCTCGCGGCTTGTTAAATTTTTTTGTACCTATATTATAGACATGGCTGAGGACATTAGCAATAGTTCGTCTTTAGTTTCCATTGTTACTGATTGAAGTCAATGTTGTAATGTATAACTTTATATAAATTATCTGAATATAATAAGCTAATTAAAAAGATTTTTTTTCTATAGTCTCGTGTCTCGCCGTTATCTCGGCTACATGCGCCCGACGCTGAGACAGCCATGACACTTTTATTCTTTAGTATAGTAAAACAAGCGATCAAAAGTCTACAAGCACTTAGAATCGCTGCATTCTTGAAGCGTGAAAAATGCTAAATTGCTCAAAATTTGAATAGAAAATTCAATATTTTTTTGTTGCTTGTAGGACAGTAGAAATAAACAGGTGAATCTCATAAGAAAATTCGAGATTCATGGCAAACAAAAACTTTCGTTTTCAGAAATGCCGGAAAACGAACAATAACCTGGACAATGCTTTTTACTCCATAAAAGCAATTTCAACTTCCAATGAAAGAATATTTTCGATAAGTGGCAGCCTTTGTACCACATGTTTCATTTTTTGAGATGATAGGTTCACCAAAGGTTACGCCCAATAACTTAAAGCTTGCACGTGCTGTATGGAATGTAACGCCATCCGTTGGAACCATTTTCCAAAAAATTAAAAATGATTTGTCGGTAGTGAGCGCCAGTCACGGTTGGTTCCGTCTTCAGATTTGTAAAAGAAATGACCAATTACTCCGCCTGCATGCAATTCGCACTATACAGTGGCTTCTTTGGGCTCCAAAGTCTCTTGAACAAAATGGCAATTTTGCTTATTTTCGAACCCGCTAAGCTTCATCGCGAAAAATTATTTGACCGTGAAAATTTGGATCAACATCCAATTCATTCTCAGCTCATCTACCGAACGTACGACGCAAACGATGATCCAATGCCTTCTATCGCTGCACTTGTCGAATCTTATACGGCGTTAGTCCAAGACCTTACCTCAAAATGCTCCATGTAGTGAACCTACAGAGGTTAAGTTGTTGAGAACGACGTCAAATCGACAAATTTGGATCCTACGCAACACTACCCTTTACAGCAGAAATAGTTGCCTTGGTACGCACTGTACGAGCCCGTGTTGGATAAACATTGTCCAATAGAGTATACGTAGACATATGTAAATCTTTTCATCGTTTTGCGCATGAGCTGCTCAGATGAACGATTATGAACAACATAAAAATAACGGAATGCTTATAAGTTTGACGCACATAGCTCAAATTTGGGGAATAAATTCAAACTTTTTTGAAACGAACTTCGGATATAGGACTTTGCATCGTAATTTGTCAAGGTATAAAGTAAAACAGCAAATTTGGCGACCACAATAAAAGATGTCTGTTTAGAAGGTAGTTTAAAAATTTAGAATTTTTTATTTGATGTCAACTTTTGAAAGCATTTTATTTTGCCTAGCAGTGACTGGAAGAAATGCAAATTAGAAAAGAGAATTTCGTTTACAAAAATAATTGAACTTTATGTAATTTTTTTATTAAATTTTAAAAAAATCATCTGCGCTCAATTCAAAAATTACCATAGTAGCTGCCAGGTCAATATATGTTTTATAATAAATTCATAATTTCTGAATAATTAATGAATCAAGTCTTCTATTAGTAGTGTCATGTAACTAGATCTACATTTTGAGTTTTAAAAATAAGAAAAGTAAATGAAAATATGGTAGGACATGGTCGGCGACTAGTTAATGAAACATATGACGGGTAAGGACAACACTTTGTGACGTGATTTGAAAAGCACCTGTGGCAGCTAGGAATTAATTTCATCTTATATGGTTCCTTCATATTTACTCAACTTTTCCTGAAAAACAGTTGGCAGCCAAATTCTTATTACGCATTTTGGTGCCCATTTGAAATGGCATTGGATACAAAATCGCAAGAAGAGCTACCAATGTTGTAAGAAATTAATTCGCAAGTTATCAATTTTTCCGCCTTTTTTATCGAACAAATAAGTGTTCATATGTTGGTTAATTTCTAAATCGCAGGTCATTTCTTATTGATCACAACGTTCTTTTTTCTGGAGCTCTTTCTCTCTCATTTTCTCTCGTTGCCAGGTAGAGTTACATTTTAAAGGTATAACTGTTATTATTGGAGAGAAATTATTAACTTCGCAGTATATGGGAAGTTCTTGTAATCACCTCGAAAATCGAAATTGAAATTTTCGCCATTTCTTTACGTTTTGAGGTCTATAGAGTATATATAAAGTGTTTTAGAAAGGATGATGTATGTGTGTGTGTATTTTCGTGGACAGTTTTTTCTACGAGCATAATTCACGTAAACAAGCCGTGAGGTGCGACCCATGAGGTCCACACGGTCAACTTTCCAGTAATATTTACATAAATATGAAAAATATTAAACACAATAATAATTATGGAAATAATACTACTTCAAATAATAAAAATGCACCTCTCATAAAAGTTATTGGAATGATTTAATATTAATCATAACATCTACGCGAGCGTCAATTGATTACGTAAAGATTTTGGTGCATTGGTTTAATTGATTATTCACGCGGATCAATCGGAGGGAGGACAGGTTACAAAGCAGTTTTTTCATTAAAGTTAAAACACGGTTCTGTGAAGACTATTGAAAATCTGTTCAAATTTTGTAAATATTAATAAACTTTGATTGACTTTACAACAATGTCTTTAGAATAAGAGATTTAAGGTAATATGATTCGAATGAACTCTGTTTACATGGTGACTTTGAATGATTTTTTATTTTTAATTTAATTTTTTATTGTAATCATGAAAAAAGTTTTTGCTGGTTTCTCTACAAAAATTGATAAAATTTCATAAATTCTACAAACATTTATTATTACGATGTGCAAATCAGGTAAAAAATGAGTTTTTTTATGAGAAAAACACTACTTTTCTCAAAAAATTTAATAAATTAAAAAACCGATTTAATTATTTTTTTAAAATAAAAAAACATCATAAAAATGATAATACGCGTCGATTGACACCTTACTGATGGAAAGATTATATTTAGTTCTCGAGATATAATTAATGACGTAAATGACCTCGAACGTTTATTGATTTTTAACTTCCCAGTATATGGGAAGTTCTTGTAATCGCCTCGAAAATCGAAATTGAAATTTTCAACTTTTCTTTACGTTTTGAGGTCTATAGAGTATATATAAAGTGTTTTTAGAAAGAAGTATGTATGTGTGTGTGTGTGTATGTATGTACGTACGTACGTACGTGCGTTCGCAGGCAGTTTTTCTACGAGCATAACTCACGTAAACAAAGTCGTATCGACTTTGTTAAGGTGTCAATCGAAGCGTCTTTGCAATCTTAAGAGCTGATTAGTTTTTGGGACACTTCGGTCGGGGGGCGGTTGTTGTTTTGCCCTTTTGAAGGTCATTTCTGTCTTGCGTTATATTTTGCGAACTAAACATACGATTTGCATTGCAAAGGTGGCAATCGACGCGTATTAACATTTTTGTGAATCTATAAAATTTTGAAAAAAATCTTTGAAGTCGTTTTTTAATTTAAGAAAAAAAGTGCAAAAGATTAGTTTTTTCCATAAACAATAAATTTTTAACCTGATTAGCGAAAGACAGTATTCAATGTTTATAAAACTTATATACTCCAAGTAGTGCTTGTAAAAATAACATCAAAACTTTTTGTTATGATTGCAAAAAAAATTAAATAAAAAATATAAAATCATTAACAGTCATCATGATCTTCAAGGTCATTTCTGTCATTCACTAAATCTCACGAACCAGATATAATATTTGCATTATTAAAGTGTCATTGACGTGTAGAAGCATCTTTGCGAAGTTTTGAATATTATAAACATTCATTGTTTTTGAAATTTTCAAAAAATCGCTTTTGAGATGTTTACATATTTCGATTTTATATACGTTCAAAAGTTGGCTCCAGAAATTTCATCAATAAATTCGTAATAGAAAAAAAGTTACAGCTATATTTGTAACAGCGTATGCCCATGAGTAAAAACCTGTTTCTATTGATGCGTGTAGCGCCACGCGCCAGCTGCTATTTCTTCTGGTGTAAACATCTTTGATATACATAATACATATATGTGATATTATACTGCTCGGTAGTTGCTCTGTGTTATTCTTTGAGCAAGCCCGTGTTTTATTTTTTTGAAATTCGTTAAAACTTGGCTAAAAAGTTGTAAAAAATGTCTAAACCTGGTGGTTTTCTGGCAAGGATGTGACTGAAATTGCAACATGGATCGCAGCATCCATTTTCAAAGAAGGTTCGAGAACTTACCTAGCTATTATGGCTCTCATGGGCAACGAAATTGGCGAACCTGCAACGGTTTTTGCGCAAAAAGTTGACGAGGACCGTATCTCTCAAGCCAATATGAGGAGCTGTGAGCAGTCAAAAGAAGGTCGAATTAAAGAGAAAAAAACTTTGGCCAGCTACTTACAGCAATTACTAGATAACGAGGGTCCTCAGTACTCACCAGTAATGGCCGATTAAGGGTAAAAAAAGTTTTCGACCTTTCATTCAATAAAATTATGGTAAAAAAACTTTAAACGCGTTTTTCTCGAAACTCCTTTTTCAAACTGGTAGAACATTTTTCTCCGAATCTACTCGACCGATTTTAAAAAACCAAAAAGCATTCGAATACTTATTGAAAATAGTAAACAATATGGCTCTAAAAGTTTGGAAAAATACCCCTACCCTTTTTTTACGGCGGTGACTTACCCCCAAAAAATGTCGTATTTTCGCATTTTTCAGAAATATACATACGAAAACTTCAAAATATGAAAAAGTATGAGTTTTAGAGGCTTATTGTATAATTTTGAGTCTCAAGAATAGAATCCATTTTGAATTTTTCAAAAATCTGTTACAGGAGATCCACAATATGTCCTACCGTTTGAAAAGTAACTTTTGGATGACGCCAAGGGAAACTACAAATGAAAAATTTGAAAAATTTCATATTTTTTAGAGACTGTTTAACAATGTCCAAAAGAAATTTTATCAATAAATAGAATAGTTTTTTCATAATAATTTTTTTAAAAAGTGTGATTTTTTGAATATCAAAGGCGAATATCCCCTTAATAGAAAAAAATGCGAAAAGTTATGGTTTTTATAAAAAAAAAATTTTTCTAACCTGATTTGCACAGCACAGTGGTACCAGTTTATAAAATTTATACATTTTTATAAGTTTTGGAGAGAAACCAGCAAAATGTTCTTCCATGATTATGAAAAAAAACTAAATTAAAAATAAAAACTCATTCAAAGTTACCATGTGAAGAGGGTTCATACGAATGATATTACTTTATATCTTTTATTCTAAAAAATTTTTGTGAATTTAATCATAGTTTTAAAATATTTGCGTAATTTGAGCAAAGTTTTAATAGTTTTTAAAGTCTTTTAATTAAAAAACTGCTTAAATTTTGAAAACCAATAAAAATTCAATCAAATTTGCTTTTGTGGTAATCAGCGTTGTGAATGATGAAATGTTTTTTAGTCAATACTTAGCAAGATCATATGCTTTAAAAAGCTTTCATCGAATAAAAAATTGGAGTTTTTAGTAGATTCATTCTTCAGTAATCGTGAGATTTCAATAACCATCATCATTTGTAAAACATTTTACTTTTTACATGCAATTGAAATTATTTTTGACAGCATGTACAAAATTTTTCAAGACCAATAGGAAATATATAGTAATTATTAATTTGGTTGATGTAAAATCGTGAAAATTTTTAAATTCAGTGATTATGTTGTTATGGTTGTAGTGGCAGCCCCTTTTTATCCAAAGGTGGCTGACTTAGGCCGCGAAAGGCCCATTGTGATACCACAGAATATAAGGGCGACACTAGAACCTGCGGGATGGCGAGAACCATCCAGATTCTCGAATAAAGTCGGCTATGCAGCTAATGCCCAAATCAGCTACTTCCGTGAGGTTGTCTAGGAAGGGCGTGCCCAAGGTTTGCATGCGCTTCCTGGAAGTGATTATGCTGAAGTCATGACAATTTTGAACGCAACAATTCAATTAAAGTGGTATTTTAAATTTATTGAAAAAAATTGGAAAAGTATTGTTTTTTTCATAGAAAAATTCATTTTTCACCTGATTTGCACATCGTAATAATAAATGTTTGTCGAATTTATAAAATTTTATCAATTTTTGTAGAGAAACCAGCAAAAACTTTTCTCATGATTACAAAAAAAAATTAAATTAAAAATATAAAATCATTCAAAGTCACCATATAAGAAGGGTTCATTCGAATCATTATACTTTAAATCTCTTATTCTAAAGACATTTTTGTATAGTCAATCAAAGTTTATTAATATTTGCAAAATTTTAGCAGATTTTCAATAGTCTTCACAGCACCATGTTTTAACTTTAATTAAAAAAACTGCTTTGTAACCTGTCCCCCCTCCGATTGATCCGCGTGAATAATCAATCAAACCTATGCACCAAAATCCTTACGTAATCAATTGACGCTCGCGTAGATGTTACGATTAATATTAAGTCATTCCAATAACTTTTACGAGAAGTACATTTATTATTAAAAGTAGTATTATTTCCATAATTATTATTGTGTTTAATATTTTTAATATCTACATATGTAGATATTACTGGGAAGTTGACCGTGTGGACCTCATGGGTCGCACCTCACGGCTTGTTAAAAAATTCTTGGAGGCGTTTTTTAACTTTTAAAAAAAAGTGCAAAAAATTAGGTTTTTTTCAAAAACAATAAATTTTTAACCTTATTTTCAAGTCGAAGTAATCAATGTTTATATAATTTATATACTCCAAACAATTTTAGTAAAAACAAAATCAATCATCAAAATTTGTCGTCATGATCACAAAAAAAATTAAATTAAAAACAAAAAACCACTAACAGTCATCATGATCTTCAAGGTAATATTTCTCATGCGTTATATCTCGCGAACAAAACATACGATTTCCTTGATCAAGGTGTCAACCGACGCGTTTTATCATTTTTGTGAATCTATTAAATTTTGAAAAAAACCTTGGGGCCGATTTTTAATTTAAGAAGAAAAATGCAAACAAATAGATTTTTTTTGTCATAAACAATAAATTTTTAACCTGATTTACGGAACACAGTAATCAATTTTTATAAAATTTATATACTCCAAACAGTACTTGTGAAAACATTATCAAAACATTCCCTCATGATAACAAAAACATTAAATTAAATAAAAAAATCATTAACAGTCATCTTGATCTTCAAGGTCATTTCTGTCATTGACTATATCTCACGAACTAGATATAATATTTGCATCATTAAGGTGCCAATCGACGTGTTTTGAATTTTTTTTTTGATTTCTTAACCTTTTTTTCAATTTAACAGAGAAAAATGCGGAAAATTAGGCTTTATTTCATAAAAAAGTATTTTTTTACATGATTTGCACAACACAGTAATAAGTGTTTATAAAATTTATACATTTTTATCAGTTTTTGAAGAGAAACCGGCAAAATGATTATGAAAAAAAACTACATTAAAAATAAAAAATCATTCAAAGTTACCATACGAATAATATTACTTTATATCTTTTATTCTAAATAAATTTTTGTAAATTCAATCAAAGTTTCAAAATATTTGCATAAATGCAGATTTTTATTAGATTTTACAGTCTTTTAATTTAAAAAACTGCTTAAATTTTGAAAATCATCAAAATTTCAATCAAATTTGCATTTGTGGTAATGAACGCTTTGAATGGTAAAATGTTTTATAGTCAATACTTTAAAAGATCATATGCTTTAAAAAGCTTTCATCAATTGAAAAATTGTAATTTTTAGTAGATTCATTCTTTAGTAATTGTAAGATTACAATTACTTCCTCCATCATCATTTTTAAAACATGTTTTTACATGCAATTGAACCTATTTTTGACTGCATATTCAAAATTTACTAATGAATGTATAAAGTAATTATTAATCTCATTGATGTAAAATCGTGAAAAAATATAAATTTAGTGATTATGCTGAAGTCATGGCAATTTTGAACGCAACTATTCAAAATAGCCATCACGCGACAAAATCTCTTCAATGGGCGTAATAACAAAACTGCATTCATTTTTGCTAGCGTTCTTTTCTCCTTGAATCATCGATGTGAAAGTAACAAATAACGTAGAAAAGGTCTCCACCGATTGATTGATCAAATCAATCTACCTGCCTTCAGCAAAAACCTTACGTAATCAATGGATACTCCCGTAGATGATATGATTAATATTAACTCATTCCTGTTACTGATATGAATACCTCTCATTATTATTACTTAGAGTAGTATTATTTTCAAAATTATTATTGTGTTTAATATTTTTAATGTTTATCCAGATATTACTGGGAAGTTGATCGTGTGGCCCTTAAGGGTCGCACCTCGCGGCTTGTTTTTTGTAGTATTTGGTATTTAGAAATATGTTGATTTTGTCGAATTATAATGAGTGGAGTGTACAAAAAAATTGCTATTCAATTCATATTGGCGAATAGTATTATTTTAAGTTTTTAAGGATGGTGTTCTGGCGTTATTATTGAGACAAACTAATTGACTCACTAATGTCGATGAAAAGACTGATTTATTCAGGTACAATATGTCGATATTTATACAATAATATTATACTACAATTTTGATGATCTATGTTAATTGGGATGCCTCGTGCCATAATGATTCTTGCGTTTGTTGCACATTTTGTCTGGGTTCAGAGTCCTAAGTGCAATCGATCAGACAACCATCGTTATTGATGAATGAGCACATTAGGGCAGGTTTAATGATCTGATGATTAAAGTGCGATGGATTTGGATAATTTTAGCGCACAGATGGAACTATTATTTTCATGGCTAGTTTTATCAAAATCTCTATATTATTAAGAAATTCGGCGAACGTATCATCATCTATAAATATGCTTGCACAGCGCATCATCAAGCGTTGGATTCTTTAAAAAAAAGTCGTGTCGAGGTACAACTAATTTTATCTACGTTAACATGCTCTGGTAATATTTTTTTAAAAATAAAATAAATGTAAAATTAGCAACGCCAGTCACTTCTATTTTCCGAGATGTTTATTTCAACGTCAATAAATTGATCGGAAGTTTTGCGTTCTATTTTTGCAGTCCACTAATTAACTTTCATTTTTATCTTCTTGTGTTTGAGTGTCTATTATATTGTACGGAACAACGCTTAAAAATATATTATGTGAGTAAACAGACAATAGGTCAATTAAAAGAAACGATTTTTGTTTCAGTTTCCCCGAGCGAAAGTCTCGCTTCCCTCACTTCTAATTAGCACACGAGCACAAGTTGCTGCTTTTATAGTTTCTGTATGTTTATCATGGATCTCGGGGGTGTCATGTGTTCAATTAGCGATTGCTAGCAGGCTTTCATGAGCTGCTAACCAGGATACCGGACTGTGTTGAATTCAGTATCTATTTATCTTATCAGATTATGGCGTGGACTTAGTATTCACAGATAAGCTCCGATTTTGATTAGTCTTCTTTTCATCCAGAATTTTCCCCAGAATTATTGATTAGTCGATGAATGCTTTTCGAACTCCTGAATTGGCCTACTTGCTACTGGATCAAAGAATATTAGTTCTATCGTTCTCTTGAGCGTGTTTTGTTGTTTGTGAGGATTAGCTGACTGGAATTGGTTGCGAAGGCAACAGTTGGCTTTTAATGTTGGTATTATGCTGGATATATTTATTGTATAAACCTATCAATAAGTCGCATTCAACAATGGATTTTATTTGGATTAGTAGTACCATAAAGTTGCTTATGCTAGAAGAATATGCTAAGATCCGATTAAAATGACTTTATTTTTATACAAAAATTATACAATACGTTTTTCAACTGCAAAATGGCAACCAGTTTGCTGCCATAGACATCGCCGCAAGGAAAGATTTATGTGGTATTTTATTTAAATTATGTGATCCTTTTTTATTATTTTCCACTCTTCCCTGCACTAAGTGGAATCTTTTTTTGTATTTCATTTCGAGCGCATTGTGGAAATAAGGGAATAAAAATAGTACAATAATATTAATTTAATCAATTTTTTTACTGGGTATATTTTTTTCCAAAAAATAAGCACAATTACTTAGTGAAGAATAGTTTTGTAATCCGTTGGTAGAGATAAACGTCGCGTACTCTCTGAAAAAAAACGAATACATACAATTTCCTTCTTTGAAAAGAGTCAACGCGAATTTCGAAAAAAATCTATTGTTCATTATTTTTTACTATTATTATAAAATAATAAAATAAACAAGCCGCGAGGTGCGAAGCTTGAGGTCCACACGGTCAACTTCCCAGTGGCAACCAGTTTGCTGCCATAGACATCGCCGCAAGGAAAGATTTATGTGGTATTTTATTTAAATTATGTGATCCTTTTTTATTATTTTCCACTCTTCCCTGCACTAAGTGGAATCTTTTTTTGTATTTCATTTCGAGCGCATTGTGGAAATAAGGGAATAAAAATAGTACAATAATATTAATTTAATCAATTTTTTTACTGGGTATATTTTTTTCCAAAAAATAAGCACAATTACTTAGTGAAGAATAGTTTTGTAATCCGTTGGTAGAGATAAACGTCGCGTACTCTCTGAAAAAAAAACGAATACATACAATTTCCTTCTTTGAAAAGAGTCAACGCGAATTTCGAAAAAAATCTATTGTTCATTATTTTTTACTATTATTATAAAATAATAAAATAAACAAGCCGCGAGGTGCGAAGCTTGAGGTCCACACGGTCAACTTCCCAGTAATATTTATATAAATATTAAAAATAATAAACACAATAATAATTATGAAAATAATAATACTTTAAATAATAATAATGTACCTCTCATAACAATAATTGGAATGACTTAATATTAATCGTATCATCTACGGGAGCATCCACTGATTACGTCAGGATTTTGGTGGATGGATTGTTGATTTAATATTCATGCGGATCAATCGGAGGGGGATAGGCTACATAGCCTTTTCTACGTTATTTGTTATTTTTTGAAGAACAAAAGAACTAACAAAAATGAATGCAGTTTTTGTTATTACGCCCACTGAAGAGGTTTTCTCGCGTGGTGGTCATTTTGAATAAA
The DNA here is from genome assembly GCA_963942545.1 of Oxycera nigricornis. NCBI lineage: Eukaryota > Metazoa > Arthropoda > Insecta > Diptera > Stratiomyidae > Oxycera > Oxycera nigricornis. Next base: position 80,861,548 of record OZ012659.1, read on the forward strand.
TAGCATGTAAAAAGTAAAATGTATTACAAATGACGAAGGAAGTACTTGAAATCTTTCGATCACTAAACAACAAAACTACTAGAAACTACATTTTTTATTTGACGAAAGCTTTTTAAGACATTCGATCTTGGAAAGTATTGACTACAAAACATTATACCATTCAAAACGTTGGTTAACAAAAATGCAAGTTTGATTTGATTTTTAATAGTTTTCAAAATTTAAGCAGTTTTTTCATTAAAGTTAAAACACAGTGCTGTGAAGACTATTAAAAATCTCCGCAAATTATGCAAATATTAATACACTTTGATTGACTTTACAACAATGTCTTTAGAATACAAAGAAAGGTATTTTCTATCGTATAAACCCTTTTTACATGGTAACTTTGCACGATTTTTTTATTTTTTTTTTAAATTATGGGAAAAGTTTTGCTGGTTTCTCTTCAAAAACTGATAGGAGTGTATAATTTTTATAAACATTTTTTACTGAGCTGTGTAAATCAGTTTTAAAATTTATTTTTTATGAAGAAATGTTAATTTTTTGTATTTTTTTATTAAATTAAAAAAACAGCTGAAACGAAATATTTATGAAGGTAAATACATCACAAAAATGTTAATACACGTCGATTGACATCTTAAGGATACAAATATCATATTTGGTTCGTGAGATATAGTGAATGATATAAATGACCTTGAAAATCACGATGACTTTTAATGGTTTTTAATTTTTAATTTAATTTTTTACGAATTCATGTGAAAAAGTTTTTGAGGTATATAAATTTTATGATCATCGATTTCTGTGTTTTGCAAATCTGGCTAAAAATTGATTGTTTTTGAAAAAACCCTCATTTTTACACTTTTAAAGCTTTAAATTAAAAAACTCCTCCATCAATTATTTTAAAAATTGTTATAATCACATCAATGTCAATACGCGTCGATTGGCACCTTAATAATGCATATTCTATGTTCGGTTCGCGAGATATAGCGCATGACAGAAATGACCTCCAAACGGGCAAAACAGCAAACTCCTCCGAAAGAAGCGTCCCAAAAACTAGTCAGCTCTTTAGATTGCAAAGACGCTTCGATTGACACTTTAACGAAGTCGATACGACTTTGTTTACGTGAGTTATGCTCGTAGAAAAAAATGTCCTCGAACACTTTATATATATTCTATGGACCTCAACACCTAAAGAACTGTTGAAAATTTCAATATCGATTTTCGAGGCGATTTCAAGAACTTTCTATATACTAGGAGGTTAGAAATTGACCCTCTCAATTATTTTATTTATGTCTCATTTTTTTAAAAAGTTCTATCTGCCTAGGCGAAAATCATTCATTTTCTTGAAACTAATGAATCATACAATTATTTAACAAAGGTTAATGAATAATTGATTACTTAAAATTAGCTTTTACGACCAATCATTCATTTATGGATCTTTCTTTACAGAAATACAATCAAGAAACATTAATAAAAGGGTAAACAAATTGCGTCTTAAAAATTCGAGCCGAATTTTGAGAATCATGTCTTTAAGTATTTTCATTAGATTCATCCTTGAAAAAATGTTTGCATTTTACGTGTGTACGTACATACGTATCATATAAAAATAATAGCTAATATAGCCCTGGATTTTTGGTGGGAACGTTCAGAATCACTTTTAGAATATCTGTACAAAAGTATCATTATCGAATTCAATTCATATTCCAATTTTCCTAGTAATAATATTATGGATAATTTAATTATAATGGATACCAAAAAAATGCTTGCTGGTTGGTTGGATGCATTCAGTTCTGAATTTAAGTTAATTTTTCGAAAACATGTTATCAACAATTCTTAACTCTATTATTTTAAATTTAACATTTTTGGATTTTTTATATCCGAAAATACGTGCTCTGGAACAGTCGATTCATGGAGAAGCACATTAAATTTATCATAACGACTCTGATGTTTTGAAATAAATGTTTATATAATGCATTTTTCATAAGGCCTAAATTTTTAGACATTTAAATTAAATAAACTCAAACTCAAAAGCCTCCGTTAAGAATTAAAGTTTTCTATTTGCGTTCTATCAGTGAAATGTGAAAATGTATGTACCAGGAAACAAAATCAGTGTTTCGTGTATTAAAGGAACCTAGACTGATTGAATGCATGTGGTTAAAACCTTCAAAATCAAATCGATTTGTTCTTTACGGGCACAACGATTTTTTTCGATTTCGGTAAAAAAATTCATTTGGGATGAAAATGAAGAAAAACAGTATCTGCGGACCATGTGGGGAAATTTTCTAGAAAAAGGGCTACAAGTGATCTGATTAGATTACCACGACATCACTGCTGTAAACCGAAAAACAGGAAGTATGTTGCCTTACTGTCAGGACAGTATTATGTGTGATTCTCTCTCTTGATGATCCCCTTCTCCGCCGATTCCAGAAGACTGATTAGGGTTTTGTTGCAGAAACGATAGTTGTATTCCGTCGATGGAAAGCATTCGCGCGGAAATGGTTTTTAATTTTAGTTTTGTCGAAATCATGGCTATCAAATAAAAAGTTTCTAATGACGGATACTGAAAGTATCGCAGCATGAAGATGTTGCTTTCAGGTGATGTTGATATACGCTGAGTCGCTCGTAGCGCCATTTAAAACGCTTTCAGTGCTACATTATTACAGGCAAAATACGCTCGTCCTAAAACTAAATCCGATATTTGTTATTATGTTTCACACTTGTCCAGTGATGGTGTTTAATAACAACAATTAACAATTCCTATGACTAGAAAGTGAGCTAGAAAATTCAATAGAACTGTAAAAAATGGGTCCCTTTTTTTAAAAATATTTTGCAACCAAAAACTTTTCGAGTCAATATGAAGGAGCATTAAAAAACTCAAACAACAGGTCGACTTATCTTTTTGCAATTTTTAATATAGACCAAGGCGGATAGTTTTAAGTTGACTGCTGAGAAGGGACACACTGATGTTTGCAGTAAAAGTTGCGAAATACCATTTAAAAGCATTAATAAATAAATTGAAATGTTTAAAAATTATAAAAAAAAATGGATTTTAATCTTCCCACTTCCCAGTGGGAAGTTATTGTAATGGGGCCAATTTTGCGAATTTCATATTTTGACATATCTCCACGTTTTAAGGTTTCAAGAGTCCAAATCTATCGTTTTTAGAGCAAAGTATGTGTGTGTGTGTATGCACGTATGTGCGTATGTACGTATGTGCGTTCGGAATAATTTTTCGTCTCGATTATCTCGAGAACCAAAGGTCATATTGCCGTGAGACCGGTTTTATTTGACGCGTAATTTAAAACTGATTAATTTTGCAGCAAAATTCGTTTAGCCGTTTTGTATTGAGACTGAAAAAACTGAAAACAAGACAAAAGATTGCTTAATTTTGAAACTGTTGAAAGGCACTTTTTATTCGTGCAGACCTCAAAACCTTCATAGTAATATTATTAAAATCAAAATGTTGATCAAGCCACGTAAATTTGGTACGTGCCATAAAAAAATTTACAAAATGATCTCTCGAGGACCAATATTATTTAAAGCTGGGCATCTTTTTCATACTCATGATAATGTTTACCAGATGAAATGCTTTTACTTCTGGAGTTGATGTCGGCACAAAATTAATGGTACTACCAGTTTTCTTAAAGCATTTAAATTGGTTTGAAAAACTAAAATGCTTCTATTAATAACTGCAAGTTTATGTCTGTCGGAGTATCTATCCCTATTGGAATATGTAAACCAGTTATTTTTATGAAGGGATCAACCAGCTCAAATGGAAAAATCCTGCGTCTACATTTTTCGCTTCATCAGTTGCTCGTGCCTTATCATACTCCACGGCCAATCGTCATCACTATCCCAATTCTTTTCATTATGTTGCTGAACAACAGGGAATACTGAAATATCGACTATTACCGATCTCTAAAAGTTCTTCAAATTCTCTTCGGCCATAACATTTTCAACAGCGCACTCGGATAATCCTGAATCGCAGTTGCTGGATATATCCTCCCTGTTGTGAATTTGGTTACTCTTTCGTTTTTCAAGCATTCGTAGATTAATTTTTATTGTATGTTACAGCAACTGACAAGCTAGTTCTGTTACGCTAATGCAGCCTCGAAACTAGCAATAAATCTGCATGAAACATTTAGATAAGAATTGAATAAAGCACTCAGATTGACAATATTCTCATTCCCAACACAATAGCTAATTTTACTACTCCAAGCGTTGTCAAATTCCAAAAAAAAACAGCAAATCTCATTTTACTAAACTTTATACCGTAATGTTCGATTATCATTTTTTTGAAAATAAATTGATTGAGTCTCCCAATAAACACATTGAAGGCATCCATGCAAATAAGGCACGCAATGTGAATAATTTGCCAGGCTTTTCTTATGCTGAAATCGATCAACACTACTGGAAATTGATTCAAAATGTAACCGAGTCACGCCTACAAAGTAAACCTGTAAAATCGTTCTAAGCTTCCCAGAGTCTTATGATTCTATTTGCATTCAACTTCAAAGTTGCCAGTCAAGTTGAATATTTACTCAAAAAATCTAATCTACTATTTCCTTGATTGGAATGAACAGATTGAATCAAAAACTAATTGAATTTTTTTCCATTCATTTCAGGTATGACGAGTTTTTCATTAACTTCAAATAATGTGCAGTTTATCATTATATAAGCTACTTAGTTCCATGCAAGTAAGTACGTAAAATCCATTTAAAATTCAAGGATGTTAATAAAAAAAAGTTCACCCATTTGAGATTTCTCAAATGTGACTATCTTATAAATTATTCATTACAGACTTTATATATATTCACTTATAGTTTGATATTAAAAGTAATTGGAATTTGTTAAAAAAACTAATCAAATTTTGAATCACCCATCAACTCCCATTAAGATTGCTATTGCTCTCACAAAAAAGGAACGCATGGAATGAAAGGGATAATTTCCAAATATGTAGTAGAGACGTAGTAGCAAGTTTTTAATTAATGTAACAGCGCATGTGGAAGCTTTTATCTAAGTATTAAAATCTGAGAGTCTGTGAAGTTTATTGGAATTAGCTTCACATTATGTATACATGGGATGCTATGAATTTTAATACGACCTTTGAAGTTGAATTACATGAACTCTAATAAATTTCGAAGAAGGCCTCCCGCATTGAGGATGCAGCTTAGCAACTTATGGCCTTGGAAACATTCTGTTTTACTAAGAACAAACTAGGAAGTTTTCAGTTTACGTCACAGAAATAGTACTCGTTAATAGGGCATACTTTGTGTAGAAAATTTTAACCATACAAATATTGATTAAATATTTTTTTGAAAACTATTCATAAGCTTAACTATTTATTTTCGACTGACTTTTTAAAACTATCGTATTACTTCTTCAAAAGGTCACCCATTGGTGCTCTACATACATACTCTAACCGATAATGAAACCAAGATTACATCGTTTGATTGCTAATGAGTCGAATGAAGAGATCTTACTCTTTTGAGCCTTTTTAACTTCCCAGTATATGGGAAGTTCTTGTAATCGCCTCGAAAATCGAAATTGAAATTTTCAACATTTCTTTACGTTTTGAGGTCTATAGAGTATATATAAAGTGTTTTTAGAGAGGGAGATGTATGTGTGTGTGTGTACGTACGTACGTACGTACGTTCGAGGACACTTTTTTCTACGAGCATAACTGACGTAAACAAAGTCGTATCGACTTCGTTGAGTTGTCAATCGAAGTGTCTTTGCAATCTTAAGAGCTGATTAGTTTTTGGAATATTTCGGTCGGGGGGGGGTTTGCTGTTTTGACCCTTTGAAGGTCATTTCTGTCATGCGTTATATATCGCCAACCAAACATACGATTTGCATGATAGAGGTGTCAGTCGACGCGTATCAACATTTGTGTGAATCTATCAAATTTTAAAAAAAATAGTTGTAGCCGTTTTTTAATTTAAGAAAAAAAAGTGCAAAAAATAAGGTTTTTTTTCATAAACAATAAATTTTTAACCTGATTTGCGTAATTTAGTAGACAATGTTTATAAAATTTATATACTCCAAACAATTTTTGTAGAAACAACATCAAAGCTTTTTCTCATGATAACGTAAAAAATTCAATAAAAAATAAAAAATTATTAAAAGTTGACGTGTATTAATATTTTTGTGAAGTTTTTAACATTATAAAAACTCGTTTCAGCTTTTTTTTTAATTTAATAGAAGAAAATGCAAAAAATTATAGTTTTTTTTATAAAAAATATTTTTTAACCTGATTTTCACAGCACAGTAATACCTGTTTATAAAATGTATACATTCTTATCAGGTTTTAAAGAGAAACCGGCAAAATTTTCTTCCTTGATGATAAAAAAAAAACTAAATGAAAAATAAAAAATCATTCAAAGTTACCATTTAAAGAGGGTTCATACGAATGCTTTTACTTTATTTTTTTTATTCTAAAAAAATGTTGTAAATTCAATCAAAGTTTTAGAATATTTGCATAATTTGAGCAGATTTTAAATAGTTTTTATAGTCTTTTATTTAAAAAAAATGCTTAAATTATTAAAACCAACAAACATTTTCAATACCAAAAAGGCACCCCACCGATTGATCCGCGTGAATATTCAATGTGTCCTCATCGACCAAAAACCTTACGTAACCAATGGACCCTCCCGTAGGCGATATGATTCATATTAACTCATTCCTGTTACTGCTATGAATACCTCTCATTGTTGTGATGTTGTTGATGTTAATGTAGATATTACTGGGAAGTTGACCGTGTGGACCTCAAGGGTCGCACCTCGCGGCTTGTTATTTGATGATGATTATCATGGAGTCATTGGTTGATGTTTTATTCTGATTCCGTGTTTAGCAACATTTTTTTATTACACTAGTTAGATTCCGGCATCGGTCGTAATTTTGTATATGTAGCACACCGCGTAGCATAGATAATTTCACGCAGTAATTTGTTTTTTGAAGTTACCGACAAAAATACCAAATCAACATTTGAAGCTTTGCTTCCTACTTCGCTTAACAAGGTTGTATTGCGCGCGCATCGAAAAAAATATAAAATATGAAGCTTTTTCTCGCCAGGACGACAGATGTCACTGTAGCTCGACAGGCATAAACTGAGCTGCTCGAGCCCACACTATCATATCAAAGTGGTTTTAATATCGCATTTTTGTGCGTCTAGATCCTATATTGAAAAAAATGACTCTAACATTTACATTAATCAATTTCGCTTCGCAGAAAGACTTTAAATCACCGAAAAACTAATGTTTGATCATCGAGCTATATTTCAAGGAGAATTTTTCAAAAATCAAATATATCTACAGTCTGTGCTCAATGTAAATAGATTTACATAAATACGAAATATTTTTCTAATAACTTAAATATTAGTCTTGACAATTTTGAAATTACTCATTTTCTATTTGCTTCTGTGACTAAATATATAATTTGACAAGGTTAAAGTCTTAGTAAAAAAATGTTTCCTATAATCCAAGAATAATATTATAAAGGTAAATAAATTACGGTAAATAAATTTGTGATTGGTGAAGTGATTAATAAAAAAGTATATCTATGATGTGAAACTTAATATAAAATGCCACCAATAATCAAACACGACAGCGTCTAGTCTCGGGACTATAGTATATGTACAAGGGACCAAGAAATGGCGCCATGTGTTTGCAGAAATTGACATTTGCCAGGTACTGCCAGATTTGCAGAGGACTTTCGCGGACTTCATCTTTCACTCCAACACATGAGACATTTTTTCATTCATTTTGGCTTGTTTCTTACCCAATTTGTCAAAAGCAAGTGAAATTTGTGTCAGCAAAAACGTTCTACCATTGTTATTAAATGAACTGAAGTTTTCGGGGTATTTTTTTCACGCGTAACATGAAAAGTGAATATATGAGGTGTGGCAGTGCCCCGACCAGTAAATAGCTGCCATTTTGTCATAAATGACAACAAACATATGATAACTGAAGGAACACATATGTCTTTGTTCCGTAGAACCGCGGGCCGTACTTGATACTGTGCCTTTATATGAACGATTACATACTGGTTCTTACCTATACTGTGCACGAGTTTCAAACAATCGCTGGACTTGATGATTGGAACATTGTTTTGCCAAAGTTGGGTTGCTCGTCCACGTTGAGAATAATATCACCTTCTTCATATTTTGCAGAATCGTTCTTATAGTTGATCACGTCTTTCGAAACCGTATTCGCATGCGGAATTTTCGAACTCTTTTCTATGTGAATACATTTTATTGTTGTATCTTGTAGAAGAATTCAAGTATTTGTCTCCCCTTCATTTGAAAGACTTCGTTTTCAAATGTTGCTCAGTAGATTCTGCTGCTCCCGATTGACACTAGAATCAGTTGGAGGCAAGCAATCACAAATAGTCTAATTTTTATGAAGTAACTATCACGTTCCACCCAAAACAACTTTTACGAAGAATTGTTTTGGGCACAAATTGCTTTTGATAAGTTCTCAGTTTTTCCTTACCATACCTCACGAAATATGACAATTTTTGGCACAAAATAAGAGCAAGGTATCGGTAAAGGGTGCTTTAGATTCCCGCTATTGAGCAAGGATCTTTCGCAGTGTGGAAAAAATGAACAGTTATGTCCAGATCGTCTTATCTCTGTGCTAGTCTGTGAAGGGAAGGAATTGATTAATTATTATTTCGCGTTGCTTATCAAAACCAGACTTCTCGCGTGACCGTTTGTCGCTATTTGATGGGATCCGCTTTGCCGTCTCAAGGGATACGGTATCGGCTAGGCGGGCGATCAGAAATATTTGAAGCCTAGTTCTGGTTTAGATAATAAGTACCTTAGGCACTAGAGCGAATTTGCAGCACATCTGTTAAACAATGCGCTATGTGGAATCTTGCACGCGTATGAGTGTTCTAATTTGCAATGGTACACATGTCATTCCCAAACTAATTTGGTCACAACATGGTTATATCACAAAATTGAATATGTAGCACGGACACTTTAAGCTGTTAAAATAAATATGACACAAAACATATATTATTCCTCTAAGCTCGCGCACGAAAGAGTAGGTTGATATCCATATTCAAATTTCCCCAGATTGAATTATGCATATGCAAAGTGACGTGTTGGCTATTTTATATAAGTTATTCGTGTATGTGCACATGTCAAAATCAGCTGACTTTTTGGAAAACGCGGTGAGTAACCGATGTGAATTACGCCATAGCATAAAGAATATATAGCACGGACACTCCTAGCTGTCAAAGTCGACTTGAGACAAAAGATGCCTAAATTACCCCTCCTTTCAGAGAGAGCGCTCTGGTTTCGTTTCCAAGTTCGCGCGCGTAAGAGTAGGTTGAAATTTGTATTCAAATTTCTCCAGGCCAAGTTGTGCATATGTAGAGAGACGAGCTCGCCATTTTATAAAAGTTAACCCTTTCCGTGTGCATGCCAAAATCAGCGACTTAACGCTAGTGTGCGTGAAATCAACGAATGCGGCGAGTACTCGATGCAAATAAGCGACCGATCGAAGCATTTGGGGCTGCCCGATCAACAGGAAAAACGATTTAAGCGACATACGCTAGTTTAATTTTAGATTTGCTAATCGAACGGAGCAGACAAAAAGAATAGTAATGATATTCATAATGAACGGGTGCGTAAGTTGTGATTTTGAATTGCTGTAAATAAGTTGCAGTGTATCATTTAATGTGTTGAAACCGATTTAACTGCAGATATGTTGTTTTGTGTATCTTTACTCATAATCATATTATTAGTGATAACATAAAGTATGTTCTGCGGTTTAATATTTTAGGGATCGAAAATCCTTAACTTCGTTGAGTGATGATTCGAAATTGTACCAAAGTCTTCAATAGAGTCAATACCGAACAATACACAGGACGCGTTTTGGTAACAAATTTGTGAAAACCTTAATAAATTCTGTTTCTTTCGCTGCAAAGGTTACTAACGCGAAAGTTTACGCACAAAGCTGAAGAAATTTGGGTATCCAAATTTGATCCGGCAATATAGCATTGATCTCCTTAGCCACTAGTGTCCTGTTTTACTTACAACGGTCTCTACGTATTAGCGTAGTTGGAGTCAATAAAATTGTCGTGAATTCGAAGGGATAAGCACATAAAAGTTACACTCTTTTATATCGGCAAATAAGAGTGTTGTATAATGGACTCGACATCTTGACACCAATCCGCTTAAAGAGATTGTCCTTTCATTCCACAGGACATATCTTTCATGCGTCATCCGCAGCGTAATGGGCAAAAAGGAATCACGATATTGAACGAGCAGAAATCCATGCTCGGCTGAACGTGTAGATCTATTGTGGATCCTCTTTTCTGGTCACAGTGAGAGCAAGTGAATCATAGTTCCTACATAATTCCGCGGTGTATGGTTTGTCTTATTCTGACCTATAAGAAGTTTCACCTTAGCAGCGCAGCGCAGAGTATTATCAGGCTCAGAAGAAATAAGCAAGACGACAGATAATTCTTTGAGCTGACCTGAAGTCCTTTCTCTTACAATATAGGTGGTAGACAATAAACAAAATAACTGCAACTCAATTGGTATGCGTATCATATATTTCTAAATACATTTCTGGATTTCATCGTTAAAAGTCATTCAAATAGGTTTTTAACACGAAACTGCTTTTCTTTGAAAATGTATGACACGTGTACCGATTGACATTCTTTGGCGCGTTGTAAGTCGGAGACTATTTATCGTACATGATAACATTTGATGTCAGTTTGATAGATAATAACAATATATATTTTGACGTTTAGTTTTTTTGTCGCAAAGTCAATAAATTTTAATACGTAAAAAAATCAGCATAAAATGCCGCTCATTGTTAAGAATTCATGAAGAATGAAATTGACTCATCAGTTGAGAATAAGATGTGAATTATATGTGAATTGCCAAAAAAGGAAAAGGCAATTTCTTGTAAATGCGTGAATCTAAAACAAATAACTGGAAATGTCATTCGTTATAAAGATCTGAACTTATTTTTCGGATGCTGATTTTGCTGTAGAAATCGAACGTCGTATTTAATGTACTGGATAAAGTATATTACAATCATTTCAGTTGAAGCAATGTGTTACAGCAACAAGAAGTGCGGTGAAAAGTGCACGAGTTGAATGGACGATTACAGAAAAAACGTCTGCCCAAAGTGTTAGCCCTATTTATATTACATCTATGGTAAAAATGACATTCACCAATTTTTTATGTATATTTTTTTTAAAAAATATTTTGCATAAAACTTTTCTATTAATTTTTGCACTACTTTCCACTTCTAAACAAGTCTAAAATTCACTTCCCATACCAATTTTACGTTTCGTATGATCCCTGGAAACGGGCAAAATAACCATTTTTTGTGGGGGAACCCGCACAACTTCTTATTGGGTTCTGACCGACGCGAATTTTTTTTTTGCCATAGTAGTGAGAGAACTCTCTTTTTGAATCACTCCCATAATCTTAACCGGTACCGTATTTTTTTCAAACGCCTAAATTTTTAAAATTAACTTTGTATGTGATGCGTTTTTCGTATTAAAAATTATTCATTTTTCTTACTATGCTCTCAACACCTAAGAGTATATTTAAAACAAAACTCGCAATATGATGCTAAAAGTTATATACAGTTGCTCACATAATTGAGCGTACACCCATGTATGAGCAACTACAACTTGAATAACTCAAATCGCTCCTAGATTTCAGAAAAGGAATAGTTTCTATATCAAAAAGAAAAACATTATCTACTATATTAATCTTAATATAATGTGAAATTCTGTATTTAAATATCGTTTCAACGCAAAAAAAAACAGAAATATGACACAATTTTACCTTCAAAAAATTAAGCGTTCACCTAATAATATGTATGATATTACTAAGTTTCGCAAAATATCATAAATCGCATTTTCTGTGGCATATTGAGTGTTCATTTCTTTACAGTTATAAAATTTGTCATTCTTGTTCTAGTTTAAGAGTAGTGCAGTTTGTTCCGAAAATACTTACAACTAGAAAAGAAATGACTTGTCTACACATCAAATAGTTATTGAATTACATTTTGACGGGAAGTCTTCACGCAAAATAGGGAGAATAGTGCGCAGAACCCCTTCCACAGTTCAAAAAAATTATAAATAAGTAAAAATTAACAGATATTCTAAGGGACGAAGCAGGGAGAGGTAGAAACGAAATTATCTCTAAGGAAAAAAAGGTTTATCATACACTGAATTAAGGAAAATCTTAAAACCAGTGTGCACAGTTTGTCGAGTGAAGTGTCCTCAAGAATCAAGGAGTCAATATCAGCAGAAACAGTTCGTTGCGTTTTGCGGGATGATGGACACAACGGTAGAGTTGCTAGAAAAAAAACAAAGAAGATTGAAACGATTGGAACTCACAAAAACCCATGAAAATTTTCCGGACAGCATCTGAAATAATGTTATGTTCTGTAACAAACAAAAATCAACTTATTCGATTCTGATGGTAAGGAAATCGTTTGGAGGATACCAAATATAGCGTTAAATAAGAAAAACATATGCCCAAATGTGGAGCATGGCGGAGATTCAGTCATGGTATGGGATTCTATGGCAACTAATGGTGATGGAAAACTAAAGTTTATCGATACAGTCATGGTTAAAGTGAAATATTTAGATGTCTTGCGAAGAAATTTGAAGTCCTCTGCAGAAAAATTACAAATGCCACCAGTATATTACTTTCAGAACGATAGTGACCCGAAACATACAGCACATGTAGTTAAAGAGTGGTTGTTGTACAACGCCCCCAAGCTCCTAGAAACTCTTCATCGGTCTCCTGACCTCAACCCAATTGAGGATTTTCGGCATGAGCTCAAGTTTCGGTTGAAAAACTGTAATGTTACAAATAAAAAATTAATTAAAAGAGAATTTTAAAGTAGACACCAGGTTACATCAGGTTTTATAAAAAAATTAGTGGAATAGATGCCTCGACATTTACAATCAGCTATAACAGCCAAAGGATATGCAACAAAATATTAATTAAATTAGTTGTTACATTTTTGTGCTGAAATATTTTAATTTAATAAGCTGTACGCTCGATTTTGTGTCGATGAAAATCTGATTACTTTTTATTTTTGTTAAAAAATGTTTTTATACATGAAACATTATATTAAAAATGAGTTAATTTGTTAACTAGAATGTTGCTCGTTTGTATCAATAAAAAAAAATCTATAAAACGAAACAGAAAAATGGTTTTTTAACAATTAGAAATTTTTGTATGGGTGTACGCTCAATTATGTGGGTGACTGTAATTGTAAGTCGATCTTAATCTCGAAAAAGTCATTTAATTTCAACACTTACACCGTGTTTAGGGATGATATTAGGAAAATTTCGCAATATATTTTTAAATACTTTTAATTTTGTTTCTAATTCACAGTGATGACTTGGATGCTGTTGAAAAAGTATTTGATGATCCAAAAAACCAAATGAAAGGCGGTATTTGGAAACTATACATTATCAATTTAAGAATAAGCGGGGTTACTTATTCAGTGACTCTCTGAATAAAGTATGCAAGCCTAAAAAGTATATAGATTGTTTCTTGTCATTTCAAATATCAATAAGAATTTAGACATCGCCAATTTTTTGACTTCCTTTACTTTTTGAAATCATTTCAATTTCAGTTTTTAAATAACATTGAGCGAGGCACCCAAACAGCAAATGAGTTTTATAAATCTTAAACAATTCGTATCTAAAGTGTCGCTATTAAACGTTGAGCATGTTATCCAGCTGTTAAATACATATGTATATGCGAACCAAAAGATGGAATTTTCTAATATTCCATTCTCTTTTGACATATACAGTCAGCGACAAAAGTCATGGCACCTGAGTGCACTTATAGTTTTGCAGATACATATCTTCTAAAATATTAAAGCCATTCCGTTGTGTTTTACAAATAATAAATATTTATAAACATAGATTATGAATATATAAAAAAAAATTTCTCAAAATTAATAAAACAAAACAACTTCGTTTATACAAAAATTCTACTTTTGCCGCGACAAAAGTTATGGCACTTGATTAGAAAATTGTATCTTTTAATAGCAGTATATTGAAATTAATATTTAGTTGGATATCCTTTGGATTATATTACCGCTTTTAAGCGCCTTTGCATTGATTGGACTAATTTTAGCGTATACGAATTGTTGATATTAGCCCATTCTTGCCGTATGATGTCCTTCAGTTGTGTTTTCGATGTTATGTCATGTTTCCTTAAGTTTTTTTCCAATTCACTCAATCGGATTGAGGTCTGGTGACTGAGGAGGTGTAGCCAGCATATGAAAAGTGTCATAGATTATCCATTGTTTCACAATGGATGCTGTATGCTTGGGATCATTATCTTGTTGAAAATAATAATAACCACTCAAACCTAATTTTTCCGCACTGTTTTACAAATTTTCTTCAAAATGTCTAGATATCCGAAACGATCCATTGTGCTTTCTATAAACTCCATATTTCTGACATCGTTTGCAGACGTGCATCCCCAAATCATAACGCCACCGCCACCATGTTTCACTGTAGGATGTAAATGTTTCGGCAGTAAACTTTCGCCTTTTCGACGACACACTGTTATGCGACCACCACTTTCAAAAATATTGAATTTCGATTCATCATCATCGCATTCAAGTATTTTCTGGCGAATTCTAGACTTTTTTTATTTGCCTTGCTTATGGACGGTTTTTTGCGAACGACACGACATCTAAGTCCATTACTTCGTATGACTCTTTGAATACTCTTTGGAGAAATTTTCTTTCCCAATTCAACTGAAGTTGCCTGGCTTAGTTCACTTGCAAATATTTTTGGATTAACCTTGAGTTTGCGCATTATAATCCGTTTATCGTTGTCGGTTAAAAATTGAGGCCGGTCCGTTCTTGTCTTGTTTTTAATTCTGTTTTCTATTTCCTGTCGTTTTATTGCATTTTTTACTGTTGACTTACTCCTTTGTATATATTCTCCAATTTCCCCATAAGTTTTCCCATCTTTCTCGATATTTAACACAATTTTCCTTTCATCACACGTTGTTTCTTTTCTTGACATCTTTTTAATCACGAAACACTTTAAAAATTGACTGAATCAACGTAAAATTTTCTCAAACTAAAATAGATAGACCACCAAATTGATATTTACTTCTAACTGGCTACACAGTTCCTGGAAATTACTGTTATTGAATAAGCAACCCGCTGAGTGCCATGATTTTTGTCGCGGCATTTGTGTACTACGCAAAAAAAATTTAGGCTTAATGGACAAACGCAATGCAATATTGAAATGCCGTAAATGATAAAATATAGCTCCTATTATAAAGATCACATTTTGAGTAATTTACTTTTAAAAATTAAAAACCATACTGAATGGTTCCTATTGTTTTTCTACACAATTAAAGGTGCCATGACTTTTGTCGCTAACTGTATATACATATTTCTAAACTATTTGACTATCCCCGGACACAATGTGTCAAACCATGTCTCCATAGCAACGACAAAGTCCAATGTTTCAATTCTTTGATTCGATATCTTAGCTTTGAAATGTTAACAATTCAATGAAGCGGAAGGCATGTTGCAATCAATGAAGGACGCTTTCATTAGCAATCCTAACATAGTTGATGTGAGGATTGCTTTGGTCCTTGATGATGAACTTTCCTCGTTCGTTCTGACGCCCATCCTTCCAGCTAATAACAGACAGTAACATGAAAATAGATTCGCTTTCGTTTCAATTCACTTTATATGGCTTCACCTTTTAGAAATAGTGTTCGCTTGGGACCATTTTCATCGTTTTTCTTTCTTATTTTTCTCGATTTCTTTGCCAAGCAAAAGTATATCTCTTTGCCGTTAGTAAAACTTTGGTCAAGTAAAAAAAGAAAGATTCAGTATGCCATGACCTTCTTGTCCGTTTGAAATAAAGTTCTTCTTGGCAATGGTGTTCATGGGACAACTTACTGTGAATTGCTAATGTCGCTGGTGAGGTGAGAAATGCTATTTAGGAAGTTTTAGAGATCGGATGGAAAAGGTTTCTGAAGTAATTGTCTATTTGACTTTGCAAGCTTCTGTGGTAGAAGAGGTGTATGTTTGCACGAAGGATCTGTTAACGAGGTTACAAAATTGAACCTTTCGTTGGAAATAGATCGAATGTCGATTAGGTGCTAAAGCTTCTCTGAGAAAAGCGCAAAACCTTTATATTTCATATGACATTAGGATTTAATAGGTTGAACATTGGGATGAAGGTAGAGACTAGTATAGATTAAAGCTCCGGTTTTCTGAGCTTCTGTGTAAGTGCACACAATCTTTTGTGTTCTTTGTGAAAAGGATTCAGTTTTCAAAAATATCACCAACTGGACTAGCATCATTAAGAAAAGTTTACGATATTAACTGAAATTATCATTCAACAGTATTTTACGTGCCAAGCACAAAATGATGAAGATAGATTGCTTGTTGCTTTAGTTTCTTAAGTTATAAAATTGTGTGATTTTAATTGTGTTAACTTTTGAAAACCACAAAATTTATTTCAAAGTCATCTCGAGGGAAAATTGCTCAGAATTTTTTTTGATAAAAATCTTGAGGAAATTTTTCAAATGGATTTAGTGTGCATTCTGTCTTGGAACGGTGAGCGCAATGCCCACTTGGTATAAATTAAAAAGATCAAAAATACATGACTCATTCATAAAAGCAAAAAACTTCCTCAAAAAAAAAGATTTTTACCTCCTCAAGTTTTCAAAAACAGCTAAATGATTGTGTTCCAATATTGGATTACAATCATTTTATTTGACGTCATGGTTGGTCAGCAGAACAATTAGAAGATCTAATTATTTCTATTAATACTCTCTACTCTACTCTAATTATTTCTATTAATACGTCTCTTCATTTATATAAAGCACAGTTTTCGGGGGTAAGAAATGCCAAACTACTGAGAAAATGAGGACGATATGCACTTTCTTAAAAAAAAGCGATGGTGAACTCGAAAATTGTATAAAATGCAGCCTAGATTACAATACGTCATGCGGAGAAAGAGGAAATTCATTTTCAGAACTCTTATGCAGTGGTTGCTCTGAAGAACGAAATTTAAAGCAGAGTAAATATTAAAAGGAAAAGGTATTCAACAGCAAACAAATAAAAGGTAGTTTAGTATAAAGTGAAAAACATTGCCCAAAATTGGAAGCTCTGCTACCAAAATGCTAATGCGAAATGTAGATTGATAATTTTAAAAATGTGATGGGTATATATTAGAAGCTAATCAAGAGGACTTTTACAAGATTGGTACAAGGAGCAGTATTTTGTCCGCTCCTTAGTCTAGAAAACAATAAAGCTTTCAACAAAATCTTTCCACTGCCGAAGATGTTTATCAGAAATATTTACGTGGCGTTTGTTGCGAGGAATCTACATTTGGGTAGCAACGTTTTGTCACCTGCGACTGTAAAAATAAATTTGATTCAAAGAGCTGAACATGCATAAAAGTGGACACTTTATTCAACTTTACGTTCGATCATTTGGAATTGTACAAAATGCTCCTTTTCTGATTACCAAGAAATAAAAAATAATCTAAGCATTACGTGGACGTACTTATCAATGTACAAACTGTTTCCCTGAAATTTTCAATTTTTTTTATAGCATAGTTTGCCTAATACTGAAGGTAAGCAAATATTACTTAATGTTAGTATAGGATGTTTTTTTTAGCATATGGATATATTTTTTCTGGTATATAACCACCGTGGTTGCATCTTAGGAAGGCCATCATTTCTGTCCAATTTTGCACCACTTTCTTCAGCATAGCCGGCCTTATTTTGCCATTGAGGCTTCGAATGTTGGCTTTCGATTCATCAATATTCGCTGGTTTATTCGCATAGATAAGTAAATTGATGTACCCCCACAAAAAGTAGTCCGATGGAGTCAAATCACATTATCTGGGTGATCAGTTCACAGCTCCATTTCTTCAGCTGATTCGTTCACTAAAATTTGG
This sequence comes from Oxycera nigricornis, assembly GCA_963942545.1. NCBI lineage: Eukaryota > Metazoa > Arthropoda > Insecta > Diptera > Stratiomyidae > Oxycera > Oxycera nigricornis. The sequence goes on from OZ012659.1 coordinate 80,879,500, forward strand.
CCCAATAAAGTAATGATTTCACGCACTGTATGGCGTGTTGAGCCATCCTGTTGAAACCATTTGTCCCTCAGATGATTCGCATTGTTGTTGGGAGTCAAAAAAATACGAATCATTTGTCGGTTGCGATCGCCATTAATGGGAACGTTGGTTCCATTTTTAGATTTGAAAAAGAAAAGACCAAACCGCACCGCAAAAATGCGATTCAATCTTTAACTCATTCTAGGCCCAATCACCGGACTTACGACGCAAACAATGGTTCACTAAATCCAATTGCTGCACTCGTTGAATCTTATAGGGCTTTAGTCCAAGCCCAAGATTTTATCTCAAAGTCGTCGGACGGACAGAATTCAAGATGTGGAGAACGGCGTCGAATCGATAAATTTTGATCCTCAGGCACATACTCTTCACTGCAGTGAAAGATGCCTTGGTATGCATTGTACCACCGCGTGTTGGATGAGCATTGTTCAATGGAGTATACGTGGACAAAAATCTTTTCGTTTATTGTATGTATGTATTTATGAGCTGCACAGATGGACTATTATGAACAGTTCAAATTATACGAAGTGCTCTTTAACTTTTTACACTTAACGTGAATTTCGGAAATAATTTTCCTGTATTTCGAGATGTTGTAGAGATGTAAGACGGTAATTGACATTGAATTTTCATTTGCAATCGTCTCCTTAAAAAATTATTATTTTGGATGATTTTGACAGATTATGTCCAAAATACGATTCAGCATGTTGAACTTACTATGTGAACATTACAACGACTCAGCTTTTACACTCCACGTTATTCATTAAAAATTAAATACTTAGAAATTACAGCAAAGTTGTTAATTTCTTAAAAAATCTAAAATATAAAATATGTTACCGGTAGAGTTTAATAGCTGATGTAATTGAATTTTATCAAATATATTGTTGGTACTCTCTTAAACAACTTCCAATAAGCTTTTGAAAAATAGGATGAAATGGTTTTAAATTCAGCCCAAAGTTTTCTATAATGGAAGATACCTACATAGTTTGAGAACGATATTTTGAAAACAATTTCAAAAATCCTACGATCCAAAAGGAGTGGAAGTGAAAGTAGTAAGATGTTTTTCGTTTCGGGTATTGCAACATTATTTTTTCATTTATGAAGATATTATCTGAAAAGCAAAGGAATTTATATGTACAGTCAGCGACAAAAGTCATGGCACCTTTAATTGTGTAGAAAAACAATAGGTACCATTCAGTATGGTTTTTATTTTTAAAAGTAAATTACTCAAAATATAATCTTTATAATAGCAGCTATATTTTCCTATTCACGGGATTTCAATATTGCATTGCGTTTGTCCATTAAGCCTAAAAATTTTTGCGTAGTACACAAATGCCGCGACAAAAATCATGGCACTCAGTGGGTTGCTTATTCAATAACAGTAATTTCCAGGAACTGTGTAGCCTGTTGGAAGTCAATATCAATTCGGTGGTCTATCTATTTTAGTTTGAGAAAGTTTTACGTTGATTCAGTCAAGTTTTAAAGTGTTTCGTGATTAATAAAGATGTCAAGAAAAGAAACAACGTGTGATAAAAGGAAAACTGTGTTAAATATGAGGAAAGATGGGGAAACTTATGAGGAAATTGGAGAATATATACAAAGGAGTAAGTCAACAGTAATAAATATAATAAAACGACAGGAAATAGAAAACAGAATTAAAAACAAGACAAGAACGGGCCGGCCTCAAGTTTTAACCGACAACGATAAACGGATTATAATGCGCAAACTCCAGGTTAATCCCAAAATAATTGCAACTGAACTAAGCCAGGCAACTTCAGTTGAATTGGGAAAGAAAATTTCTCCAAAGAGTATTCAAAGAGTCATACGAAGTAATGGACTTAGATGTCGTGTCGTTCGCAAAAAACCGTCCATAAGCAAGGCAAATAAAAAAGTCTAGGATTCGCCAGAAAATACGTAAATGCACCAGCTTACTTCTGGAACAAGGTAATTTTTTCTGATGAATCGAAATTCAATATTTTTGGAAGTGGTGTTCGCATAAGGCCAGCCGCTAGATGAGCCGCAGGTCCGTGACGTGACGCAGGCCAACTCACGGCGTGTTTCTGCGAACCACATATCTAAAGGGATCAGCGCATGTTAGAGCGCAGGCTCACCATACGCAGGACCTGCGCGTGGTGAGCCTGCGTGGCGCAGTTTTAGCTTCGCAGTTTTTGCTTCGCAGTTTTCGAACGTTGGCAGTGAATACTTCGTTGATAGAAGAATGGAAAAACTGCGCTACAACTAGCGATGATCATCTCCGTGACTCACACTGCGGTGAAAAACTCACCATGAGTCGACCTGCGTCACGTCACGGACCTGCGGCTCATCTAGCGGCTGGCCTAAGAGTGTGGCGTCGACAAGGCGAAAGGTTACTGCCGAAACATTTACTCCTACAGTGAAACATGGTGGCGGTGGCGTTTTGATTTGGGGATGCATGTCTGCAAGCGATGTGGGAAATATGAAGTTTATAGAAAGCACAATGGATCGTTTCGGATATCTAGACATTTTGAAGAAAATTTGTAAAACAGTGCGGAAAAATTAGGTTTGAGTGGTTATTATTATTTTCAACAAGATAATGATCCCAAGCATACAGCATCCATTGTGAAACAATGGATAATCTATGACACTTTTCATATGCTGGCTACACCTCCTCAGTCACCAGACCTCAATCCGATTGAGTGAATTGGAAAAAAAACTTAAGGAAACATGACATAACATCGAAAGCACAACTGAAGGACATCATACGGCAAGAATGGGCTAATATCAACAATTCATATACGCTAAAATTAGTCCAATCAATGCAAAGGCGCTTGGAAACGGTAATACAATCCAAAGGATATCCAACTAAATATTAATTTCAATATACTGCTATTAAAAGATACAATTTTCTAATCAAGTGCCATAACTTTTGTCGCGGCAAAAGTAGAATTTTTGTATAAACGAAGTTGTTTTGTTTTATTAATTTTGAGAAATTTGATTTGTTTTTATATATTCATAATCTATATTTTTAAATATTTATTATTTCTAAAACACAACGGAATGGCTTTAATATTTTAGAAGATATGTATCTGCAAAACGATAAGTGCACTCAGGTGCCATGACTTTTGTCGCTGACTGTATGTACAATATGTATTTAACCTATTTTACTATTTTAACAAGTTATTTGATTGACTGCATTGAAAAAGTCAAAATATGTGCCTCTATCTGTTAATTTGTAATTTTGAAGGATGTCATTTTACAAAGATTTTAATCTTTTCCCTCTATTGTATCTATTTGCCAAGTTCTTTTGTGAACTAGATCGATTGACGAAGAGGCTACGTAATTGCGAAGCTCCATTAGTATTAAGTTTAAAATAAATTATTACCAAATTAAATCTGGTAAAACCTGCTTATTTATTTGTTCGAACAAATCTATAGTTTGAATGCATTTGCTTGCATACGATATGGTATTGGAAATATTTAACAAGAGCAACAGTTTCATCAGCTATGAAAATGAACTCCAAATTTAAGTTAGTTTCGTGTAGACTCAGTAGTTTAGCTAGTCATTCTCAATATCTTTAAAAAAATGTTCTCATGCAATAATTTGTTTTTAAGATTCATTCTTTCGTGCTCTTTTCAAAGTAGCATACAGTTAAGGTCCTTTCTGTGAAACCATGGATTCATATATTTTTCGTTCTAAATTACGTTGTTTTATTCTTCCAGGTAAATCACTTTTCACACAAACCTTTCCATGTTCCTCATCACTTTTTTAAACAATTCTTTAATTCATTAATTTGTGGGCTCTGTTGTTACTATTGCAACATCTAGCTAATGTAAGAACTGGTTACTGATATATTTTCTATCACTTTGACAAACTCACTGGAAAATACCTCAACCCGTTTGAAAATTCTGCATGATCAAGTTCGCATGATAAATTTGCTGATTTGTCACGAATGTGATGATATATCGTTTTTATTTCTACACACTCTTCAATTTTTTGTCCTGATTAACCTTGCATCGATGAATCTTTTGTAAGTTAGTGGGTAAACACGAACTTGTCGGCACGATTTTTCGCGTGTTATTTTCTACTGAAAAACAACAATTCCTTGGCCGATATAAATGGTCCAGATCGGCTAATGAATCTGCTAGTGTAGAAGACTCTACTTTGAGACTTTAGAGAACAATAAAATATACCTTTTCATAAACTTACTATGATAGCAAACACGCCTAACATAATTATTGATCGCATCTTAAGCGTAAAGGGAGACGCGGGATTAAAAGCAGTAATGAATTGAGCTAATCATCACTAATTTTTAGCTGCTAACTAAATTCACTAACACAAAAAGAGCAATTGAACTAAGCTCATGAATGACAATATAAATCATTTTAAATTTCATATTATTACTGAATTTGAGATAAGCGAGTTCTTTTTTTCCATTTCGCTGTATGTTTTTATATCCACTAGAAGATAAGCCAACAAAGCAAGCCCTAATCTTACAATTAAAATGCAGTCAGCTTATTTCTTTTTTCTCTTTTTGTAAACTGCAACCAATCTATAAATATTTTTTTCAATAAATAGTTTATAGTTTCTTTGCATATGCCATATTGAACAATGCATACGTTCTCAACAATACGGTATTGGATATGAAAGAAAACATTGTTGACCTTGGAGTTGTCCTAGACAAGAAACTATGCTTCAATTTACACTACGATACTATTCTCTCCAAAGCTCATAAACAGCTTGGCTTTATTAAAAGACGAGCCAAAGAGTTTAAAAATCTGTGGGTAACTAAATCATTATTTACCTCACTGGTTCGCCCAATACTTGAATATGCCTGCAATGTATGGAACCCACATTTCGGAGTTCATGATACGAGAATAGAATCCGTCCAAAAACAATTCTTGTTGTTTGCTCTCAGAGACCTTTATAGCCCTGATGACTATCAAATCTTGCCTCCTTATGAAGTTAGATTGGAGCTTCTGAATTTGTCTACTCTTAAAACCAGAAGAACAATGTTGTCCTCTTGTTTCGCATTTGACGTGATTAGGGGCCACATTAAAGTGGAGTATTTGACGAATAAAATAAAGCTTAATGTGCCTGTAAGAAGTACGCGTAATACACGTTTACTAACTGAATATCAGCATCTTACTAAGTATGCAGATAATGAACCAGTTAATAGGTGCTGTAAAATATTTAACACTTTGAGCAAACACTACTCCCCTACCATCTCCAAGTTCAGTTTTAAATCCAGCATTTCAAAAGCCCTTCCATTATCCATCCCTAAATTGTGACGTGCATACAACAGTATAAATTAACGTTGAATATAGCACGTATTTTAGGGTTAAGTATATTGTTGTATTGTATATTTTATATATTTATATGTTGACTGTGATTGCCTTGCTTTGGCGAAATAAATAAATAAAATAAATAAATAAAAGCGGAAAGGGCTTGTATTTGATCATTAAAAGCTTATTACATGTAACGAACCTTTAATGATGAACGCATTCTCAGCATGACTTGAATAATAATGAACACAAGAGCATCTTTTGTGTATTTCAAACCGGCAAATTGTATGGTGAGCGTTCCCATGAGTATAATTCACTTTGAATAGTGATGTATAATACCAAACACATTATAGATCCCAAAAGCAACCGATTCTTTGGCAACCAGAAAAAGGCGCAATTATAACAGACTCCTTTGCAATTTGTAGTATTAATGTATTATCTATTCACGAAAAATGTCAAATTCTTTTCGCAGTAAAGTTTCACCAAACGGAAGTCTAATACCCAATTTATTTTCCGTCTACTATGAAAATTTATCTCACTAGGGGATTACATCATTATGTTTATAAGCTTCTGCCATATTTCATACCGCACCTGTCCAGGTAGTACTAACAGCAGTTTTAATGTACATAATTCCAGTAATTGATGAATGTTCCTTTTGTCAACATATACAGAAATTTAGATGGTTTTCAAGAAACTTAAATCAAAATAGACATAGTCAATAGTCAAAACAATAGTTCTATACCAGAGCATTAGTTACCCGTCTATACTGAAATCAGCAAATTAACTTTTGATCATTATCGATGCTATACTTTTTTTGCATAAGACGCTATATAATGAGTTTCAAATTTTTCACGTTTCATTATTCCATCTTTTATTGTTTACGTTTGGATAGGGTGTTTTTCTAAAGGTTTAGAAATTCTATTACATATGTCTGCCAAGGTATATAAACTACTGGTATGATCATGCGCATCCCCTCATCATATCTCGTTCTAAAAATGATGAAACTGATGCCGAATCGTCACACAAATTTCATGAAAATTTGAGCTGCCGCTTCGGGTTATGGGAGTAAAACAAGATATTAACGCATTGGTGCTACCATGCAGAAGCTTTGTGTGTGAACAAAGAAATAAAAGAAGTGATCAATAAATAGTAGATTTTTGACCATTGACCAGTTCATGCATCTCCAAACAAGTACAATACCTCCACCACGTTTCACGGTGCTCTGCAAGTTATTAGTATCAAATTGGTACCAAACTTTTGCTGCACCATCGGACCAAATATGTTATACTTTCTTTCATCTGTAAATAGAACTTGTTTCCACCATATTTACTAAATTACAATAGTAAGTGTGATCCAGCTTGTATTTTTGCAATTCAGTAAGTTTTAAAAAACACATCCCATCGAAACACATATATCGGAAAATGACATTTTGTACATACATAATGCAGCCTTTAGGGTGAACTGGTTTTTTCCTTGTTTTAATTTACTTTTTAAATATACACTTCACCAACAACTTATATTTGTCATGAGTGGTTTGGAAGAATGAAAGAAACCTACAAGTTCAGGGTGTTTTTTACATTTGGCATGAAAGTAATCAAGCGAAAAAGGAACAATTTGATCTCCGTAATAATTATGGAATATACTTCATGCTTTATTCCTCAAAAAATTGTTACACATATAAAACTCTTAAAAGAACTATCTTAAGCTGCTTATGAAAAAATCAATAATTGAGCTAATTTTAAATTAACAAGCCGCGAGGTGTGACCCTTGAGGACCACACGGTCAACTTCCCAGTAATATTTACATAAATATTAAAAATACTAAACAAAATAATAATTATGAAAATAATACTACTTTAAATAATAATAATGTACCTCTCATAACAGTAACTGGAATGACTTAATATTAATCGTATCATCTACGGGAGCGTCAATTGATTACGTAAGGTTTTTGGTCGAGTGTGACAGATTGATTTGATTGAATATTCACGCGGATCAATGGGGGGGGGGGGATTTCTACGTTATTTGTTATTTTCATATTGATGAAAGCATTTTTTATAGCATATGATCTAGCAAAGTATTGACTACGAAACATTTTACCATTCAAAGCGTTCATTGCCACAAATGCAAATTTGATTAATTTTTTTTGATTTTCAAAATTTAAGCAGTTTTGATATAAAAATTAAAACACGGTGCTATGAAGACTATTAAAAATCTGCTTAAATTATGCAAATATTATTAACTGTGATTGGCTTAACAACAATGTCTTCAGAATAAGAGTAGTCGGGTAAAATCATTCATATGAACACTTTTTACATGGCGACTTTGAATGATTTTTTATTTTTAATTTAATTTTTTTAAACATCATGGAAAAGCGTTTTGCTGGTTTGTCTCCAAAAATTGATAAGGATTTATAAATTTTATAAACATTTATTACCGTGTTGTGCAAATCTGGTTAACAAATTTATTTTTTATGAAAAAATCCTAAATTTTTGCATTTTTTTTTGTTAAATTAAAAAACGCCTCCAACGATTTTTTTAAATAAAAAAACATTACAAAAATGTTAATACACGTCGATTGACACCTAAGTGATGCAAATATTATATTTGGTTCGTGAGATATAGTGAATGGCAGAAATGACCTTGAAATCATGATGACTTTTAATGATTTTTGATTTTTAATTTAATTTTTTTTGTGATCATGAGTGAAACTTTTGTTGGTTTTTGCACAAAAACTGTTTGGAGTATATGAATTTTATAAATTATGATTACTGTGTTTCGAAAATCAGGTTAAAAATTTACTGTTTATGAAAAAAAACCTAATTTTTTGCACTTTTTTCAAAAAAATCAAAAAACGCCTCCATGAAGTTTTTTAAAAACTTGACAGAATCACGTAAATATTAATACGCGTCGATTGACACCTTAATGATGAAAATCACGTTTTTGGTTCGGGAGATATAACGCATGACAGAAATGACCTTCAAACAGGCAAAACAGCAAACCCCCTCAACCAAAGTTTCCCAAAAACTAATCAGCTCTTAAGATTGCAAAGACGCTTCGATTGACAGCTCAACGAAAACGATAGGACTTTGTTTACGTGAGTTATGCTCGTAGAAAAAACTGTCCACGAACGCACACACGTACGTACGGACGTACGTACATACACACACACACACACATACATACTTCTTTCTAAAAACACTTAAAATATACTCGTAAGACCTCAAAACGTAAAGAAATGTTGAAAATTTCAATTTCGATTTTCGAGGTGATTACAAGAACTTCCCATGTACTGGGAAGTTAACAAGAACATTAAATGAAAAATTTAGCGTTGTAAATGGGATCTAAATATAACACTTCTAATCAAAATCACAAATCAATACAATTTTTGATATATATTTTTGGGATTCAACTGCTTTCGGATATTCCACACCAACTCAGCTTTAGAAAGCAAACTATCCGAACGTACTATGCTTGCAGGTATAAAAAATATTTATGAGTTAGTCCGTACAGCATCGAAAAGGTTTTTTTTACTTCACAAAATTGAAGTGGGTTCATTTTTTTAAGATACGGCAAATCAATAAACAGCTTTTCCTTTCGTACTGCCATTTGCGAGATTGTTTCCGATATTTGTAACTTCCTAGTAGACGTGAAGCTCTTGTAATCGATACGGAAATTCAAATTGAAATTTTCAACATATTTTCACGATTTGATAGCTTCAGAGTGCATATATTTAAAGTATTTTTGGACAAAAATCTGAATATAAATATGTGTGTGTGTGTTTGTGTATGTTTGTTTGTGGACATTTTTTTTCTACGAGGACAACTCACACAATTAACAAAACATTCAAGGTATATCAATTTTGTTGATGTGTAAATCGAGACGGATAACATTCTACCAAGTTTTCAATAAATATTCGTTGAGCTGTTTTTTAATGCGCTAAAATTGTGCTTTTTTCTAAAGAAAGTGTTTGTATGACTTGCACTTGAATGCTTTAGAAAGTTCTTATGAAAAAACTAATAAAACTTTCGTTCATGATTACAAAAAAAATTATTTAAAAATAAAAAAAACATCGTTGAGTTGATACGAAACATAATTTCTTTTATTCTAAAGACGTATTAGAATTTGTATGCTTTAAAGAGATTTGCAATAATTTTAGTACGGTCTTTTTCATATTAATCTGTAATCATTTAAGTAAAAATCTGTTTCAACTTGTGGCAATCAACGCTTCGGTAAATCAGATGTCTTCATCATTATCAAATAAGCAATCAAAATTTTTATGATTGCAAAACATATTCATTAAAAACAAATAATTTTTTTTATAATAAATAAGTGGTTGAAACGAATAATATTAACTTATTCCACTGACTCAAATGACTTTGTTGTGATATCTATCAATTTGTGTTATCATTTCTATGAGATGGTAAAATTTTCCATATATTCAGCGCAGAAGTTTTCTAAGTTAATTATAAAGTGCAAAAACCAATCAAAAAAACCAGTCAAGGTGTGACCCTTGATCCACACGGTCCACTTCCCAGTAATATCTTCTTAAATATTAAAAATATTAGACACAAAAACAATTATGAAAATAATACTACTTGTAAGATTCCTTTCCTTGGTTTTCTTCGAAATTGAAACACGTCTGCCCGAATCCAGTATCTCAAACATTATAGTTTATCTTTCTTTTCCTCGTTCTCGTCTACCTACCAGTAGACGAGATACGACCCTCACATCTCAGTATTATAAACATTGTTACTTAATGGTCCCAACAACATCAGTGCAGATGTTGTCCATATGTTGCTTGTCGAGTCGGCGAGTAAATAGCTGCTTACACACTTTAAATAATAATGATTACAGGTACTCATAAAAGTAACTGAAATGATTTAATATTAATCATATTATCTACGGAAGCCTCCATTGATTACGTTAGTAAGGAGATGATCGAATATTCGCGCGAATTAATCGCGAGCGCGCGGGGGAGGCAAGTAAGTAACAAAGCCTTTTCTACGTTATTTGATATGTTCATATCGATGCTTGAAGGACAAAAAAGCGCTAGCAAAAATGATTGAAGATTTTGTTATTACGTCCACTGAAGAGATTTTGTCGCGTGGTGGCCATTTTGAATAGTTTTGTTCAAAATCGCCATGACTTCGTCATAATCATTGAGTTTTTTTTCTTCTAAAAATTATTTCTTATTAACTTCGCAGTATATAGGAATTTCTTGTAGTCGCTTCTTAAATCGAAATTGAGGTGGATAGAGTATAAATGAAGTGTTTTTAGAAAGGGAGATATATGTGTGTGTGGGTACGTGCGATCGTGGACAGTTTTTTCTGCGAGTATAACTCACGTAAACAATCGCAGCGTCTTTGCAATTTCAAGAGCTGATTAGTTCATATTATAGAAATGATACCACAAATTGATAGATATCACAACAAAGTCATTTGAGTCAGTGGAATAAGTTAATATTATACTCTATTTTGGTTGGGGGGGTTTGTTGTTTTGTCCCTTTGAAGGTCATTTCTGTGGTGCTTTATATCTCGCGAACCAAAAATAGGATTTGCATCGTTAATGTGTCAATCAACGAGTATTGAAATTTTTGTAAATCTGTCAATTTTTCAAAAAAAAATTGAAGCCGTTTTTTAATTTAAGAAAAAAAGTGGAAAAAATAATGTTTTTTTCTTAAATAATAAATTTTTAAACCGATTTGCTCAGCACAGTAATAAATGTTTATAAAATTTAGAAATTGTTATCTATTTTTGAAGAGAAACCATTAAAACCATTCTGCATGATTATGAAAAAAAATTAAATTAAAAATAAAAAATCATTCAAAGTAACCATGTAAAGAGGGTTCATACGAATGATATTACTTTATATTTGTCATTGTAAACAAATTGTTGTAAATTCAATCAAAGTTTTATAATATTTGCACAATTTGAGCAGATTTTTATTAGTTATTACAGTGTTTTATTTCAAAAAAACTGGTTAAATTTTGGAAGCCAACAAAATTTCTATCAAATTTGCATTTGTGGGAATCGACACTTTGAATAGTAAAATATTTTGTAGGCAATACTTGGCAAGATCATATGCTTTAAAAAGCTTTCATGAAATAAAAAATTGTAGTTTTTCGTAGTTTTATTCTTAAGTGTTTGTACGATTTCAATTACTTCCTCCATCACCATGTGTAAAACATTTTTCTTTTTACATCCAATGGAACCTACTTTCGACTGCATATTCAATATTTTTCAAGACCAACAAAAAATAAAAAATAAGTATAAATCTGATTGGTGTAAAATCGTGAAAAAATACAAATTCAGTGATTATGCCGAAGTGATGGCAATTTTTAACGCAACTATTGAAAATGATCATCACGCGACAAAATCTCTTCAGTGGGCGTAATAACAAAAACTGCATTCATTTTTGCGAGCACTCTTTTGTCCTTCAAGCATCGAAATGGAAATAACAAATAACGTAGAGAAGGCCCCCACTGATTTATCCGCGTCAATATTCAATCAAATCAAGCTGACCTCATCCATGTAAAATCTTAATCAATGGGCGCTCTCGTAGATAATATGATTATTATTAACTCATTCCAGTTACTGCTATGAATACCTCTCATTATTATTATTTAAAGTAGTATTATTTTCAAAACTATTATTGTGTTTAGTGTTTTTGATGTTTATGTAGATATTACTGGGAAGTTGACTGTATGTCCCTGAAGGGTCGCACCTCACGGCTTGTTTTCAGTTGGGCTTGAAAAACATTAAATACGCAGTCAATAATCGGTTTAATTGCAGGTAAAACGTAAAATGAAATGATGACGGAGGAAGCAATTGAAATTTTACGAACACTAAAGAATAAAATTACTAAAAACTACAATTTTTTATTTGATGGGAGCTTTCTAAAGCATATGGTTTTGGGGAGTATTGACTTCAAAGTATTGGTTACCACAAATGCAAATTTAATTGATTTTTTTGGGTTTTTTAAATTTAAGCAGTTTTTTATTAAAATTAAAACACGATACTGTGAAAACTATTCTATGCTCCAATAATGCAAATTTTAATAAACATTGACTGACTTTACAACAATGTCTTCAGAATAAGAGATATCAGGTAATATCATTTGTATGAACTCTTTTTACATGGTTACGGTTTGATTTTTTATATATTTTTTAATCATGAAAAAAATTTTTGGGACTTTTCTACAAAATCTGATTAGAATTTATAAATTTTATAAACATTAAATACTGTGTTCTGCAAATCAGGTTGAAAATTTATTGTTTATGAAAAAACTAATATTTTGCACTTTTTTTAACAAATTAAAAAACGGCAAAAAAGTTGCGAGAGTTGCGAAAATGTTAATACGCGTCGATTGACACCTTAATAATGCAAATCTTATGTTTGGTTCGCGAGATATAGCGCATGAGAGAAATAACTTTCAAAGGGTCAACACAACAATCTCCCCTGACGGAAGTGTCCCAAAAACTAATCAGCTCTTAAAATTGCAAAGAAGCTTCGATTGACACCTCGAAGAAATCGATACGACTTTATTTACGAGAGCTCTATGTGCGTAGAAAAAACGGTTAGCGAGCGTACGTACGTACACTCACACACACACACACATACATCTCCCTTTCTAAAAACACTTTATATACTCTATAGACCTCAAAACGTAAGGAAAAGTTAAAAATTTTAATTTCGATTTTCGAGGCGATTACAAGAACTTCCCATATACTGGGAAGTTAAAAATAACTCTTAGTGTCATTAATTTAAAATGGTGAAATATTACAGATTCAAGGTCTATTCAACATACATGGATATTTTGGATGCAACTGTTGAAAATAGCCATCACGCGGCAAAATCTCTTGACTCGGAGTAAAAACAAAAACAGTCGTGTAAAATAGGCTATGGAAACTGTCCCACCTCCGATTGATTGATCGAATTCAATCGAACTACATCCTATTATTATTGCATCATATAATATTGTAAACACACTTTTTACATCCTTTTTAGATTATTGGTTATGCTTGTGTTTGGTTTTGCTTTTCAATCAACTTCCAGATTGTAAGTGAGTATTATTATTTTAAATAGTGAAATTAATACGGTAATAGTTTTAAAATTCAAAGATGTTCTTGGGGATCTTTTTCTATAGGAGGTAGACACCACTTTGGCCAGGAAAGTATATGAAGATTCTTATTTGTGGACAGTATCATAGAAAGTGAGCCCAGGCAGCAATATCAATCTATGGTGAACCCAAGAGAATTCTCGTGTGCCAGTGATAATGTACTACCACCTAAGAGGCAGTTTTTAAAAAAAGAAAATACACTCTCGGGTAGGGTTCGCGTTAATAATTGAAAATAATTTGTGAGACATAAAGTTGGCCGAGCATAGTAGGTAAAGATTTGAAATTAGTTTGATGATTGTTTTTTTGGAAATTGGCGTACTAAACAGTGTTTGAAAAAACACTATCCAATACGTTTACAAAGCTTTACCAAGTTTTCCCACATTTCGGTCAAACAACTAAGTTTATTAGAACAAATTTGTGTATATGACGCAAAACTCCTCATTTATGGACTGAACGTTCAGATTATCCTTGACACTTAACAAATACAGTGAACTAAGCAGATGTTGAACTCAGTTTTATTAAAAATACTAAATAGATACATTTAATGATGCCAGGATAATTATATTTTTGAGAGAAATATATATTTTTGTTGCACAGTTTGCTCAGTTTTGAAGATTAAATAGCATCCTGATGCTTGTTTGAAATAATATTTTATCGAATATCATCAATATTAAATGGTCAGTTTTCTTTGCCACTTTATCATGAATAAGAAAGCACTCTTATACTTTGAGCGTGTATTATGAGATAGAAGATTAAATTAATTACAATGGAAACTGCAACGCAACACTTCGCTTTCCGTACATGTATTTGATAAATACTCATAATCGGTGTCTTAGATAGAATCCTTATCATGTGGCATAACATTTGAAAAGAAAACCACAAAACTTCATACGTGTTCATATTCAATAATTCCTGAAGCTCACGTCATTATCCTTCATATATATCAACTTATTTTACTGTTTTATCAAACTAAACCGTGCGCAACTAATAGAACGTGAAAATTGGTTTCGTTTCTCTTAGTGTGGTTGAATATTACCTACAAACATTGTAGGAATCCTCAAAGTTTTCTTTAGATAACATTTTCCACGTCCTTTTTGGTATATGCCAGTAGCTTTTTGCTCAATGCTTATAAATTATACACACCACAACATACCAACGAAAATTGGGCAATAACAACTTAGAGCTCTTATAATTGACAAATTGGCTTTCGTAAAACTTTGGAGCTGATACTTTGCCACTTTATGGTTTGAACAATAGTACTCTGTGGCAATAATGAGTTCCAAAAAACGTGCCTTGAAATGTAAGACAATGGAAAATAACGTCTTGCATTGATGACATGCCTGGAAACAAGTTCGGTCATTGCACTTGTAATTGTGATTGACATCAAAATACCTACCCTCTATCCTTTCGACTAGTCCATATACTCATTATATCGTGCACTCATAAATTAATGAGAACATTTACAACATTACTTCTGTACCCTCCAAAGTGCTGAAAATAGCATTTCCCATGTGGCGCAAGGACTCAGCATATAATACTTCTCATTGTTGAAAAGACGATAGTCATTCTGTAATTGCTTACATGACCTTTATACAAAATTCTATATTGTCATTATGTGAATAATGACACACACATTACAGTAAAGTTGAAATATGAGCTTGGCAGAAGTGAAAGAAAATGAATTAAAATGAGAATTATTTTCGTCGCTCATAAGTTTTTGATTAGGGATTACAGAAATGTGGATCGATCTTCCCTTTTTGCTCCTTTTTTACACACAGTGGGATCAAAATGACCCAGGAATGTGTCTTCATCAAAATCTATTTAAGTTATACTTCTTTAATCGTTTCCATTTGCATTACGAAATCAGACCTTTAAAAGAATTTTCCCTGCATATTTTGTTTAGTTAATTTAACACTTCTGCAAAAAAATCATTATACTGGAATGATACCCACCCTTTTTAATCTCGCAGGATTAAAGTTTCGTGTGTCATAGAGTAAAGGTATAACTACATTATGTAATTATTGGCTGGTTTCGTTATTGTGGGGTATCAACAGGTTTGCGAGAAGTGTCTGTTAGGTAGTTAGGCTGCGGTGGTAGTCACCTTGCTCAGACATGGTTTACTGAGTTCTCAAGACGCCCATTGTATCATTATAAGAAGAAAGATAGCACTAAAAACATAAGTGCTAGCTTCTGAGAATAAGTTTGATTCTGTTAACCCCGCTCACATAAAAAAACCTGGATCATTTCTCCTTTTTTTCTAACTTGCAACCGGGGCAGAAATTGTTGCAGGGAACGCTCAAAAGTTTTGCCTGTCCATTAGACGATGACTCGTTAATATTTGATTGTGAGTTTTAAGGTCTCAGGACTCGGGAGCTTTTTTGTGCGCTTTGAGATGGTTGTCGTACAATTACGCCAGCCTCGATACTTCCTTTACTTTGTAGTGTAGGGATGTCTCATTAATAGCGATTTGAACTTTATAGCTTTTTTTGATAAAAAAACACGTTGGATTTACACACACATTTTAGTTTTTCTGAGGAAATTTTCTCATTTAAAAGCAAGTTTATCGCATTGGTTACTACTTCGAATACACGACACTGACCAGGAGGTCGGAATAATACTCTTAAGCCTATTCGTTGCTATTCTATTTTCGTCCTATCCGTATTTAACCGATTAAAAAATCACATGCTTATTTGCGCGAGTCCTCTTTGTTCGAAACGATTGTTCTGAAGCTACTCAAGATGTTTGGGTGGCCATTATTCCTCTCGATCTATAAATGAAGAGCATTCAGTCGAATAGTAGAGCACTTAGCTTTCTGTCTGGTAAGGAGATTGGAAATGATCTTATTAAGGAGCGTAATTAGTGCTTAAGTCGGAGTAGTACGAAAATTCTCGATAGTCGTAGTTTGTTTGTGTAATTACTATGTAAAGTTGGTTTTGATACGCTAGGCCTATGGTAACGGATTGTTAAATAATTGCATAGGCAAATTTAATACAATTTTACGATTCAAATTTCATCATTTACCGACGATCATTTTATGGCAGTAGATTGCACAATTTTTCGATATTGTATTTTGAAATCATTTAGAAAATTTATCGCGACAGGCGAACATCTAACCCGAAATCTTCGTTGGGTTTCATTTATAGTGATTTGGATAGTATCCACAAATGTACTGAGGAAACCCGAAGCCCCATAAAACTCTCACATCACCAACGGCACTGTTCGCAGGGAACCTCGGTTCGGCGCGTTTTGTAGTGGGTCGTTGCTCTGGTTTTGATCCCAAATCTCATTACTGCAGATCCAGTCACCACTGTGCCCGATTAACTAATATCGACAAATAACATCAATAATAAATGTGGAGGCTAAACCAACCATGTAGCACTACATACACTATAAAATTATCTAGGGCGAGCTCCGAGAAAAAAATATCTCGCGGCTAAGACCTACCCGAATGTGCAAATAGCAAACTACTTCAAACGGTAGACTATATCCCAAGGCAAAAGATTGAAGCTGCAAAAAAATTTAACGCAGCTTACTTTTTTTTTATTGTTTCAAAGTTTATTTTCTTATATCATGTTAATTTATATTCGTAAAAAATCATGGAACCGAGAATAAGATTTCATATTTAGCATTTGTACATAAAACTAGGAAAAATGAAATTTCTTCTGATTTGAGTAGATTGCTTAATCCAGAATCGTATCTACCTAGATAATTACGGACTGGTTTGTGATTTACGCAACATTACTGCGCAGTAACTGAATTCACAACCGCGGTTGCAAATAGCACCGATTTGATTTATGTTTATGATTCGTGTTTCAATGTAAAAATTGAGTATGAAACTTATGTATATCATTGTGTATTAACTTCCCAATATATGTGGGGTTCTTATAATCGCCTCGAAAATCGAAATTGAAATTTTCAACATTTCTTTACGTTTTGAGATCTGTAGAGTATATTTAAAGTGTTTTCAGAAAGAAAGATGTTTGTGGGAGTGTGTGTACGTTCGTACGTACGTTCATGGACAGTTTTTTTTCAGACATAACTCACGTAAACAAAGTCGTATCGACTCATAAGTACAAAAAATATATAATAAAAAATAAAAAAATCATTAAAAGTCATCATGACCTTCAAGGCTATTTATGTCATTCACTATATCTCTCGAAGCAAATATAATATTTGCATAAATAAGGTATCAATTGACGCGTATTTAAATTTTTGCGATGCTTTTGAATTTATTTAAAAAAAACGTTAAGCCGTTTTTTAATTCAATAAAAGAAGACGCGAAACATTTTTCCTTCATAAGAGTTTTTTTCATAAAAAATAAATTTTAGACCTATTTTGCACATCACAGTCATAAATGTTTATAAAATATATAACCCTTATTAATCTCTTTAGATAAATCAGGAAAAAAAAATTCTATGATTATAAAAAAAAATTAAATTAACAATAAAAAAATCATTGAAAGTCATCATGTAAAAAGGTTTCATACGAATGATATTACTTTATATCTCTTATTCTGAAGACATTGTTGTGAAGTCAAACAAAGTTTATTAACATTTGAATAGTTTGAGCAAATTTTGAATAGTTTTCATAGTACCATATTTCTATTTCAATGAAAAAACTGCTTAAAGTTTAAAAACCATCAAAAATTAAATCATATTTGCATTTGTGGTAATCAACGTTGTATATGGTGAAATGTTTTGTAGTCTATACTTTGCAAGATCATATGCGTTCAAGGGCTTTCATCAAATAAAAAATTGTAATTTTTAGTATTTTTTTCTTTAGTATTCGTAAGATTTCAATTACTTTCTTGATCATCATTTGTAATGCTTTTTACTTTTTACATGCAATTAAACCGATTGCTGACTGCATATTCAATGTTTCTCAAAATCAACAGAAAATAAGAAATAATTATGAATTTCATTGAAGTAAAATCGTGAAAAATTACAAATTCAGTGATTATGCCGAAGTGAAAGCAATTTTGAACAGAACTATTCAAAATAACCATCACATGACAAAATCTCTTCAGTGGTCGTAATAACAAAAACTGCTTTCATTTTTGCTAGCGCTGTTTTGTGAAGCATCGATATGAAAATAACAAATAACGTAGAAAAGGCTTTGTAACCTGTCCCCCTCCTATTGATCCGCGCGAATATACAATAAACACCTCACCCACCAAATTTCTCATGTAATCAATGGACGCTCACATAGTGGATACGACTTATATTAACCCATTACAATAACTGTTATGAGAGGTACATGATTATTTTTAAATGTAGCACTATTTTCATAGTTATTATTGTGTTTAGTATTTTTAATATTTATTTAGATATAACTGGGCTCACCTGCTCACGGCTTGTTAACTTCCCAGTATATGGGAAGTTCTTGTAATCGCCTCGAAAATCGAAATTGAAATTTTCAACTTTTCTTTACGTTTTGAGGTCTATAGAGTATATATAAAGTGTTTTTTAGAAAGAAGTATGTATGTGTGTGTGTGTATGTATGTACGTACGTACGTGCGTTCGCAGGCAGTTTTTCTACGTGCATAACTCACGTAAAAAAAATTGTATTGACTTCGTTGAGGTGTCAATCGAAGCGTCTTTGCAATCTTAAGAGTTGATTAGTTTTTGAAAAACTTCGGTCGGGGGGGTTTGCTGTTTTCACCCCTTGAAAGTCAACCATGTTATGCGCTATATCTCACGAACCAAACATGCGATTTTCAATAATAAGGTGTCAATCGACGCGTTTTAACATTTTTATGATTCTGTCAAGTTTTTAAAAAAATTCTTGGAGCCGTCTTTTAATTTTTTTAAAAAAAATGCAAAAAAATAGGTTTTTTTCAAAAACACAAAATTTTTAACCTGATTTTCAAACCTAAGTAATCAATATTTATATAATTTATATACTCCAAATAGTTTTTGGGAAAAAACCAGCAAAAGTTTTTTTCATGATGAAGAAAAAAATTAAATAAAAAATAAAAAAATCATTAAACGTTCAAGGTCATTTACGTCATTCATTATATCTCGAGAACCAAATATAATCTTCCGATCATTAAGGTGGCAATCAACGCGTATTATCATTTTTATGATGTTTTTATATTTTACAAAAATCGTTAAAGCGTTTTTTTGATTTATTAAAAAAAAATTGGAAAAGTAGTGTTTTTTTCATAAAAAAAATCATTTTTAACCTGATTTGCACATCGTATTTATAAATATTTATAGAATTTGTAAACATTAGCGATTACAAGAACTTTCCATATACTGGGAAGTTAATAAAAAATAAAAAATCATTAAACGTTCAAGGTCATTTACGTCATTCATTATATCTCGAGAACCAAATATAATCTTTCCATCATTAAGGTGTCAATCAACGCGTATCAACATCTTTATGATGTTTTTATATTTTAAAAAAATCGCTAAAGCGATTTTTTTGATTTATTAATTTTTTTTTTTGGAAAAGTAGTGTTTTTTTCAAAAAAAATTCATTTTTAACCTGATTTGCACATCGTAATAGTAAATGTTTATAGAATTTATAAACTTTTATCAATTTTTGTAGAGAAACCAGCAAAAACTTTTCTCATGATTACAAAAAAAAATTATATTAAAAATATAAAATCATTCAAAGTCACCATATAAGAAGGGTTCATTCGAATCATTATACTTTAAATCTCTTATTCTAAAGACATTTTTGTATAGTCAATCAAAGTTTATTAATATTTGCAAAATTTGAGCAGATTTTTAATAGTCTTCACAGCACCATGTTTTAACTTTAATTAAAAAAACTGCTTTGTAACCTGTCCCCCCTCCGATTGATCCGCGTGAATAATCAATCAAACCAATGCACCGAAATCCTTACGTAATCAATTGACGCTCGCGTAGATGTTACGATTAATATTAAGTCATTCCAATAACTTTTACGAGAAGTACATTTATTATTAAAAGTAGTATTATTTCCATAATTATTATTGTGTTTAATATTTTTAATATCTACATATGTAGATATTACTGGGAAGTTGACCGTGTGGACCTCATGGGTCGCACCTCACGGCTTGTTTCATTATGTATTGTATTGTTTTTTATGTATTGCATTGTTTGGCACTATTATCGATGCCGGCGCATAAGTATATGTCGCTTAACAAACGATCAAAAAAAAATGCAGATGTTTTTGTATGCAAACAGACACAATGTGTGGTAGCCGCTGTAATATATGCAGCTGTAGCTGTAGTACGAAGTTAAAAAATTTCAACTTCTAGCTGCAAGCTCACGCGCTAGCTAGATATTGTTTTCCGGCACATAGACTCCACATAACGTAGACTACGACGTGATCTGAGATCACAAATCCAAAGGACGTTTTTAACTTCCCAGTATATGGGAAGTTCTTGTAATCGCCTCGAAAATCGAAATTGAAATTTTCAACATTTCTTTACGTTTTGAGGTCTTACGAGTATATTTTAAGTGTTTTTAGAAAGAAGTATGTATGTGTGTGTGTGTGTATGTATGTACGTACGTCCGTACGTACGTATGTGCGTTCGTGGACAGTTTTTTCTACGAGCATAACTCACGTAAACAAAGTCCTATTGACTTCGTTATCGTGTCAATCGAAGCGTCTTTGCTGTCGTAAGAGCTGATTAGTTTTTGGGAAACTTCGGTCTGGGGGGTTTGTTGTTTTGCCCCTTTGAAGGTCATTTCTGTCATGCGTTATATCTCCCGAACAAAACATGCGATTTTCCTCATTAAGGTGTCAATCGACGCGTACTAACATTTACGTGATTCAATCAAGTTTTTAAAAAAATTCATGGAGGCGTTTTTCAATTTTTTTGAAAAAAGTGCAAAATATTAGGTTTTTTTTCATAAACAGTAAACTTTTAACCTGATTTTCAAGACACAGTAATGAATGTTTAAAAAAGTTATATACTCCAAACAGTTTTTGTGCAAAAACCTACAAAACTTTTTCTCATGATTACGAAAAAAATTAAATTAAAAATCAAAAATCATTAAAAGTCTTCATGATTTCAAGGTCATTTCTGCCATTCACTATATCTCACGAACCAAATATAATATTTGCATCACTTAGGTGTCAATCGACGTGTATTAACATTTTTGTATTGTTTGTATATTTAAAAAAGTCGTTGGAGGCGTTTTTTAATTTAACAAAAAAAATATGCAAAAATTTAGGATTTTTTCATAAAAAATAAATTTGTTAACCAGATTTGCACAACACGGAAATAAATGTTTATAAAATTTATAAATCCTTATCAATTTTTGGTGTCAAACCAGTAAAATCCTTTCCCTTGATGTTTAAAAAAATTTAATAAAAAATAAAAAATAATTCAAAGTCGCCATGTAAAAAGTGTTCATATGAATGATTTCACCCAACTACTCTTATTCTGAAGACATTGTTGTTAAGCCAATCACAGTTTAATATTTGCATAATTTTAGCAGATTTTCAATAGTCTTCATAGCACCGTGTTTTAATTTTTATATCAAAACTGCTTAAATTTTGAAAATCAAAAAAAAATTAATCAAATTTGCATTTTTGGCAATGAACGCTTTGAATGGTAAAATGTTTCGTAATCAATACTTTGCTAGATCATATGCTATAAAAAAGCTTTCATCAATATGAAAATAACAAATAACGTAGAACCCCCCCCCCCCATTGATCCGCGTGAATATTCAATCAAATCAATCTGTCCCCATCGATCAAAAACCTTACGTAATCAATTGACGCTCCCGTAGGTGATACGATTAATATTAAGTCATTCCAGTTACTGTTATGAGATACATTATTATTATTATTTAAAGTAGTATTATTTTCATAATTATTATTTTGTTTAGTATTTTTTATTTTTATTTATGTAAATTTTACTGGGAAGTTGACCGTGTTGACCTCAAGGGTCGCACCTCGCGGCTTGTTTTTAAAGTGACGCTAACAGTGACGTCATTTTTATTTCGCGTGTTGCTTCAATGAAAAAGTAGGTGCATAGTTCGCCACCTCACGCGTCATGTCAAATATAGATCGTGAGACACTCCCAGGTACTACAAGTACATCGACAATACCGACACCGCGGATCAAGAGCATACTTCACACACTTCCCCATACAGGCGTGAAGAACCGCTACATTTTATTGTAGCAAGTGTCGTCTGTGGACATAGCAAATAAATAAAGTACAGCTTTACTTGTCAACCAAACATTTGGTAATAAATTTCGAACAATTTTAAGGATAGAAACCAGCACCATTCCAAATGGGCAAGGGTACAACAGATGCCATTCCTGCTGTAATTAGATTTGTAAATGAATACTTGGATAAGGGCCACTACGTTGCAGCAGTTTTCGTGGACTTAAAGAAAGCCTTCGACACAGTAACTCATGAAACTTTAATCAACAGGCTCGGTGAATATGGAATTATTGAAAAACAAATGAATTAATACGCAGTTACTTGACGGATAGATCTCAAAACACACTTATTGTAGGTGTCAAAAGTAAAACTGCTGAATTTAGCATAGGTGTTCCGCAAGGATTGATCCTAGGACCAACGCTATTTCTACTTTATATCAACTCCATAAAAAAAGCAGATCTTTTTGCGAAAGTGGTTATGTACGCAGATGGCACTGTGCTCGTATACTCAGGTAAAACTAGTCTCGAAATTGAACAAAAAGTAAATACTGACCTGGACAAGTATTGGTATTGGCTTCTACAAAGTAGATTCACAATAAATGCGCGGAAAGCAAAATATATTATTTTCAAACAAAAGATCAAGACTGACATACAACCACACGTGAAAATCAATGACACAAGCCTCCAAAGGGTAGAACAAATAAATTATTTAGGACTTCTAATAGACGAGAAACTAACATGGACTCCACACGTAAATGATCTAAGGAAAAAACTGGCTGTCGTCATTGGTATTCTACGTCGCTTCTACCTCTTTCCAAAGAAAAACAAAATCCAAATTATGTATGCGCATCTCCTTTCCAAAATTTTCTACGGTATCTTGAATTGGAGCCAAACTTCTAAAAGTAGCCACATGATCATCTCCAGACTAGTAACGAAGGCGTATAAAACCATTTACAATCTCCCTATGGTAACTGCAACGAGCGAAATTTTCAAAACAGCCCAAGAATTGAATTTGCAAGGCATGATTTTGATGGAAAGAGCTAAATTCATACATAAGAATTTACACCGTAATGAGTACACCGCTGTGAAATTAGATAGAATTGAGGGGAAAACCACTTACAGAATGAGAAACATGAATAATATAGTTATAGCATTTGCCAGAACTGATCGGCTAAAAGAAGACCCCTTCAACAAAGCAGCTAACTTTTACAATACACTACCGGACAGAATTAAAAACATAGCGAACCCAACTTCCTTTAAAACGACAAAAATAATTTATGAACATATAGTCTGAACTATTAATTTAAATAAAAGGACACTAAAACAGATTTGGTACTATCCCTTATACCGATTCTTATCGTCTGGGAAGTAATATGTCCTAAAATTTTAGATACGGAGAATTACTAAATTTTGATGGAGAGAGTGATTGAAGGAAACGTTGGTGGTTTTAGTCGGTAGAAATCCGGCATGCCGAGAGGCAGGAGCTGATCGGTATCTTTTGAAGATTTCCACCTCCCAACGTTGAAAAAAAAATTGCCGGAACGGAGCAATTAAATGACAGTTTAAGCTTTTTTCTGGTGTTGGTGACACACAAGTAAATCTATTTGCCATTGTATTTAATCTTTTAAAAGTTTTCGTGTTTTCAATTGACAAAGACAGCTGCTTACAACATATTTTAATGTCCAATGACAGTTGAACTGACAGGACAGTGAACCACTTATATTATGTCACCTTTTCATCAGGCCGTACCTCGTAATCGTTTTTTTTCGAGGGTGATGACTTCGCAGCCATATTGATTTATTAGATGTTCGATTGAATTCTTTGGCTTGCAATTATTTCGATCATATTTTCCTAATTAATTTTTCAAATCAGCCTGTATTGTAATGAAATAATAATTTATTCATGATCGGCAATTTATCCATTGGCTTGGATCTCAAAAGATGTTTTGGTGCTAGGTCGTTAGTGCGTAGATGACATCTTACAAAAAAATGGATGATCCGGTGTTTCCATTTATTCTAATTTTCAATATCTTATCTTGGATACCTATGAAATCATTTCATTTATCATGTTATTTGATATGCATTTGATCTACCTACAAGGTATCTTCAAAAAGGTAATGGGAATTACGTACCTTCATGGATCGTATAAGTCCGATTCGCGCCATTATTTGTTGATGTGTTGGTGAGCATGTATGACAAGGATCTGTAAATTGATAGCTGTATCAGATGTTTAATCAACAATATATCAGAGAATTTTTATTAAATTATGCCATAATAAAGAGAGTGCAACCATGTTTTAGGAATGGTAAACATTGCTTATAGTAAGTCTGCAAAAACGAAACAAGCTTTAAGAGTGGTACTAGTATTTTCGTTTCATCCTGGTCGGCTTAACACAATCACAGGCAATAAAAACGTGGAAAGATTAAAAGAGATGATTATGATCGATCGAAAAGTGCCGGATGATACTGGCGTATTATATGGCTAAAACCATGATATTTTTTAGACGTTCTAGGTATGAAACGTGTAACCGAATTTTTTTTTCAGTTTCTTTCAAAAGCAACGGCGAACGTCGCTAAACGCAGTCACAAATCATTCAGAACTACTGAATCGGTTCATGAAACCTACCATGGTAGGTTATGAAATATGGCATTTGAAATATGACGTGAAGACTAGGCTGTAAGGCTCATTTGTCCCATTTGAAGCCATTCTAGACCGACAAGACCGAAAAAAGGTTGACAAATTCAACCTAATGTAAAGGTTATGCTGAGCGTATTTTTCGATGTTAACGGCAAAATTCACCTTCAGTCCTTGCCACAAGATCAAACGGTTAGTAAAGAGTAAAAGTTGTGGCGAAACAATTTATGACACCACGATAATGCATCTTTCACACTTCATTGCTTGTTCGTGAATTTTTGGGCAAAACGAACTTTGGGGAGTATGGAAGTTAACAGATCAACTTCCATATTCCCAGAAACGGCTCGCGACTGTTTTGTTCCCAAAAATAAAGATAGCCGTGAGGTGCGACCCATGAGGTCCACACGGTCAACTTCCCAGTAATATCCACATAGATATTAAAAATATTAAACACAATAATAGTTATGGAAATAATACTACTTCAAATAATAGAAATGTACTTCTCGTAAAAGTTATTGGAATGACTTTATATTAATCGTAACATCTAAGCGAGCGTCAATTGATTACGTAAGGATTTCGGTGCATTGGTTTGATTGATTATTCACGCGGATCAATCGGAGGGGGGACAGGTTACAAAGCAGTTTTTTCATTAAAGTTAAAACATGGTGCTGTGAAGACTATTAAAAATCTGCTCAAATTTTGAAAATATTAATAAACTTTGATTGACTTTACAACAATGTCCTTAGAATAAGAGATTTAAAGTATAATGATTCGAATGAACCCTTTTTACATGGTGACTGAATGATTTTTTTATTTTGTTTTTGTAATCATGAGAAAAGTTTTTGCTGGTTTCTCTACAAAAATTGATAAAAGTTTATAAATTCTATAAACATTTACTATTACGATGTGTAAATCAGGTTAAAAATGAATTTTTTTTTGAAAAAAACACTACTTTTCCAAAAAAAAAATTAATAAATCAAAAAAATCGCTTTAGCGATTTTTTTAAAATATAAAAACATCATAAAGATGTTGATACGCGTTGATTGACACATTAATGATGGAAAGATTATATTTGGTTCTCGAGATATAATGAATGACGTAAATGACCTTGAACGTTTAATGATTTTTTATTTTTTATTAACTTCCCAGTATATGGGAAGTTCTTGTAATTGCCTCGAAAATCGAAATTGAAATTTTCAACATATCTTTACGTTTTGAGGTCTTTAGAGAATATTTTAAGTGTTTTTAGAAAGAAGTATGTATGTGTGTGTGTGTGTGTACGTACGTACGTGCGTTCGTGGACAGTTTTTTCTACGAGCATAACTCACGTAAATAACGTCGTATCGACTTTGTTGAGGTGTCAATCGAAGCGTCTTTGCAATCTCAAGAGCTGATTAGTTTTTGGTACACTTCGGTCGGGGGGGGGGGGGTGGGTTTGTTGTTTTGACCCTTTGAAGGTCATTTCTGTCATGCGCTATATCTTCGGAACCAAACGTACGATTTGCTTTGTCAAGGTGTCAATCGACGCGTATTAACATTTACGTGATTCTATCAAATTTTTAAAAAAATCTTTCGAACCATTTTTTAATTTATTAAAAAAAAAAGTGCTAAAAATTAGGATTTTTTCCATTAACAATAAGTTTTTAGCCTAATTTGCAGCACCCAGTAACTAATGTAAATAAAATTTATGTAGTACAAATAGTTTTTGTGAGAAAACCAGCAAAAATTTTTTTCATGATTACAAACAAATGAAATTAAAAATAGAAAATCATTAAAAGTCACCATGATTTTCAAGGTCATTTTTATCATTCACCTCACGAACCAGATTTAATATTTCCATCATTATGGTGTCAGTTGACGTGTGTTAACTTTTTTGTTATGTTTTTAACTTTAGAAAAATATCTTTTCTGCTACTTTTTCCATTTAACTTCTATTAAATGGAAAAATCGGCAGATGGGAAAAATTAAAAAAAAATTTCCATAAAAAATTAATGTTTAACCTGATTTGCACAGCTCAGTAATAAATGTTTATATGATTTATGCATTCCTAATAGGTTTCGAAGAGAAACTGGCCAAATTTTTTTGCATGATCCAAAAAAACCTAAAAAACGGATCGTGAAAAAACACAAATTCATTCATTATGCCGAAGTCATGGCAATTTCGAACAAACTTATTTTAAATGGACACCTCGAGAGGAAACCGCTTCAGTGAGCGTAATAACAAGAATGCATTCATTTTTGCTAGCGCTTTTTTGTCCTTGAAGCATCGATATAAAAGTAACAAATAACGTAAAAAAGGCTTTATAGCCCGCCCCCTCGAATTTGTCCGCGTGAATAGTCAATCAAACCAATCCATCCCCACCCAACAAATGCCTTACGTAATCAATGAACGCTACAGTAGATGATATGATTGATATTAGCTCATTTCAATTACGGTTATGAGTACCTCTCATTATTATTATTTAAAGTAGTAGTATTTTCATAATTTCTTTTGTGTTTAATATTTTTAATATTCATGTAGATATTACTGAGAAGTTGACCGTGTGGACCTCAAGGGTCGCACCTCGCGGCTTGTTTTGTATTTAATTTTTTGTCGTAATCAGGAAAGACACTTTCACCTGCTTTTTATAAAAACTATCTAGAGTATAAAAGTTTAGTGAATAATTGTTTTGCAAGGAAGGTTAAAAATTTATTTTGTACGAAAAAAACCTTAATGTTTTGAACTTTTTTTTAAAAAAAATTGAAAGAATTTTACAAATGTTAATACCCGTCGATTGGCATCTTAACAATTCAATTCCTTGTGTTCGGTTCGCTAGGAATATTGCATGACAGAAATGACATTGAAGAGGTCAAAGTAAAAGAAAACACCCGTCCGAAGTTTCCTTAAAACAAAACATTTTGTAAGATTTCAGACACGCTTCGGCTGACATTTTTTTATGTGAGCTATGCTCGTAGAAAAAACTGATCGCAAACGTACGTATACACACATACAGACTGTTTTCCCAAAACACTTTGAATATACTCTAACGACCTCAAAACGTAAAGATGTGTTGAAAATTTTGATTTTCGAGGCGATTCCCAACTGCCCAAAGAAGGTCCAAATATCAGAAACGATCTCGCAAATGAAGTCTTTTATCGATATTAAGAAAGATAAAGCTGTATATTGATTTGCCGTATCTTTAAAAAGAGAACCCTCTTTAATTTTGTGAAGAAAAAAAACCTTTTCCGATGCTATACGAACTAAATCATAAATTTTTGTCTATACCTGTGTAATGATCGAATCGCATTGGGGACAGCTTCTTTCACCTGTATCCTTTCGCTGAAAATACGAATTGTTTAAATTGAGGGAACCGTAAATATCCCTAGTGTACGAACCTAGCCAAGCGGTCAAACCGCAGATAGAGTGGCGTGGAGAACATGTCTCTCGGCCGATATTTCTAAGTGTAACCATTCACAGCATATTTTGAAGATTGTGGATTCAACATCATTTTTCCTTTCAAATATTGAATTGTTTGATAATTTTTTCACGACTTTCGATGTTGAAATTAAAATCATACTTTCCTTTATTCTTACTCAAGGCAATATAAAGTACTTCAGGTGTTTGTAACATGCTTTGTTTCAAGCTTCAGGCTGACCATCACACCTCCCGCAAAAACTAGATCAACAGCTCTCATACAAAAATAAATAGAAGGTGCTTACCTTTTTAATTCGATGTAAAAGAATGATGAAAAGACCATGGTATTATTTTATTCACATATTTAAATCTTTGAGACTTTTACTCATCTTCTCGACGAAAGTTTTTTTTTCATTTTCATTTTTGTACGTAAGACTGTTGAGTGAAAACTTTGGATACTAATTAACTGAATTGCAGAGCATTTTCGTGCATACCTATCATGTTTTGCGTTTTATGATTTTATTTTCCTGAGCACCTTCGTTACATGGAATAATGCGAAACAGGTTCATATTAGGAATGATTACTGAGGACTACGAACATCAGAGTTTATTATCATGACTGCCATGGGAACGAAGATAAAGTGATGTTTACCCCAGTCTGTGGTTTGAGCTTCAGTCCAATCAAATCATAAAAAACAACTCCGTTCAAGTTTACATTTTCTGGGGTTTTTTTGAAGGCAGTACTTAGTTTTATACAATCGCCCTTGGGGTAGTTTACGAAAATTAGGCCTATTAACAGAAAGCAAGCTTGGTACATTGAATTCTGGGTATGGAAGTCAACAAGCTTTTACATAAATTCTACCTTCTTATTAATAAATATCAAACGCTCTCACATTGAATTCATTTTGCGTGTGAATTTGTTCTGGTTTGTGGCGACTTTGCGGCTAATCTTTTAAGGGTATTTACTTGAAACTTTGACAGGTTACACATTCCGCATTTACCAACAAACAATTTGCTTGAATCAAAAGTTATAATCATTAAAAATTAATATACCTAATCGATTGATTATAAGAAAACATAAATTTTCATTTTTCAGAAGATACTGTATTTATTCGTCCCCATCAATATTATCCTCTTCAAAAAAGTCTTGATCAGATATCACATATTGACAACAGCGTTTCTGGAACTCGGTCTTTGGGATAGCTTTTAAGTCTTTTAGTGATGTGCTTTTTATTAACTTCCCAGTATATGGGAAGTTCTTGTAATCGCCTCGAAAATCGAAATTGAAATTTTCAACTTTTCTTACGTTTTGAGGTCTATAAAGTATATATAAAGTAATTTTAGAAAGAAGTATGTATGTGTGTGTGTGTATGTACGTACGTACGTACGTACGTGCGTTCGCGGGCAGTTTTTCTACGAGCATAACTCACGTAAACAAAGTCCGATCGACTTTGTTGAGGTGTCAATCGAAGCGTCTTTGTAATTTTAAGAGCTGATTAGTTTTTGGGAAACTTCGGTCGGGGGGGTTTGCTGTTTTCAGCCCTTGAAGGTCAACCATGTTATGCGCTATATCTCACGAACCAAACATGCGATTTTCATTAATAAGGTGTCAATCGACGCGTACTAACAATTTTATGAATCTATCAATTTTAATTTTTTAAAAAAAGTGCAAAAAATTAGGGTTTTTTCAAAAACACAAAATTTTTAACCTGATTTTCAAACCTAAGTAATCAATGTTTATATTATTTATATACTCCAAATAGTCTTTGTGAAAAAACCAGCAAAAGTTTTTTTCATGATTACAAAAAAAATTAAACAAGCCGCGAGGTGCGACCCTTGAGGACCACACGGTCAAATTCCCAGTAATATTTACATAAATATTAAAAATACTAAACAAAATATATCATAACCGTAACTGAAATGACTTGATATTAATCGTATCATCTACAGGAGCGTCAATTGATTACGTAAGGTTTTTGGTCGATGGGGACAGATTGATTTGATTGAATATTCACGCGGATCAATGGGGGGGGGGGTGTTTCTACGTTATTTGTTATTTTCATATTGATGAAAGCTTTTTTTATAGCATAGCAAAGTATTGACTAAGAAACATTTTACCATTCAAAGCGTTCATTGCCACAAATGCAAATTTGATTAATTTTTTTGATTTTCAAAATTTAAGCAGTTTTGATAAAAAATTAAAACACGGTGCTATGAAGACTATTAAAAATCTGCTTAAATTATGCAAATATTAATAAACTGTGATTGGCTTAACAACAATGTCTTCAGAATAAGAGTAGTCGGGTAAAATCATTCATATGAACACTTTTTACATGGCGACTTTGAATGATTTTTTATTTTTAATTTATTTTTTTTAAACATCATGGAAAAGCGTTTTGCTGGTTCGTCTCCAAAAATTGATAAGGATTTATAAATTTTATAAACATTTATTACCGTGTTGTGCAAATCTGGTTAACAAATTTATTTTTTATGTAAAAATCCTAAATTTTTGCAATTTTTTTGTTAAATTAAAAAACGCCTCCAACGATTTTTTTATATATAAAAACATTACAAAAATGTTAACACACGTCGATTGACACCTAAGTGATGCAAATATTATATTTGGTTCGTGAGATATAGTGAATGGCAGAAATGACCTTGAAATCATGATGACTTTTAATGATTTTTGATTTTTAATTTAATTTTTTTTGTTA